>SJYT01032422.1:523051-666570 GCA_006410635.1 Cephalophus harveyi | reverse complement strand
GGGATCCAAAATCACTGCAAATGGTGACTGCAGCCATGAAATTAAAAGACACTTGCTCCTTGGAAGAAAAGCTATGACCAACCTAGACAGCATATTAAAAAGGAGAGACATTACTTTGCCAACAAAAGTCCGTCTAGTCAAAGCTATGGTTTTTCCAGTAGTTATGTATGGATGTGAGAGTTGGATCATAAAGAAGGATGAGAGCCAAAGAATTGTTGCTTTCCAATTATGGTGCTGGAGAAGGCTCTTGAGAATCCCTTGGACTGCAAGGAGATCAAACCGGTCAATCCTAAAGGAAATAACTCCTGAATATTTATTGGAAGGACTGTTGCTGAAGCTGAAGCGTCAATACTTTGGCCACCTGATGCGAAGAGCTGACTCTTTTGAACAGACCCTGATGCTGGGAAAGATTGAAGGTGGGAGGAGAAGGGGATGACAGAGGATGAGATGGCTGGATGGCATCACTGACTCAATGGACACGAGTTTGAGTAAACTCCGGGAGTTGGTGATGGACAGGGAGGCCTGGTGTGCTGCAGTCTGTAGGGTCACAAAGAGTCGGACACGGCTGAGCGACTGAACTGAACTGAATGTCCTCCACAATCCCATCTTTCATCTGTGCACGTGGCATCAGTATTCTCAGCATCAGTCCTCCCTTCAGCCCCAGACACCTCCAGGAATGACAGCCTGGCCCTTAATCACTCTGTCTCAGTACACGAATAGACCCCCTTTTCCTGGTCCCCCAGAGCACCTGCTTGGCTCTCAGCATCCACAGCATCCCCAAGGCTTATCCCTTCTCCTCCCTTTTGTGCTCTTGACACGGCCTGAGTTCAGGTCAGGTGTGTGTATGTGGAAGGTCTCCCGGTAGCCTCCCTGCTTCAGCTCCTTCCCACTTGGCCCTCTCCTGACCCTCAGGATACCATCCCGCTCGAGACCTTGCACCTGTGTGGGAGGAGGTCACAAAGGCACAGAATCAACGATGCCCCCAAAGGCCAAGGCTCCCCAGTGGGCCTCCTGCCCCCACCCCCGCTACACACCATGTTCAGATCACACGTGCTCTGCTGGCCTCGTGTTTCCCCATGTCCACAACCCTCCCCAGAGTCATCCTGGTCGCTCTTCATAGCCAATTATGGAGCCCCCTCTGATTCTCGAACACTCCAAGCCCATCCCTTCCGCTTCTCCCCAAAGCACTTTGTTCCCAAAGCTGTTCCTTATCAAAACTGAAACAGTCCTACCGAACGGAATCACAGCCAACTGTATTTGTGTCTCTATTCCCCAGCAAAATGTCAATCAAGCATGGCTCTCCTTCAGCTTTGGTTTCAGGACCTGGAGCAAAGGCTCTCCTGCAGAAAATACTCAGTGAGCATCGCATGATTCTAAACTTCAGCAGAAAGGACTGTCTCAGGTCCTGTCTGTCAGAGTCGTCATGTGTAGGGACGGCCAGCCCAGGATGGTCCTGGTTTGCTCCAGTTACCCGGGCCTCCTCTTTGGTTACGTCCCCTTTCGTTCCTTCAAAGACCTCTGTTTAAATAGTGAATTCTATGCTCACCTTAATCATAAGACCCGAGCTGTGATCATTTACCTATAAATCTTGCAGAAGATCCATTTATAAAGAGTTTAGACATTGAACTGCCTATAAGTGAGGTGATGGGTAGGTGCCCTCCCGACTTCTACTCCTGTATGTAACAAAGTTCCAGGATTCCGTGGTTTCCAGAAGTATCCTTGAGAGGAACCCTAATAAAAATGCAGCTGCTTTAACTTCCTCCGCCTGGGAACAGGAGGCAACCCAGGCGGTTTTCTGTAAACTCTGATAAAGGAGAAATAAGGATGCTGAGATCTACATGCTTCTGTGCTGACCACAGGGGACCTGCCCGGAAAAGAAAGGTCGGGGGGTGGGGGGCGGGTTGGAGGGACTCGGGCGGGACAGGAGCGGTGCAAATACCCGGAACCAGTGATGCCCCGGAAGGCGGGGGTGGGAGGCTTGCTGCTATAAACCTGTCAAGCAGAAGGATGAACGCCCAAGGTGTGGACAGTTAGGAGGCAACAGGGGAACCTGCAGACGCAGTTCTGGGCGAGAGGAGGCCCAAGGAAGAGGCGCCTGTGATGACTCTGAACGTGTATCGGGTTAGACACAGCGTCGCGGAGATACACAGCATCGATCCTGTGAAAGGTCTCCCTCCTCATGCACGGGCAGGCTTACAACCTTCCTTTTTGCTCAAAGTTAAGCCAGCTTTCCTCTCCTACCTAGAAACAAATTACCCTGGACCCTGCAGGGCCCTCTGCACTCACCCCTCTCTGCTCCTGTCTTTCAGACCAACAATCGCCCCCAGCACCCAGTGCGGCGGGTCCCGGGCCCGCTCATCACCCCACGGACGCTCCTGCCAGGCTCGCCGGGGACCAGCATGTCCTGCGTCTGTGGGCCGCCTCGGTCCTCCCCACGCTGGCTTCTCCTGCCAGCAAGGATGGGGGCTCTGCTCACGGTCACCCTCCAAGCACACGCCCTGGCTCCCACCCTCCACGTCTCCCATTCTCTGTGTCCCCCTCTGGCCCCTGGGTCCCACCTCTGTCACCAGCTCTGCCTGCACGGGCCGTGTAGGAAATGCCGGTGTCCTGAGACGTGTCTAACTGCCCTCACGCTCGCTGGACGACCATTGCTCCCGCGTCTCAGTCACCACCGTCCAGTTGACGACACCATTTATATTCCCCACCCGTCAGGTGCCAGATCCGAAAATCTAACTGCCTCCTCGCGAGCATGGGGCTTGTTGTGGACACGGCCCACGCCAGAGACCCAGAGACAAAGCCAAGGATGATCAGCACTCTCGCCTCTCCATCTGGACCCTTCACACCTCCCTCTCCCCAAACTGGTCATAGTGCTCCACGACTCTGCTCCCCGGACCTGTCCCCTCTGTCCACCCCAGCGAGTCCTTGATTCCTCATCAATAGGATAAGCAGACGGGCCCCCGGCAAGAGGAAGGAAGGGCCAGAGTGATTGAAGAGACCGAGGGAGGCAGGACAGCTAGTCTGCAGGTGTTGAACTCGTGGAGGTCCTCAAGGTTGGCTGACGTCCCCAGGCTGGGGGGGCCTCTTGTGTCCTCCTGGGACCCTGCACAGGGACCTGAGACTTCCTGCTTATCAGCATCAGAGGCAGAAGGGAGGTTGGGCACTGAGCTGCTCGTCAACTAGGTTTCCTGCTCCTTAGGGGCTCTCCAAAGAGGAGGGACTTGAAGTGACAGAAGGACTTGACTGCGCCCCCCAAGCCCTGCTTCCCGCTGCCCTCCAGCCACCCGGCAGAGGGCTGTTATATCCCCACCGCTCTGGGAAGCCACGGGGCAAAGGGCAGTTGGCTGTGTTTTTGGTTCCCTGGGTTCTGACGTGGTCTGAGTGCCGTGCTCTCCCTAGGAAGGCCTGGGAAAAAGGCAGTTTCCCTGCCCTGGCCGATCCTGAGGCCCTTCTTGGGATGACGGGTTGTTGCTATTAACACGGTCACCACAGACGAGGCGGCGACAACCCCCATTGCATTCTGTCTCACCCGCCGGCTTCCTGTCGTCTGGGAATGCAGGCCTCCTATTTATAATCGCATGGGTTCATTCCGGAGTCCAGGCTGAGCCCCCACCCCACCAGGGAAGAGCATGAGGACACCACTGCTTAGAGACTGGGGCGTAGGGGTGCGTTCCTGCCACCTGGCGGGTCCCCTGTCCCCTGGGAACCCCCAGGATACAAAGGACACAGAGATTGTGTGAAAGTTCCAGCGTGGCCTCCAGACCCCCAGTTCACCCTTTTCCCTGAGCCACCGTGGGTTGCAGGGAGCGTGTGTCTGTGGTAACGGCCATGCTCATTGGAGGCTGATGAGCCAGGCACCACTTTCATGGGAAGAGACTGAGGGACAGGAGGTTAAACAACGTGCCAGGGTCACGGTTAGTCAGTGATGGGGCTGGGCTGTGAGCCCCCATCACAAACCCGCTTCAGCAGCCCCTGGGGTCCATTGGTGACACTGCCCCCTCCCACTCCTGCTCCAAGCTCTGAGTGGTGATTAATATCAGAGAATCCGCCCCCCCGTCCCCAGGGGCTCCCAAGGGGTGGCCGACACAGATCTCTAGATGTTTCATGAGCTCTGCTCTAAGTCACTGCCCACGGATGCAGGTTCCCCTTCAACACCCACGGGTTATTTCTTAATTTAATGAGGATGTAAAGAGTGTCCAGGGTGCAAACCTGGGATCTGCTAAGTGAGGGCCCCTTATTGTGGGGAACAAGGCTGGTTTTGGCTCGCCCCCCTCCTGCCCTGACGCTCACACCTACTCAGGGTTCTCCCAGAGCAGGAACCAGACAGCAGCCTTGGACTGAAGGGTGAGTTCTCCATGCAGGGCTTGTAACCCTTCTTGCGCTCCGGGTGCCTTCGGCACTTCTCAGGAAACCTGCCGACCCCTCCTTGTGATAACATTTTAAAGTGGAAATAAAGGATGGCAAAGAAAATTGATGATGTTGAAACACACTTATCAAAAATAGTTAGAAGACACATGTGCAATGTAAAAGTATATGTAACTTTTTGTTTATGTATTAAATAGCAAAACCAAGTGGACCACCAGAATTTTGACTCAGTGATGAGGGGAAAAAAACACCTTTTGTGGTATTGCAGCTATTCTGATGGGAGAGGAACATGTCCACAGTTTTAAGCGGTGGACGAAGTCACAGACACTGCTCATCCTATCGTGGTTTGCTACCTGTATTCACAAAGGAATAACATGATAACACTCGGGAAGAAGTCTGTGAAGACAAAGGTCTCCCATTCGAGTTCACGGACCCTCTGGAACTTTACCTGCAGACTTTTTGAGCCCCAGGTAAAGAGCTGGTGACGGGAGGAGGCTAGGGTTTGGGAAACTGCAGAGAATGCCTGTCTGCACTCGGAGGCAGACCTCATGTCCAGGGAGCCCTGTGGCCCTGGCAGTCCTGGGAATCAGCCTCAAAGAATCTTCCCAGATGCTCCGATGCTCAAATAAAGCTGCTTCTATTTTCTCCCTCAAGTGCTCTGGGAGACTTTCTCAAGCATTCCCAATAGCCAAACCCATTATTACTAATTTATTAGAAAAATTTCTGATGAGACAGGCTGACAACAGCTTGACAGGATCCACTGACCTGGGTGGACGCTGCAGGACATGGCCCCTGGAGGTGGGTGGGAGTTAGAGGTGGCAGCCTGGTTGGTGGGGGGGCTCAGGTCTGAATTGCAAGGCTGCCCACTGGCCTGAGTGGTCCCCAGAGCTGGCCCAGGGCTGAGAGTGACCTGGGGGTCTTGCATCAGGGACCACAGTGGTGAGGGGGAGCCAACTTCCGAGAGCTGCGGCAGGTGAGGTGGGGACAACAGGCCCCCAAGGGGGACCGTTGCTGGAAGCAGGGTTCAGTAGTTTAGGGCAGCTAGTTGGCAGGACATTGAGCCAAGTGTCCACCACCTACAACCTGTGCTCCAAGATACTCCACCAGAGAAGCAAGTCGGACGCTGGGAGCCTCTGCTCAGTGGCCTCAGCCTCTGGTTCAGGGGCGTCTTTGAGAATCACAGGCAAGAGTGGACTTTTACCTGGAAAGACCCAGAAGCCATTCCCAATCTGCACACAGTTTCAGGAGCTTCCAGGGCCCTCTGACCTGAGCCCACCTGTCCCCAGTCTCAGACTGGAGACCCGCAGGGCCGCCCCACAGCCGTTGGCTGCCAGGCTGAGGGCCGGTCACGTTCCCGCAGGACACAGAGGCAGACAGCCAAGCCACAGGCAACTGGTCGGGACTGTCCCAGGGCTGGCCCTGGCAAAGGCCACTCTTCCTGGTGTCCTTGGGGGAGGCGGACGGTCACAGACACCATCCATCTTCCTTGCTGTAATGGGGACACTGCCTTCCTGCCCCAAGTGGGGCTCCCCAAGAGCCAGCCCTGTTATTTCAGGCTTCGTCTCTACATGAGCGATAAATGCAGAGAGCCTGGGCCTGGGCAACTTAATTGGTACCATCATGGCTTTAATTCTAAGCTGCTTCGTGCCAGCGCCAGCCCAGAGTAGCCTTTGTGATTTCCACTTGGACGGAGCCCTCTGTAGGGAGGGCCATCCTCGTGCAGAAAAGGGGCAGTGTGTGTCCTGGGCTGAAGGTCCAGCAGGTGAGGCTGCTGCTTGAAGGGGCTTCTCAGTGTGGGAGTACTTGCCCCAGGCACCCGGGTCTCAGCTGGAAGGGTTAGGCGTGAACATGGGTGCTCCTGGGCACCCCAGGGGAACAGGAGGCATGGAGGATCTGCCTGATGGTGCTGGTTGTGTGTCTGGATGGGCAGGAGAGCACTGGGAATCTAACCCACTGATTAGGGGATGCTTACTAAGGAGGCTGGACTCTCCAGGTGGTGCTAGGGCTGAAGAACCTGACTGCCAATGCAGGAGACTTGAGAAGCAGGTTCAATCCCTGGGTCGAGAGGATCCCCTGGAGAAGGGCATGGCAACCCACTCCAGTATTCTTGCCTGGGAAATCCCATGGACAGAGGAGCCTGGCGGGCTACAGTCCATGGGGTTGCACAGAATCAGACACTGAAGCATCTTAGCACACTGCACACATTAGTGAGGTTGGTGGAAGGCGCCCGGGGTTGCGCGAGGTCAGTGAGGGTCAGCAGACGGAGCACCAGTTAGCGGACAACCCTCATCTGTGCTCCCGTCTTCTGGAGACTAGATTTGAGTGACAAGACCATTGTCTGTGCAGTGCCGTTCAGTAACCACTCTGCCCACCTTGTGCCGGTTAAGGGACGGGGGCTCGTGCGCTGGAGTCCAAGGGTGACCGCGAGTGACAGAGCCACACGGAACACTCTGCAGAGCTGACACGGCACACGGCTCACCTCCCCCCGGCTCAGGCTCTGATGGGCAAAGTGCCAGGGCCACCTGACCACTGACTGACCGGAGCATTGCCGGGTGGGGCGTCAGGGACAAGCCTCGTGGATGCTGGGGGCCACGCCCAGCCTCCCCTCCTGGCAGATCCGAGGTGTGACCCTGGCGAGCCGTCACCTTGCAGCCCTGCTTTTCCCACCCATCACGTGTAGGATGGCCTGGGCCGCCTCTAGGACCCACGCATCCCCGCACTCGCAGGCCGAGGAGAAGCCCTGCCTTCCGCCTCCCTCAACATGGTGCGTCCCTCACCCCAGCCCCCGGAAGAGTACAATTCTCAAGGTCAAACGCTTTTCCCACTTGTGCGAATATGTGGGAGGGGTGGAGACAGTTGCTCCCAACTCCTCTAAAGGCCGCAGGAGCTAAATAAAGACTTCTGATCATCAGCCCAGGACAACCTATCATCACTCTCCGTGGACAAATTGTACCGCGTGTCAGAGCACACGGGAGACACACGCTAATTCACCAGTCAGGACCCAGAAAATTGTAGAGTACGGGCACCTCTGCCGCTCCTCGCGTCCTGCCAGGCCGGCCCACCCTCCATCTGCTTAAAGGGACATGCCTGCCAAAGAGAGGCCCTGGATGGAGGCCGCGGTTTAAAAAAAAAGCACTTTGTGAAGACCCCAGGCACATTTCCGTGATGGTGGACGAAGTCACAGACACTGCTCATCCTATCGTGGTTTGCTACCTGTATTCACAAAGGAATAACATGATAACACTCGGGAAGAAGTCTGTGAAGACAAAGGTCTCCCATTCGAGTTCACGGACCCTCTGGAACTTTACCTGCAGACTTTTTGAGCCCCAGGTAAAGAGCTGGTGACGGGAGGAGGCTAGGGTTTGGGAAACTGCAGAGAATGCCTGTCTGCACTCGGAGGCAGACCTCATGTCCAGGGAGCCCTGTGGCCCTGGCAGTCCTGGGAATCAGCCTCAAAGAATCTTCCCAGATGCTCCGATGCTCAAATAAAGCTGCTTCTATTTTCTCCCTCAAGTGCTCTGGGAGACTTTCTCAAGCATTCCCAATAGCCAAACCCATTATTACTAATTTATTAGAAAAATTTCTGATGAGACAGGCTGACAACAGCTTGACAGGATCCACTGACCTGGGTGGACGCTGCAGGACATGGCCCCTGGAGGTGGGTGGGAGTTAGAGGTGGCAGCCTGGTTGGTGGGGGGGCTCAGGTCTGAATTGCAAGGCTGCCCACTGGCCTGAGTGGTCCCCAGAGCTGGCCCAGGGCTGAGAGTGACCTGGGGGTCTTGCATCAGGGACCACAGTGGTGAGGGGGAGCCAACTTCCGAGAGCTGCGGCAGGTGAGGTGGGGACAACAGGCCCCCAAGGGGGACCGTTGCTGGAAGCAGGGTTCAGTAGTTTAGGGCAGTTAGTTGGCAGGACATTGAGCCAAGTGTCCACCACCTACAACCTGTGCTCCAAGATACTCCACCAGAGAAGCAAGTCGGACGCTGGGAGCCTCTGCTCAGTGGCCTCAGCCTCTAGTTCAGGGGCGTCTTTGAGAATCACAGGCAAGAGTGGACTTTTACCTGGAAAGACCCAGAAGCCATTCCCAATCTGCACACAGTTTCAGGAGCTTCCAGGGCCCTCTGACCTGAGCCCACCTGTCCCCAGTCTCAGACTGGAGACCCGCAGGGCCGCCCCACAGCCGTTGGCTGCCAGGCTGAGGGCCGGTCACGTTCCCGCAGGACACAGAGGCAGACAGCCAAGCCACAGGCAACTGGTCGGGACTGTCCCAGGGCTGGCCCTGGCAAAGGCCACTCTTCCTGGTGTCCTTGGGGGAGGCGGACGGTCACAGACACCATCCATCTTCCTTGCTGTAATGGGGACACTGCCTTCCTGCCCCAAGTGGGGCTCCCCAAGAGCCAGCCCTGTTATTTCAGGCTTCGTCTCTACATGAGCGATAAATGCAGAGAGCCTGGGCCTGGGCAACTTAATTGGTACCATCATGGCTTTAATTCTAAGCTGCTTCGTGCCAGCGCCAGCCCAGAGTAGCCTTTGTGATTTCCACTTGGACGGAGCCCTCTGTAGGGAGGGCCATCCTCGTGCAGAAAAGGGGCAGTGTGTGTCCTGGGCTGAAGGTCCAGCAGGTGAGGCTGCTGCTTGAAGGGGCTTCTCAGTGTGGGAGTACTTGCCCCAGGCACCCGGGTCTCAGCTGGAAGGGTTAGGCGTGAACATGGGTGCTCCCGGGCACCCCAGGGGAACAGGAGGCATGGAGGATCTGCCTGATGGTGCTGGTTGTGTGTCTGGATGGGCAGGAGAGCACTGGGAATCTAACCCACTGATTAGGGGATGCTTACTAAGGAGGCTGGACTCTCCAGGTGGTGCTAGGGCTGAAGAACCTGACTGCCAATGCAGGAGACTTGAGAAGCAGGTTCAATCCCTGGGTCGAGAGGATCCCCTGGAGAAGGGCATGGCAACCCACTCCAGTATTCTTGCCTGGGAAATCCCATGGACAGAGGAGCCTGGCGGGCTACAGTCCATGGGGTTGCACAGAATCAGACACTGAAGCATCTTAGCACACTGCACACATTAGTGAGGTTGGTGGAAGGCGCCCGGGGTTGCGCGAGGTCAGTGAGGGTCAGCAGACGGAGCACCAGTTAGCGGACAACCCTCATCTGTGCTCCCGTCTTCTGGAGACTAGATTTGAGTGACAAGACCATTGTCTGTGCAGTGCCGTTCAGTAACCACTCTGCCCACCTTGTGCCGGTTAAGGGACGGGGGCTCGTGCGCTGGAGTCCAAGGGTGACCGCGAGTGACAGAGCCACACGGAACACTCTGCAGAGCTGACACGGCACACGGCTCACCTCCCCCCGGCTCAGGCTCTGATGGGCAAAGTGCCAGGGCCACCTGACCACTGACTGACCGGAGCATTGCCGGGTGGGGCGTCAGGGACAAGCCTCGTGGATGCTGGGGGCCACGCCCAGCCTCCCCTCCTGGCAGATCCGAGGTGTGACCCTGGCGAGCCGTCACCTTGCAGCCCTGCTTTTCCCACCCATCACGTGTAGGATGGCCTGGGCCGCCTCTAGGACCCACGCATCCCCGCACTCGCAGGCCGAGGAGAAGCCCTGCCTTCCGCCTCCCTCAACATGGTGCGTCCCTCACCCCAGCCCCCGGAAGAGTACAATTCTCAAGGTCAAACGCTTTTCCCACTTGTGCGAATATGTGGGAGGGGTGGAGACAGTTGCTCCCAACTCCTCTAAAGGCCGCAGGAGCTAAATAAAGACTTCTGATCATCAGCCCAGGACAACCTATCATCACTCTCCGTGGACAAATTGTACCGCGTGTCAGAGCACACGGGAGACACACGCTAATTCACCAGTCAGGACCCAGAAAACTGTAGAGTACGGGCACCTCTGCCGCTCCTCGCGTCCTGCCAGGCCGGCCCACCCTCCATCTGCTTAAAGGGACATGCCTGCCAAAGAGAGGCCCTGGATGGAGGCCGCGGTTTAAAAAAAAAGCACTTTGTGAAGACCCCAGGCACATTTCCGTGACATTTATACGTAAATAACCAAAAGAGGAAAATGGTATTTTCCTTGCTCGGTCTCCCGGGGTTCCCCAGCATGCTAGAGGTTGTTGCCTAAATGCGACCACAAAACCCCTAAGTTCATGTAGTGAACACAGGACTGACTGAGAAGAGACATGAAACTCACCAGAGGCCTGATGGCTGGAAAAGAAAGTGACACAACAGACAAATCCAGGACTCGCAGGCTCCCTGGCTCTCCTAACGGTGGTGGTGGTGGCAGGAGGCGTCCTGCCCACGGGAGGGGTTTTCATCGTGTTATAGTTATTTAGAATCACCAGGGCAGGATGGCCACAGAAAGCAGACCAACTTTCCCCAGTTTACTATTACTGTTGAAATCTCAGTGCGCGATTATCACTCGCTGCCCACTGCCTAGACTGTTGAGCCCCATATGCACTGGTCAGTGCAAACGTGCCTGAGTTTAACAGCCTGAGGGGTCACAGGGGGTGTCCTCCAGCCTGGGGTGTCCTATGGGAAAGCATTTGTAAAGGCCTGCGGGCAGGAGAGGCCATGGGGGTTTCTGAACCTGTGCCCCCTGCCAGGCTTATGGCACTGGGTCCCCTCCACTCGCGGGGCCGGCACCCTCGGGGCACCCCCAGCCCTCCTCGCAGGCTGCTTTCTACTTTCCGGACTGTGTTTCTCCCTCTAGGATCGTCCACCAGACCCGGTGCTTCACTCCTTCTGCAGAGTCCCTAACCCACTGCAACGCTCAGCGGCACGGTTTCCCGTCTCATCATTACAACTGGAAAGAACGCACGTGCAGAGACTGGCAGGTGGTGTCAATGAATGCTGGCTGCCTGGAGGTCACAGCCCAGCTCGGCTGAGGACCACCCTGCCCCACCCTCTTCTCGGCTCAGACCAAGACAGCCTGCCAGTCAGGCACCCCAGCCCCTGAGCTCAGATGCATGTCTGGAGATCCCCAGATGGTCTCTTGGCCAAGGTCCCCCAAGGAGGAGGGCCCCAGATCCTGTTCTGAGGGTGGTGTGGAGAGGCAGAAAGGCAGACAACTTGTTCTGCATCCTTCCTCCTGCATGGGGGCTGAGAGGCCCTGGGCGTTCACGGCGTCTACATGAACCTCACTTTGCTCAGTGGTGATGTGGGGGACACGGCCTCTCTCGTGGGTGTGAGCTCAGGACCACAGACAGTGGTCAGAGCACAGAGCCGGGATGCAATTTTCCAGTCATCCCTCGCTATCTCCCCACAACCAGAAGGTCACTTAGAATGATACCGATGGTAAATGACATAAAACGCTAATTCCCTCGAGTCGGGGCCTGGGGAGTGGGGTCAGAGGGTGCTGGGCAGGGTCATTCTTGGAGGCCGTGTGCAGGTCGGGGCCCTGTGGTCAGCACCAGGCTCGTCTGCCTCTGCCCCCTGCTGCCCTTGCCCTGCGTGGGGCTCCCTGAGCCTCGGGCACGGCCACGGCTACGTCCTATTTCAGTAGCTCTGCTGAGAACGCCCCCAGCTTGCCAGGGTGAACTGGACTCAGATAGAAGGGGGCACTGAAGGGCACCTGCAGGGTCCCCAGGCCACATCATTCCTCCTCTTGTTGGCTGGGCCCCAGGCCCCTCCTCGAGCAGCACACCAGCTGGGGAATGGCCCCACTAATTGCTACCCGGGCTGCNAACGCCCCCAGCTTGCCAGGGTGAACTGGACTCAGATAGAAGGGGGCACTGAAGGGCACCTGCAGGGTCCCCAGGCCACATCATTCCTCCTCTTGTTGGCTGGGCCCCAGGCCCCTCCTCGAGCAGCACACCAGCTGGGGAATGGCCCCACTAATTGCTACCCGGGCTGCCAGGTGCAGGCCCCACCAACGCCCAGAGTGTGACAGCCTGGGCAGCAGCGGGCCCCACAGAAAAGGCCAGGTTAGCCCTGTGACTGCTGTCACCCATCTCCAGTGGGGCAGGCGGGCAGGGAACGCTGGCCCCTCTGTCGGGCAGGCTGCAGGCAGGGGTACCTGGGGCACCCTCTCCTGGGGATGGCATAGCCCAGAGCACAGGATCCCAGTGGACCCCTGCTCTGCCCAGCGTTTGGGGGTCGGCCCAGCCCTCCTCTGGTCTCCCCACAAGTGGGCACACGCACTGCCCGGGTCGGGTGCTTGTGACCTGCAAACCGCTCTCAAGCACAGGAAGGGGGCAAAGGCTCTCTTCCATCACACCCGACCTCCTGTCCTCGGGCAGAGGCAAGAGGAACGTGGGCTGGAGAGTGATGGAGAGAAAGTGAGTCTGACTCTGTCACCTGCTGAACTCCTTCCCACGGCTCCCACAGCTGCCCACCACAGTCCTCTCCCCAGTGTACACGGCCCGCCACCCAACTCCCAGTGTACACGGCCCACCACCATCCTCCCAGTGTACACGGCCCACCACCATCCTCCCAGTATACATGGCCCACCGCTTGCCTTCCACTGTACACAGCCCACCATCTGCCTCCTAGTGTACACAGCCCACTGCCAGCTTCCAGGCTCTGCCCAGGTCACCCTCTCCCTAGCTCATCCCAGAACAGGCTCCTTCCTGCCACTGGGTGCAGGGTCGCTGAAGAAGCCCCTGTCCCCATCACATCATGCTATTTTATTCACATTCCTGGTATTTCTGTCGCTCACTGTCTGTTACGATGAAGGTAGATGCCAGGAGAGAAGAAACCCTTTTCCGCTGCTCAGGATGAGCGCAGAGCTGGCAGGTGGAGACTGAATGGATAGACAGTGACAGGCTTGTCACTGAAGCAGATGCTCAGGTGAACGGTGGGGTCATGGACTCGCCCCTGCTAAAAGCCTTTAGAAAACAGTGGGTGTCCTTCCCATGGGGCAGGGTCTGGGCTAACGTCCCACGTTGCCCTCCACGTGCTCCAGGCCAGGTCCCCACGCCCCACAGACTGGGACCACACGTCTTTCCTTTGGAGGATAAGCCAGGAGGGCCCTCAGATGACTTGCTGTCTCTCCCGGGCTGCTTCTCTGCCAGGGGTTCATGCTGCTCATGGGCTTCTGGGGCCCGCTCAGAGCTCTGAGCACGTGGCTCATGGGCGGGTCTCTGTGGCTGACGGGACTGTCCCCTGCAGCATGCAGGCCTAGTGGACACAGTGCCAATGGTGGCTGGTCCTAGAAGGGGGATAGGAATGGACCCTCCACATACACCTTCATCTGATGAAGACATTAAACTACTATATACCAGTGCATTGTTTAGGTTAGAGAAAGTGCATGCGTAATTGTCATTATTTTGGGGACATAGGGGAAGGAGGGCAGGTGGGAAGGACTGGGTGGGTCTTGGGGAAATGGGATGTTTTTTAGTTCTGCTCATGTCCTCTCCCAGATTAACACGAGATCACAGAAGCCACCACCCTGGGGGAATCTGCCGGCCTCTTAAGGTAAGAAGTCAACCTGACGTTGCTATAGGAACCGGATTCCTCCCAGCGCCATGGCAACCGGCTCCAGAGAGTGTTGGGCACACAGCCTGCTCTCACTCCACCTCAGAGCTGGGAAGAGGGCAGCGGAGGAAGGAGAGGGAGGGGTGGGCAGGTCCTTCCTAAAGCAGTGAGCCGCCAGCCAGCTCGGCTCAGTGAGGCTCCCTTCAAACTGAGAAGATCATGGAAGGTGAGCGCTTCCATCAGAATGGTCCAGAGACACTGGGGCACCCTCAGACATCTGGGACCCGTCCTTGGTTTTCCACGTCGTACACCGTCTGTTGAAATCAGTGAGGTGTCACTGAGGAAGGTTTCCTCCTTAGGCAAAGAAAACAACCAGCCAACCAACAAAACAAGCCCAGAAACTCACCGTGGGCCATTCTGAGGCCAGAGACCATTTCCTTCTGAATTTCCATCATGAGATTCTAAGTGACAATTAACCCTGTCCCCAAATACGAGCAGCTGAAAATGGATAGGAAGAAATAGCAGGCCTTGCTTCCTTAGAGACTTAACGACCTGGATCAAGTTACCTGGTCAGGTGATGGAGTTGTCCTGCCACCGGNTTTCCTTCTGAATTTCCATCATGAGATTCTAAGTGACAATTAACCCTGTCCCCAAATACGAGCAGCTGAAAATGGATAGGAAGAAATAGCAGGCCTTGCTTCCTTAGAGACTTAACGACCTGGATCAAGTTACCTGGTCAGGTGATGGAGTTGTCCTGCCACCGGTCCTAACAGCCTGTAATTTAATTCCATGAATGTCAACAGTACAGCCCAAGGTTGTAGGTAAGAGAGTCAGCACCTGGCAGTTGCTGGCCTTCTATGCCATCAAGTCACAGGCTCTGTAAAACCTCCTGATGCCCTGCTGGTGACCTAAAGCAGCGGCTCTCCCAGCATGACCTGGACCAGCACTTCAGCATCACCAGGAGCCTGTCAGGAATGCAGAATCCCAGGCCTCCCCTCCAGACTGTCCCCATCGGAAATGGTGCAAGGCCTGGTCTATCCTGGCAAGCTCCTCACCACCTCTTGCTCAGCCCAGGTTGAGAACCTCTGACCTCAGAGCCGCCTTACCTCGAGGCAGCAGACCCAACTGGCACCCAAGGCTGCTTCTTACAGCGCAGCTCATAGTCTACGGACAACGAATGCTCTGGTTTCCTTTCTCTTTAAATGCAATCGTTAATCAGTCCCCTTCCATTTCTATTTTTTGAGCCTGAACACAGAAGTTTGCATTTCTAATAATAAATTTATCTCATTAGTTTTGGTCCACGACATTTACTCAAGCTATTGAATATATTTGTATGTCATACAGAAAGTGTGATATTATGCATTTATATTTTCCTTTGAAATTTTGTTATTATGCTGTCTATATGTTTTATATCCTACTATTAATGCAAAATGAGCATCTTGACTTGTAAGCTTTAAAAACATATTTTTATTAGCCCATCACATGAATTATAACACCATTTATTTAAACACTCCCCCTTTGCTCTTAGGTTATTTTCAATTTTTTTTGCTGTTATACATAATGCTGTAATGAACATCATTGCACATAAATATAAATCTTTCAATAATTATTTTCTAGCCTAGATTCCTAGGAGGAAAACTATTGGTAAAAGCATAGGAACATTTCAAAGGCCTTAATATGTATTACCAAACTGTTTCTAGAAAGGCTATAAATTTTCCTATTTCTACCATAGTATATAAGAGCTCATGTCACCAAAACTTTTGCTAATATCTTGGTTTTTTTAAAAATAAATCTTTGTTAATAAGTGAAAAATGGTATCTTGTTTTAACATGCATTTCATTTTTTACCAGTGAAGCTGATTTTTAAAACATATGGGTTGACGAACGTGCAGTTTACGTTTGTAAATAAATCTGTTTATCCCCTCTGTCCGTTTTTCTAATGGAGTTATGAATGTTTATGTTACTGATTTCTAAAGCTCTCCTTCTAAAACAGAAATATTAACTATGCTCTATCATTTTTTAAAAAATAAATATTTTCTCAGTTTGTTTTTGTCTTCTTTTCTGTCATTTCTGTGTAAAAGTTTTATATTTTTATGAGTTGAATCTTCTAACCTTTTACTTTGTGTTTTCTCCTATTACTTCGGTATTTTAGAAGTCCTCTCTAATTGTGAGATCAGTTAATTATTCATTTCCCCCTAAATTTGATGGATGATTATTATTTGACGTGTATTAGTACCTCCTTAATCCACAGTAATTCGTTTTGGCGAAATGCATAAGGTGGGCGTTGGTGTGTTGACTCTTTGCACGCCCATGGACTGTAGCCCACCAGGCTCCTCTGTCCATGGGGTTTTCCAGACAGGAATACTGGAGTGGGTTGCCAGGCCTTCCTCCAGGGGATCTTCCCAACCCAGGGATTGAACCCAGGTCTCCTGCATGGCAGGCAGGTTCTTGACCACTGAGCCACCATCCATGAATTATTTTCAGGCTAGCTGAATAGAGGGGGCAGGCCTCTTTTTCTGGTGCATGGTATCTGCCACATTGGAGATACAGCAGGATGGAGCAAATTTTCTTCTGGTTCTAACCAATGCCCTGTTTTAGGGTTCTGGCCTTCTGATATTAAAATGCTGCTACTGCACACAAGGTTATTCTGGACACATTTCTTTTCAAAACTCTTCTGTACACCAGCAAATATCATGACTAGACTTTGTTTCCTAGACATTTTGTTTCACTGCTGTGTCTGTGGGTTCCTTTAGGCATACCACTTGTCTAACTACAGGGATAGATACGTTGTCTCATACAAGAAACAAGCTTCTCCTCACTGGAATTCTTCTCATGTTTTTCTGCTCATTTATCCTCCCAATCGGTACTTTTGCTAAGTATCCTTCTTCCTATTTCCCTTCCCCGCAAAAAAAAAAAAAAAAAAACAAACAACCACCCTGGGCTGTTGATTGGATTTAAAGTTATGAATTAATTTGGAAAGAGTTGGCATCTGCACAGTGTTCAGTCTTTCCTATGGAAATATGACTCATTTTTATTTATTCAAACTGTCCTTCTATGTCTTTCAGTTAACTTTAATTATGTCATGTATTCTGATGCATTTAATTTTAGGTATATAAAAAAGACACTGATTTTTGAAAATATTTATGTCATATCCAGTCACTTTCTGAGTGCCTTTAAGTTCTTACCATTTCCAGTTAGATTTTCTAAGACTGTAAGCCATTGTTTGCAAATTCTGACAATTTTCTCTCTTCTTTTTCACTTCCTGCTCTGCTGCATCTCTAGGGTTTCCATGGGGATGATCGTCACTGGTTCCAGCCTCCGTCCTCCCTAGGTTCTTGATTTTAAAGGAAAGGCCTCCTGGTCTTCACCATTTAAGTGTTTGTTGTTGGTTTGAGATTATTGTTCAGTCACTCAGTTGTTTCTGACTCTCTGCGAACCCATGGACTGCAGCACACCAGGCTCCCTTGCCCTTCACTATCTCCCGGAGCTCGCTCAAACTCATGTCCGTTGGGTTTGTGATACCGTCCAACCATCTCATCCTCTGCCATCCCCTTCTCCTCCTGCCTTCAACTTTGTGCTTTATCACATTAGAAATCATTCTATTTTTAGCATGTGTTACGTTTTGAAACACATACTGGATTTTATCACATGTGGCATTAGTTTTTAGTTGATTTACTGGTATGACATACTATAGTAATAAATTTCCCAATATCATATAGTCCTTAGGCTCATTGGTTACATCCCATCTAATTGTGAATCCACTAGATTCAGTTACTTTTTATCTGTGTCCATCTGTAAGACTCATAAATGTGTGTGTGTGAGACGTCTTTGTTAGAACAATGCTACTTTTACTAAATAAGATTTTTAACTTTAATCTTTTTATGCTTTTCAGAACAACTTCTCTAAAATTGAAGTTTGTATTTCTCCAGAAAATTGCCATGGAGCAATTTCTGAGCATTCATTCTTTTAACCTTGACATCTCTGTACATGCTATGTTTCATTATTAATTCTATTTTCTCTTTTTCATTTCTGACCTTTCCAGAGGTCACCTAGTTTTTATTTCCTAGCCCTGACTCCCTGACATATTTATCAAGTCCGCTGTTACATTGTTTCCTAAATTAATTAACATTAATTTTATTCTAGCCTTTCTGCATCATTTTGCTTTGACCCCTACTTTTGCTGTTTGATGTTTCTGGATATTTTTGTGCATGTTTATTTTCTCATTTTTTATTTCATAGACTATGTTTTAGCCTCAATATTTTGAAAGTAAAAAACCTGATTTTTAACTTTTATTTTTATTATATACCTATGCTATGGAAACTTCCATAATTTAAGAAGTCCAAAAGAAAACCAAAGCTCATGGCTCCCCTCTTTAAGACAAGCATATTTAATGTATTTCAAATGCTTCTGGCACCCACTATTTCCTTGTCATTATTAATTTAATCTCATATCATATATACAGTTTCTTATCATGTGATAATTTCTGAATATAGTATTTAAAAATAACTTCTAATTTCTATTTTGTAACCAGAGTTAGCATAGTTTTTTTTTATTAATAATATTAACAGTATTGATAAAAGCTATAATGTATTGGGTACTTGCTATGTGTCAGGAACCACATAAGGCACTTAACCAATTTTTTCCTACATAATTGTATAGAAATTCCATTTTCAATGAGCTTCATAAATGTTAAATAACTATTGACAGCCCCACAGTCAGCACGGGGCAGAGCTGGGATTCATCTGCTGGTCTCCAATCCCGAGCTCATGCTCTTCATTACTGTGCACTGGCTCGGCTTCATCAGGCTCAGCTCACCACTGGCCCCTCTTATACCACCCTGAGTCCTTGATTCTGATTCACTGCAGGAAACATTAAGGACTAATTGACTTACTGTCCCAGGAGGACAGGAATGGTGTGTTTTCAGAGACTTTGTATCTTCACATCTTTATAACATCTTTCTATATTAATTACATCTTATTTAACAATCCAGTTCTTTGGGGACTCTCAGGCAGCTCACATGCGGAATGCGGGCCGGGAATGTGCCTCTCAATCCACCTGTTCTCGTGGTGAGAAGTCCACTTGTTCTCTGATGTATGTTCTTTATTGATCTATAGGAAATGGCAACCCACTCCAGTATCCTTGCCTGGAAAATCTCATGGACAGAGGAGCCTGGTGGACTGCAGTCCATGGGGTCGCAAAGAGTCGGGCACAACTGAGCGACTAACGCTAACGCTAATCTACAATGTGATTGCTATTGTCATACAGTTGCTGACTCATGTCCAACTCTTTTCGACCCCATGGACTGCAGCACACCAGGCTCCTCTGTCCTCCGCTGTCTCCCCGAGTTTGCTCAAACTCATGTTCATCTAGTCTGTGATGCCATCCAACCATCTCTTTCTCTGTTGCCCCCTTCTCCTCCTGCCTTCAGTCTTTCCCAGCACTGTGGTCTTTTCCAATGAGTCGGTTCTTTGCATCAGGTGGCCAAAGTACTGAAGCTTCAGCATCAATGCTTCCAATGAATATTCAAGGTTGATTTCCTTAAGGATTGACTGGTTTGATCTACAGTGTGATTGCCAATTTAAAACTCATTGGCACATTTATGGATGTTTTTTACTTGGAATTTCTAAGGAAGCTCATCAAGCAGGTTTGGTCTGCTGTCATGCTGAGAAGCCAGTGGATCTTCTAAACACTTTTTTTCTATTCATGGCACCATTTATCTCTTTCTACTTTGCATCTTCCACAAATTGGACATGTCCGTTTTGCAGTATCAGTGTAGACTGTTCACCAGGTACGAGCCCCTGGCATTGAATTACAGACTTCACCCCAGACTGACATCCATCTATTAATCCACATTCTTTGATTAGAGTTTGTCAATCGATTATAAACCTATATTTCTATATTTTTCACAAAGAAATCAAGATAGATGTTCCTAACTGCCTTATTGGAACCAATGCTATCTTAAGAATCCCTTTGAGCCAAGTCTAGTAACTCCACACAAAAAGAAAATCCTAAAATTACTGATTTCTTCTGAAAACACAGATGTGCCCTCTCCCAGGGAATCTGTTCCAAGTGTCTGCCAGGGAGTACATTAAGCTCACTCTGGACTTCAGAAAATAAAAAAGTCACCTCTCTGGTGCCTGCAGCTGTGCCATCGACTCACTGAGCTTACAGCAGAAGCTCTAAGGAAACAGGAAGAGATTCATTCAGTCTTTAGGAGAGGACCGGTTGAGACAGACGTGACCCCTTTAAAAGGGGCTGATCCTAAATGTGAGCCTGCCCAGCCCCTCTGTGCCATCCCTGCTGTGTGTTCTGGCCGGGGCATCCTCACTGCCGAAGGCTGAGCACCCGTATCATCGCCGCAGGAGCCCCCATGGGTGTCTGCATTTCTTCAAGTCTCTGCTGGACTGGCTTCTCCCAAACCAGCGTCCCTTCCAGAGACTCATGGAGTCACAAGACCACTCTCTTCTCTGCAGTCGCTGGAGCATCCTTTCCTGACATCCGTGGGCTGTGTCGTGTGGGCCCGTCTCTCCTGAGAGGAGCGGGAGCCCGAGACCACCACCCACTCCTGCCGTGATGGCCTCACACCAGCCCTTCATCCTCACTCAGAGTCCAGCACGGCCCCCTGGCCCCACTCTCCTTTCTGAGGCTGAAACTCCAGGAATCCGTGGTGAGAGGACATTTAAATGCTCTGCTTTTGAACAGAATGATTCTTCTAGCAGAAGCAAGCCTATTTCCCTCTGCATCTGTTTTATGAACTGTAGTAAAGAATTCATTATGCAGACCTTTGTATACTTGGGCAGACTGTGGAGCGTTCCCACCATGCAGCTCACGTTCCTTCCTCTCTGCTCCTCACTAAGCCTCCACGCTCAGTTTCATGGGTTTACAAAACACTGCGGAACTTGCTTCCATAGTCACTCCAATCGTTCCCTCTGAGACGCACCTTGTAAACCCAACCCTCAATGCCCAGGTGTGAGGTGCTGACCAGTTGTGCCTGTGAATGCTGCATTACCCCCTTTGCATGAACACTTCTTACATGCATTACTCTACCATAGATCTTACGTCATTATTCTTAGGCATTCACCTAGAGACCTACAGAATCACCCCAATTATGGGAGGAAAAAGAGCTAAAAGGGGCCGTCTGCCTTTACTCTGATTGCACCTCTGACTGAGGTCTGAGGACTCGCCCTGGAAGCACAGACTCTGGGGCTGGGGCTGAGACAGCTGGCTGGCGAGTCAGGGTTGGCCTCAGAAGAGGCCAGGACTGGTCTGCACTCTCTGCTGACGCAGCTCTCAGCGCCCCGGGTCCCGTGTGGCTGGACTCCCAGCAGGCAGTGGGGCTGGCTGCTGTCGGCACCGTCCGCCCCTCTGCCCAGCCCTTTAGTGGCCACTCCCAGAACACACAGGTCCTACTCACCCGCCCGACCCCTCGCCTCGTCTCTCACCTGGAAGCCCAGGAGGGTGACGAGCCCCCCAGGGTTGAGAGCCCTCAGGGTATTGTCTGCGACCTCCTACATACACATCATGGTCCTTCTTACTTAGAGGTCACCTCCAGAAGGAAGGGACCCCAGAGGCCAGGAGGGCGGGGGTGGACCTGATGGATGCTGGACGAGCACAGTGGGAGGGAAAGGAGCAGGGGTGACGTTTCTGACGGGTCCTGTGAGCACCGTGACTTGTGCAGAACAGGCCACAGCAGTAGAGAGCCAGCTCACAAGAACATGGGTTTTACAAAACCAGGAGTATAGGAGTGAGACAGAGGCACAGGATCAGATCATCCCCCTGTGTCCTGAGATCTTCCGAGCTCATCACTGGGGCAGCCAGGGGGACTTCCAGGAGAGCTGGAGGCCCTCCAAGGTGGCTCGCACCCTGGCCCCACAGGAAGTCCTGGGGACAGACGGGGCTGGGAGTCTGCCAGTAAAGGGGCACGACATGGAGGCAAGAAGTCGGGTGGCTCCTGGGCTGAGGGCTGCAGTCCCAGGGGAGCTGAGGTGTGAAAAGATAGGTTTTCAAGATCTCAGCTCCCCCTGGAAGGAGACAGATAATCTCAGTGCCTGACACCAACTCCCCAGCCATGATCACATGTGACTAACAGCCCCTTTCACCACTGGGAGCGTTTTCAGGAAGGAACCTCTTTTATGCAGAGGTTTCCTGAGGGTGAGAAACCATCTCTTACCAACCAGTTCACACCTGGGGAGGAGGGAGCCCCGCCCCCACCCCACCAAGTCTGCCTGGGCTGGTAATGTGAGCCGGCAAGCCACCTGGCCCCAATCACCTCTCCCTTCTGCCCATCACATCGTCTGAGCCACAGGAGGGAGAGAAGGGCCAGAGGCTGGACACAGGTCACACGGAAACAAACACGCTTAACCTGTGACACGCCACCTTCTCAAAAACAGGTAGAGTACCCACCACGTACTCCACACAAAGCGCCACAAGACTGGGGTTTACCTTCCAGAAGGCCGCAGTCCACCTGGGGAGAACACTCACACACGCTCAAACACACACACTCTTTCTCTCACACACATATTCACACACACACACACACACTAGGAGGAGACTAAATTAAGCCCTGAATGGGGCCATCTTGGAATACCCTCAGTGATGTGTCAAGGAACGTCAGGAATAACGGGGCTGTCTCCTCGGAAGAGGAAGGAAGTCAGTGGGCCATGAAGACAGCAGGATCCAGAGGACGAGGGAGGGGCGGGCACCCAGGCTCTGATCACCCAGACCCCGAGCCTGCACCGCGACCAGAGACACGCCCGGGCTCCATGCTCCGCCCGGGTGTGACACTAAGCACTCCCAGCCAGCCTGCAGTGCCCTGTCCTCAGGTCCCCACCCCGAGAGCACGTGCAGTACCTGGGCGGATGCACACACACACACACACACACACACTCACACACACACACTCAGAGTCACCACTCTGAACACCCACACTGGGCAGACACTCAGTAAGACACCTTGAACACAGGACTTCTAGCCCTATGAACAGCCTGCGAGAGAGATGACTATTCTAGCTTACAAGTGGGGAAGTGAAGACTGGGTCCAGGTCACGGTTAATCAGAGGCAGGGCTGGCGGCACACCTTGTCCAGGTCCTTTCCTGTGCTGTCATGCCGAAGGCCTACTGCTCGACAGTTCAGTCACAACAGTGCTATCCAGGCCGCCCGTTGCCCTGACCTTCACTCTGACCATCTAAGCCAGCTCACCTGCAACCCACGCGTGACCATCAGGGCTTGATTCAGCATAAATGAAATAACAATAACAGTAACTTTATTTTTCCTCCCAGTAAAGCCGTCTTCTAAAGGCAGGTGGGCGGGGATGGCAGCTGCACAGCCATCAAGACCCAGGCTCTCACCGTTCTGCTTCACTGACCCCAAGGCTTGGCTTCCATCTTATGGTCTAATGTGGCTGCCAGAACTCCAGCCATTATGACTGCATTCCAGGAAGCAGGAAGGAGGAAGGAGGGAAGAAAAGGGGCTCACCTCTCCCCCGTAAGGAATGTTCATTAAATTAGAGCATACAGTTTTTCTCTCTCATTGGCCAGAAATCATCACCAAGCCTATAGGACATGGAAAAAATCTAGTTCTTTTCGCTTTTGTAGCAATGTACCCAGATGAAAAGCAGGCTTCAGTTACTAAGGAGGAGGACTAGATCAAGTGCTGGGGCAGACAACTTGAAATTTTTTTTTTTTATACTACAGTTCTGTAAGTATCAGGGTGTGGTGAGTTTCCAACAGCTCAGAAGCAAAGTTAATAATTTCCCCTGGAGCCTTTCCTTCCTTTCTTCCCTCCCTCCCTCCCTCCCTCCCTTTCTAATACCTCTGTGGTCTGGAACTCAGCAGGGATAAAGCAAATAAGGCCATGAAACAAGGATCCCTCAACATTCCTAATTCTCCCACAAACAGCAAGCTTTGAGTCCAGGCTCCACATCTAAAACACGCAAAAAAACTGGTCCAAGGCCAAAGACCAGGCGGGCTGTGTAGCTGGTATACAGCCACCAAGTGCAGGAAAGCTTGCCAGTGGTCAGAGTGGCGAGTGGCAGGCTGCCGTGTGGCCGAGCCAAAGGACACGGGCCCATGGTGTATCTTCCTACTCGCCCCAACTCCCAAGACGAGTGACACAAAGAAAAACATCACTGAATTTAAAATGCTCCTCCGTCAACTTCCAATCAGTCTGAGTTCTCTCCGAGTGCGGCAATTCCTCAAACTGCCAGCAGGGGCTGAAAGGAAGGCGGAGGGGCTGGAGGCCCAGCTTGGTTGGTGGCTCTAGGAGCAGAGACTGAACTTCAGGCTCGTTCCCGTACTGACCACCTCGAGCATCCTTTACTGTCTGCTGGGCACGGGGAGCCAGCCGATCGCCAGCTCCCAGACCCTAGCCCTCCACTGATGCCGTGCCTATTACTGGATCACCTGTCAGTCTGCTCTCTTCCCAGGACACCCCCGACACCCGCTGTCCCTCCCCCAGCCCATCCCTCACGTGCACGCTTTCTTTCAGATGCTCTTCAAGCCCCTTCCCTGGCCCTTCCCACTTGTCTTTGTTCCCAGTTCTTCCCTTGAACAGTTTGTGTCTTGTGAGAATAAAAAAAAAAAAAAAATCCATGCTCCAAAAGAATTCGAAGGCTATTTTGACAGGATTAATTTAAGAAACCTCCCTGCAGCTTCCCAGCAATCCAGAAAGAGGGCAGGTTGCTCAAGAAAGTCTAAGGGATGGGACTGCAAGGACAACTCCATCATCTCCATGGCAACACACCCCAAAAGTTTCTGGGCGCTTGCTAATAAAGAAGAAGTCAGGTCTAGGGGGCTGGCCCACCAGTGAGGTGGGGAAGGGCCGCCCAAGCAGCAGGTCCCAGGGGTGGGACCCAGGGCAGGTGGGGACACAAGGACTCAGCCACGGAGCCAGAGGGGAGAGGAGATGTGAGAGGTGGGAGGGTCGTCCGTAACCCTGGCGTCAACGACACTGCTCACCATCAGCACCTAGCCCCTCTACAGAGGACGTTTAGGGGTGCAGCACTTTCTCAAGGCTATGACAGGAAAAATCAGCCATGTGGGGAATCTTCTGAGGATGGCGGGGCAGGACAGCAGCCCAGGGAGGAGAGGGCAGCAGACGAGGCTGGGAAACAAAGAAGGGTTTACCTGGCAGCCTCTAGGGGCCAGAAGGATGGTCACCCTCCACCGTCCCAGGAGGGGCTGGGTGCTTTGCTGAGGAAGCTGGCAAGTGGGCATCGGGCTCTAAACCGTTCCCAAGAGGTGGCCTCACCAAGCCGCTAGGTGGGCGAGGGTGTTGCTCACTCTCCCACCTACCTGCCCACCACCCGTGGTTGCCCCGAAGGTGCAGCTTCCAGAAACTTTCTCTTAATTTAGCTCTTCTCTTTCTGAATCCTTTCCTATGTGCTATTTTGGTCTTCCCGGCTAAACTGGTGTTTCTCAGTTTTACATTCCTAAGTCTTTGGGTGCTGAACGTGGGGACTGCGTGAGGTGAGTTCCCGGGAAGGCTTCTCCCTCATCAGATGTGGCTCTGAGAATCTGAGCCTTGATCTATGGGTCCAGTAAATGGAAAGGGCTGTAAGGAGATCTGAGATAGATGATGTAATTACGTGCCAAGAAATGTCAGCTGGATACAAGTGGCTGTCTCTCTGCACTGGCTGAAGATGAGGGAGAGACAGACAGACAGGGGTGGGGAGGAGGGACGCCCCCCGCCCCCCACCGCAGCCCCATCGACTGCAGATGGGTAGGACGACCCCTGCCCCACTGCACGTGGTGGCTCCACCTTCTTACCCTCCCATGAAGCCAGGCAGCTTGTGGGAAAGCCCCAGATGGGCATCACCTGCCACCTTGGCTTGTGGCACAGGTTCATCTGTGCACACGTGGGTGTGGACATTTCAGGTGTGACTGAACGTCCGCCGGGGCCGTGTAGTGTGTTTAGTTGTGTTTCTTTCTTAAGAGAAAACAAACACAGGCTGCCTCCCTCCTCTCTTTGGCTCAGCCCCCCGTGGCGGCCTGACAGCTAACTTGGTTTGCTGGCCTCTCTGCTCCCTAGTGAGTCACTAGAGCAGCTGGAGAGGCTGGCCCACCTTGAGGGGAGGCAAGAACCTCTCCAGACAAACACGCCAAACTGAACAGGCCCCGACTTAGGCACAGCCTTCACACGACCAGGAGAAGGAGACAGCTTTATTTGCCTCCCAGGTGGGGACACACCGCCCCTGCTTTCGGGGTAGCTCCACACGCTGGTGTCTACTTTTATCAGAAATACCAGCTGCCTTGAAGCAGGTACTTCTCCGGTAATTTCAGGTCCTCTCAGGCCAGGGAAGGGAGCTGGGAACGGCAGGATCTCCCGGACATAACGGGGAAGCTGATCTTACAGGAAGGAAAGCTCCTGTTCCAGTCTTGTCCGGTTTGGGTTCTAGTCAGTGAAGAAAAGGGATCTCATTTTCAAAGATGCTTAAACACCCGGCCAGATGGCCTTGTGTTCTCCAGACCCCACGGACAGGACAGCAGGACGGGTGGAAGAAGAGGCGCTGAGAAGGAAGGAGGGGAAGGGGGCAGGCCTCGCTGCCTGAGGCTCAGCAGGGACTGGATTCCTGGCTCCTCTGAGCACAGTTCCGAGCCCCCCACGTCTGGTAAGGACTGCCCCACGCGGCTGCATCCCTGGCTAGTGGCTGTGCTTGCTCTTCTGAAGACATGCTGGGCTCATCTAAGTCCAGGCAGGGGGGCTGGAGACACCCCACCACCACCCCGAGACACTGGAGAAGGCACGAGGGGTTTGCTTTCCTTTCCCTGCTTGGCCGGCTCAGGCAAGGGGAGCAGAGATGCGAGGGCTACAGCCCTGGGGGGCTGCCCCCCTGCCCAGCTCTGCTCCAGCCCGGCGGGCCTCCTCACACTCCCCAGACAGCCCTGTCATCCAGCCCTGAGTCTGCTTCATCTCTCTTCCCTTCAAATCCTGCTGCGGTGCTTCCTCCAGGAAGCCCTCCAGACCAGACCACTAGAGGCCGTTAGCATATCCAGGGGCAGATGGTCGGACTGCCTCCTCCTGGGGGCCCAAGAGCTTTGCTGTGCTCAGAGCGGGCCCCCTGCACACCTGCCCTTCCCAGAGCTCCAGGCCCCGTGCTGAGCGAGGGGACCACTTCCCGGAAAGTCATCAAGGTGGAGGTGCAGACATGTTCCTGCAAGGGACAGGGAGGGGGCGCAGGGGCCGAGCCAAGGAGACCCAGGCCCTCTGCCCTGAGCTGCCACTGGCTGCTGAATTTCCTGAAACCAGGACTGCTCCCCAGGCCGACTCGGGATTAGAGGGCTCCGGGCTGGGTGTCGGTGCGGGGACAGGGAGGGGGCGCAGGGGCCGAGCCAAGGAGACCCAGGCCCTCTGCCCTGAGCTGCCACTGGAGGCTGAATTTCCTGAAACCGGGGCTGCTCCCCAGGCCGACTCGGGATTAGAGGGCTCCGGGCTGGGTGTCGGTGCGGGGTTCTTGCCCTCTCTCTCTGAGATACCGCCCACCTGCCAGGGCTCAACCCCTCCATCTCCTTAAGCACCACACCCACCCATCCTGGCCTTGGGACCTGGTTCTCATTCTCCCTGCCTCCGGGGGACCTCCCACGGCCCCCAGCCCCCCACCCTGCGGTCCCCTCCGTATGTTGAAAAGGCACTGTCTCATGGTCTCACTGGACCCTGGCCGCTGTTGGGAGGCAGGCAGATGGCTGTGGTCACTCAGATCTACCAACAGGCGACACTGAGGGTCAGAGAGGCCCTCAGCCCTCAAGGCCCACAGGTCACTGAGGCCAGGCCAACACCCACGGGTGTCCACAGAATCTGTCCCCCCAGCAAATAGCTTGCTGCCTGCGTGGTGGCCCGGGGGTACCCAGCCCCTCCTAGGACAGAGAGAGGGCTCCTGGTGGCCCTGGGCATATTCAGCCCCTCCTAGGACAGGGAGAGGGGCTTCTGGTGGCCCTCGGGGTACCCAGCCCCTCCTAGGACAGGGAGAGGGCTCCTGGTGGCCCCGGGTGTATTCAGCCCCGCCTAGGACAGGGAGAGGGGCTCTTGGTGGCCCTGGGGGTACCCAGCACCCCTCCCCAGGATGGGGAACGAGGCTCCTGGTGGCAAAGGCAGAGAACTGGCCGTAGGACAGGGAATCCCATGTCCTGCCAGTCCCCAGACCTTTTACAAAACTTCCCGCTGCCCACACACATCAAGTGCAGGCAGCTTGCTTTGTGTGATTGATGAAGACTTTTTTTAACCTAAGAATTTAATTACAGGGGAGCTGCGTTCCCAGAGGGCCTGTCAAATGAGTTCTCACCACGCAGACCTCTGACAGCCTCGGGGAGCCGGGATGCGGGGGGAGACAGGCCCGCACAGTGCCCAGGATGGTCTCCTGCAAAGGCCTGCCTGTGTCCTGGGCATCAGGGGAGCATCTGACCGAGGTGCCCACGCTGTCCCTAGCCAGATCACAGGGAGGGACTCATGTGGCTCTGGGGACATGGGCGGCCATGCTGTCCTGGGTTAAAGCCACACGTTTCAGCCAATGCATCTGTGAGTCAGGCCACACTGAACAGGTGGGTCACACGCTGGGCCGGGCACTCTTCCCTGGGGAAGCCAGCCGGAGCATTGCCAGGCATGTTGACCTAGGTTCCGCAGCTCGGGCTGGAATGGGCAGGGGGTGGCCTGGCCCAGGTGGGCTTGGGGCCTGGGAGGAGCTGTGAGGCCGGCCCTGGGCTCCTGGGCTCTTCCTCTGGATTGTCTTGTCCTGGGGGCAAGACCCTGATACAGGGAAAAGACCCTGATGGTAGGAAAGATTGAAGGTGGGAGGAGAAGGGGCCAACAGAGGATGAGATGGTTGGATGGCATCGCCGATGTGACGGACAGGAGTTTGAGCAGGTTCCAGGAGTTGGTGATGCACAGGGAAGCCTGGCATGCTGCAGTCATGGGGTTGCAGAGAGTCAGACACGCTGAGTGACTGAACTGAACTGGGGCACCTGACCTGGTCAGGGGGTGTCAGGCCAGAGCTCTGGCACTGGCAGCAGGGGGCCACAGGCAGGTCTGTGGTTCTGCTCCCTCCCACCATCGACTCCCAGAGGCAATGCTCAGTGACCCACAGAGAGGCCTTCAGGATGAAATAAAATGAAATCCGTAAGTGTGTCCAGCGCCCACATCTGGCCGAGGCAGAAGTGACAAGAAAGGACCTAGATGGTGGCGGCCACGGTGCCAGCTCCTCACCATGTCGGGGGAGGGCCACAGTCCTCCCACGGGCCCACCGCACACCCCACAGGGCCCCCCACCGGAGAGGAGGCGGCCAGGCTGGGTCTCTGCCCCGAAGGACTCGGGGGCAACGAGCACGAGGAAGGAAGGCCAGGGTGGGGGATGCCCACATGGGGACCCCAACTGCTGGGAGGGGCCACAGTGCTGACCACGGGGAAGGGCCACTTGGGACCAGCACTCCAGAAAGAGGGTGACCTGGGCAGAAATCCAGAGGTGAGATGACTTAAACCAGGGACCCTGAGTGAGTGAGAGATGGAGATGAGCACCACAAGCTGCAGGAACCTGTGCGCCAGTGTGTGTGCACCTGTGTGCACCTGTGCATATCTCTGTGAGCAACTGTATTTGTGTGTGTGCATGTGTGTAGCTGTGTGCACCTGTGCATATCTCTGTGAGCAACTGTATTTGTGTGTGTGCATGTGTGTAGCTGTGTGCACCTGTGTATATCTCTGTGTGTACCTGTGTATCTATGTGTGTGTACTTGTGTGCACCTGTGTGTACCTATGTATATCTCTGTGGGTATCTGTATTTGTGTGTGTGCATGTGTGTAGCTGTGTGCACCTGTGTGCACTTTGTGTATGTGTGTATCCATGTGCATCTGTATATCTGTGCACCTGTGTGCATCTGTGTCCTGTGTTCATGTGTCTACTTGTGTGCACCTGTGTGCCCATGTTTATGTGTGCATCTATGTGCGTCTGTGTGTCTGTGTGTGTACATGTGTATATTTGTGTTGTGTACCTATGTGTGTATGTATGTGTGCATCCATGTGCATCTGTATACCTGTGCACCTGTGTGCATCTGTGTCCTGTGTTCGT
The DNA here is from genome assembly GCA_006410635.1 of Cephalophus harveyi. NCBI lineage: Eukaryota > Metazoa > Chordata > Mammalia > Artiodactyla > Bovidae > Cephalophus > Cephalophus harveyi. The sequence goes on along the minus strand of SJYT01032422.1, from coordinate 636,754 downwards.
GTGTCTACCTGTGTGCACCTGTGTGTGTATGTGTGCATCTATGTGCGTCTGTGTCTGTGTGTGTACCTGTGTATATTTGTGTTGTGTACCTGTGTGTGTGTATGTGTGCATCTATGTGCGTCTGTGTATCTGTGTCTGTGTGTGTACCTGTTTATATTTGTGTTGTGTTCCTGTGTGTGCATGTATATGTGCATCTATGTGCATCTGTGTATCTGTGCACCTGTATATATCTGTGTGTGTGCCTGTGTCCAAGGGTGCATATCTATACACCCTTCTCAGGGTGTGGTCAGAAAATCAAGGCTTATCAGAAATACACCGAATGCTTATTTCCGAGTGTTCCCTTGGGCAGCCCTCCCCCACCCCTGCTGAGACTGCTCAGCCTGCATCATGTCCCACTGAAGGTGACAGAGTTGTCCCCGGTGCTTTTAGCAGTGCTCGCTGTAAAGGGAGCGAGCATTGGGGGAAGCTGGGGTGCTGGGCTGAGCCCCCACTCTACATGCGCTGGTCTCTCAAGCCCATTGCCAGGAGCATTTCCTACAGGACCTGGGAAATGGGAGCTGTCCCAGGAGAGGGTGGGGGAGAATCTCAGGCAGAAAGTATTTCTTTCTTTATAAATATGTCCCAGGTATCACATGGGACATATGTACTCTAAAAATTATTTTTTTAACTAAAAATAGAGTTGTCATATGATCTAGTCATCCAAATCCTGGGCATAAACCCAAACAAAACCATAATTCGAAGAGATACACACACACCTACATTCATACCACCATTGTTTATGATAGGCAAGGCATTGAAGCAGCCTAAGTGTCCATTGACAGATGAATGGATAAAGAAGATATGATATATATATATGTGTGTGTGATATATATAGTGGAATATTACTCAGCCATAAAAAGGATGAAATAATGTCATTCGCAGCAACATAGAGGGACCTAGGGACTAGGGCTGTCAAGCTTGCATGCACATCCAGTTGCTCAGTTGTGTCCAACTGTTGCGACGCCATGGACTGTAGCTTGCCAGGCTCCTCCGCCCATGGAATTCTCCAGGCAAGAATACTCGAGTGGGTTGCCATTTCCCACTCAAGGGGATCTTCCCGACCCAGGGCGCGAAACTGTGTCTCCTGTGTTGGCAGGCGGATTTTGTACCGCTGAGTCACCAGAGACCAGAGAGATTGTGATACTAAGTGAAGTAAGTCAGACAGAGAAAGACAAATACCATATGATATCACTTATGTGTGGAGTCTAAAATATGACACAGGTGAATTCATCTACAAAAGAGACTCACAGACAAAGAACAGGCTTGTGGCTGCCAAGGGGTAAGGGAGGTGGGGGAAGGGTAGATTGGGAGTTTGCGGGTAACAGATGCAATCTATCATATGCAGGATGGATAAACAACAAGGCAGTACGGTATAGCGCAGGGAATTATATTCAGTATCCTATAATAAACCATAACAGAAAAGAATATGAAAAGGAATGCGTCTATAACCGAACCATGCAGCCGCACAGCGAAGACTAACACAGCACTGTTCGCTGTATTTCAACAAAATTAAAAGAACTCTTTTTCATCTGAAATTCTAATTTAAGTGGGCATATTATTATCATTACTTTGTTCTTTTTTGGTTTTTATTTTTTGCTAAACCTGGCAGCCCTACTTGCTACCCATCCTCTTTGCTGATACAGCAGAAAAAAAGAAGAAAAAGTCTGTGAACAGCCACCAAGGAGAGGTCACACAGCCCACGTGTTGCCTCTCAGCCCTCTCCTTGCAGGGCCTCTGCCCGTCATTCCGCACCCCATGCCCACCAGCCCCTGGAGCAGGTGCAAGAGGCCGGTGCAGGGAGAGCCCAGGCCGGGGGCCAGAGGACCCACCTCTGAGTCCCACTGCCCCCTCGCTGTCCATGTGGCCTTCGACTTAACTTCTAAAGTGTCAGGATTTTTCTTCCTCTCTTTAAGCAACAAATTGGAGATGATCTCTAACTTGCAGAGTTGATTAAATAAAACAGCATATATGAAATACACTAAATGAATGTAAGACCCTTATCATCACAAAGAGACATGATGACAGAAAAGGGGAGAAGCACCCCACCGTTTCGCTGCCAGGAAGGAAACCAACTATGAAAGCCAAACACAGGAGCCACAAAGGCAACTTCTGAACCTATTTCATGCAGAGTCCTGTCTGTCCCAGGAAAACGGAGGTGACACTCATTCCACCAGCAGTGATGCTCAACATGATGGCTTTGAGATATCAGGAAAAGATTAAGTTATATTCTACATATTCAACTTAAGAAAGCAGCCAAGTACTTCATCCAGGCAAGTCTGTCTGGGTTCTAAGGTGTCAGAATGTGACCCAGCTCCACGGAGAACAGTGGGTGCCTTTTTTAAAAAAGCTGAGCACCTACTATGTGCTGTATTAACACACATGAGCTCAGGGTGGGGGGATCTTTGTTCCAAGCAACTGGCTCTCATGCCCCTAGTAAATATGTATGGAATGAATGAGGAAGCAGGTGGGTGAATCACCGGGGTGACACACAAAGTGCTGGAAACCTAAAAGGACGCAGGATGCCCCCATGGCCAGGTGAACTCTCTTATACAACAGGTAAGAATGCAGGGCAGGGAAAAGAAGACTGTAGGTGCATGAGGTGAGATGCCAGAGGTTTGCTCCATCATGCGGGCTTGGCGAGCGTGGAAGCTGGGATCACAGCTCATGATCACGTGCCTTTGGGGATCTGTTAGATCTGGCTGCATGATGGACCAGAGGGAAGACATTTCTAAGATAACATTCCAGTGACTGACACTTCATGACTCATCCTTTGTTGCTTAGTTGCTTAGTCATGTCCAACTCTTCTGCAACCCCATGGACTGTAGCCTACCAGGCTCCTCTGTCCATGGGATTCTCCAGGCAAGAATACTGGAGTGGGTTGCCGTTCCCTTCTCCAGGGGATCTTCCCAACCCAGGGATCGAACCCAGGTCTCCTGCATTGAAGGCAAATTCTTTACCATCTGAGCCGCCAGGGAAGTCCCCTACTTCTCTGATATACAGAAATAACCTGTGTTGTTCTCCTAACACATCTCGGTCCTTGTCACTCCCATTGTTCTAACCCATCAGGACAGGTGGAGAAAAGCCAGGGTCACTGGGGGTCAAGTCCTGTGGGAGGTACATGCATCTAGGGTTTGCACGGGGGCCTTCGGGCTGTGCTCCTGGGCTGAAATGGGCCAAAATCAGGCTGCAGAGACTAGGACATCACAGCCAGGACCAGGGAGGCTGACTCGTTGAAATAAATCCCCTGCCAGTCTAACTCCCCCTCAACCAACTCATTAATAAGACCAAACATGGTCCATCCTGCACGTGATGGTGGGGATGGGAGAGGTCATCAAAGGAGGAGAGATTCCTCTTCTAAGCTGGACAGCAAGACCCAGAAAGGCAGGAAGACAGGTGCAGACATCTGCTAAAGTGACACGGGGGCAAAGCCCTGCGAGGGTGCCTGGCAGGCTAGGGCGCGGGTGACCCAGGAAGTCAGTGAAAGCACCAGCGCCTGAGTTGAGCCTCAGCTGCTTGAAATCTGGGCTCAAAGAGGCAGGACCTCACTCAGGCTGACTTGAAACCCTTAGGAAATCAGATCTAAGAAGATTTGGGGATCAGATGACCGAATCCCTCATTTGAGTAGATGATAAAGCAGAAGGGCAGAGGAGAAATGATGGCTGTGTGCAGAGCTCGGTGCGCATTACTGAACTGTCACAGCGGTTCTGTATGCAGGTCAAGAAGCAACAGTTAGAACTGGACATGGAACAACAGACTGGTTCCAAATTGGGAAAGGAGTACGTCAAGGCTGTATATTGTCACCCTGTTTATTTAACTTATATGCAGAGTACATCATGAGAAATGCTGGGCTGGATGAATCACAAGCTGGAATCAGGAGAAATATCAATAACCTCAGATATGCAGATGACGCCACCCTTATGGCAGAAAGTGAAGAAGAACTAAAGAGACTCTTGATGAAAGTGAAAGAGGAGAGTGAAAAAGTTGGCTTAAAACTCAGAATTCAAAAAACGAAGATCATGGCATCTGGTCCCATCGCTTCATGGCAAATAGAGAAACAATGCGAACAGTGACAGACTATTTTGGGGGGGTGGCGCTCCAAAATCACTGCAGATGGTGACTCCTGCCATGAAATTAAAAGACGCTTGCTTCTTGGAAGAAAAGCTATGACCAACCTAGACAGCATATTAAAAAGCAGAGACATTACTTTGCCAACAAAGGCTTGTCTAGTCAAAGCTATAGTTTTTCCAGTAGTCATGTATGGATGTGAGAGTTGGACTATAAAGAAGGCTGAGTGCTGAAGAATTGACAGTTTTGAACTGTGATGTTGGAGAAGACTCTTGAGACTTCCTCGGACTGCAAGGAGATCCAACCAGTCCATCCTAAAGGAAATCAGTCCTGAATATTCATTGGAAGGACTGATGCTGAAGCTAAAACTCCAGTACTTTGACTACCTGATGTAAAGAACTGACTCTTTGGAAAGACCCTGATTCTGGGAAAGATTGAAGGCAGGGGGAGAAGGGGACGACAGAGGAGGAGATGGTTGGATGGCATCACCAACTCGATGGACATGAGTTTGAGTAAGCTCTGGGATTTGGTGATGGACAGTGAGGCCTGGCACGCTGCAGTCCATGGGGTCGCAAAGAGCCAGAGACGACTGAGTGACTGAACTGACTGACTGACTGACAGGGGTTCCGTGAGGTGGACACACGGTCCCCGGGCAGACCCTCTCGGAGTCACATGTCCAGCACCAGGGCGAGACCCCAGCAGTGCTGAGCATCGCCCAGGCTCTGGCCCCTCAGGCGAGGGATGGGGGCCAGTCCAGGCCTAGGTTCTGGGTGCATAACAGCCCCCTCACTTCACACCTGCTCCTCCCGACGCACCCTCGGAGGCGTGGGCACTGGCACGTCATCCGAAGTGCTTTGCAGGCTGGGAAACAAAGGCCTGGGGCGTAAATCAAACTTTACTACGATCTCTCTTCTCAAGGAAATTACAGATACGATCAAATAGACCCCATCTCACCTCATTTCTAGGAACTATCCAGAGTCCTTTCTTAACAGCAGGCAGGAATAAAGGGCCCCTGGCTGGGGTCTGACTATATTTTGTTGGAGGTTTTACAGGTGCGTGGTGGGCTGTGTTTTAAATGAATGAGGGTCGGTTCAGAAACCTTTTTCCAGGGTCGCATCATGTTGATTTGTTATTTCCTTCCAGGTTAGTAAAGATAATGCTTGGCCAGTTGGTGTGGGCCTGAGGAACCAGAAACGCTTACGACTGCTGTTGAGAAGCTAGACTTGGACAAGCTTGTAAGTACCTCTTGTGTTTAGAGGCATAACCTTTATCTGTGGTTCCCACTGTTGAAATTCATCATCAGGGGAAAGCATGTGCAGCAAGTGATGTATGTAGAATACGATGTGTGTTTATCTTATCCACTCTATATTGTATATGTGATAAAGGTGTACAGAGAAGAACACAGGTGACAAGGCGAAGACAGCCTTGGTGATGTCCAAACAGGGAATTGACTAAATACATCATAGTGGGGCCGGTGGTTCAGTCGCTAAGTCATGTCTGACTCTTTGGGACCCCATGGACCTGCCAGGCTCCTCTGTCCATGGGATTTCCCGGGCAGGAACACTGGAGTGGGTTGCCATGCCCTCCTCCAGAGGATCTTCCCCACCCATTGGCAGGCGGGTTCTTTCCCTGCTGAGTCACCAGGGAAGTCCAAAGACATCATGGTACCTTTCTATATTTTTCCACTGAAGTGAAGTGAAAGTTGCTCAGTCGTGTCCAACTCTTTGTGACCCCCTGGACTATACAGTCCATGGAATTCTCCAGGCCAGAATACTGGAGTGGATAGCCTTTCCCTTCTCCAGGGGATCTTCCCAGCCCCAGGATTGAACCCAGGTCTTCCGCATTGCAGGCGGATTCTTTACCAGCTGAACCAGCAGAGAAGCCCAAGAAGTCGCTCAGTTGTGTCTGCCTCTTTGCAACCCCATGAACTGTAGCCCACAGGCTACTCTGTCCAAGGGATTCTCCAAGCAAGGATACTGGAGTGGGTACCATTTCCTTCTCGAGGGTATGTTCCCAACCTAAGGATTGAACCCAGGTCTCCTGCATTGCAGGCAGATTCTTTATCTTCTGAGCCAACAGAGAAGCCCTAATTCTCCACTAGTGATGCTATAGCGTCACACTTAACGCCATAGAAGCACAGTCACGGTGTGTAATTAAAGAAAGACCAGGTTACATATTACTCTGTGTAACAGGATTCTTCTTTGAAAATTACATATTTCTGTACTTGTGTGGTTACCGCTGGAAGGATACACACATCAAAGACCATGTGTCCCTGAGGTCTGAGATTCTGGAGGATTTTTTTTTTTTCCGACTTTGTAAATCTGTCTTTTGTCTACGGTTATTGTGTGCTACTTGTGGCATTATAATTTTAAAATTATTCCTTGAATTAAAACAAAGACTGATTCTGAAATTTGAAAAACAGGGGGAAAGCATTTTTCTTATGAGACAATGCTGTAACTCGCAGTGGGATGGGTTAAGCCAGTTAACGGTGGTCTCAGAGCCGCTCTGTCTGCAGGCGTTGGGGAAGAGGATGCGTCCGGTGGAGGAGGGGACGTGGAGGAGAGGAGTCCTCTCAGTTCTGAGGCCTCGCATGCCCCTACTCCATGTCCAGGGCCCCCACCCCCAGGCCTCACCCAGCCTTGTGGACCAACAGGCCTGCTGAGATGAGCCTCTGTGCTCACTGTCCACTGGCTGGAGGGTGGCCATGGCCTTGGAGGGGCAGGGCCTCTCTGGCTCGGAGTGGGAACATCTCTGGTTTGCAGGGCTCCAACGCACCCTGAGCTACACACTGGGTCCAAGGACAGCACGGGCCCACCAGCCTTGGACAGATGATCCCTCTCCCCCTTGGCACCTACTGCAGGCAAGCCCTTGCCCACAAGGAGCCTGTCCTGTGGCCTCATCTGTTCTCAAACCCCACCAGAGATGCCCACTTCATTCAGATTCTCTGACTTACTGTCTCAGAAGGGGTTGCTGCTTGTTAACCAGCCCCTTGCCAGACACCAAAGAGGCTACTTCAGAAAAAAATCAAGTTACCGCTCTCCCACAAGGCCAAGGCTGGGCTGTAAAGCCGGCCACGGCCACGGTCCAGAGCTTGGGGAAGGTCAGGCTGTTTGCAGGGGACACAGCTGGTAGTGTTGAGCCAGGAGGACAGGTAGAGGGACCGGGCTGTGTACAGAGTGGGGCCCAGTCCCGAGAGCTGGACTTGCTCCAGGGTTGAGTTGTTCCAGCAGCTGAAGTAGGGGAATGGCTCAGTGAAGGGGAGTTGGGGAAGATGAACCAGCGGCAGCCTGGGTGCGTGGCCGGGGCTGAGGCCAGACCCGCAGATTGGACCAGGGTCAGAGGAGGGTGTGGTCCTGAGGCTTTCAGAGGGACCAGAAGGCTGGCACCCACCCCTCCAGCATCTTCCCTGGGTACCATGCACACGACAGCCTTGCCCTCGGATGGTGTGGGGTGCTTTGTTAAGCAGCATGGCCCTATGCAAATGTTGGCTGTTGTGATTAAATGGCTGAGACAGTATTTTGTCAGCAGCTTAGTTCTGCTCAGCTGAACACTGCATGCAGACGTTTCACCAAACGGGACTTTGTTGTTTAGGGAAGAGATTCAGCAGCTTTCATGGAACACTGGAAAGTCTAAACAGTGGCTGAAGACTCTACCATCCCAGCTTCCAGGAGAAGCCTCCTCCCTCAGGTGGGGGTCTCTGATCACTGGGACCCTTCAGTCCACACCCAGAGAGAGTCTGTGGGCACTGTCCCCTAGGTCTGGGGACAGCTAGAAGGAAGGGTGCTCACATGACCAAAGCCAAGGTTCCCGCTTCCTCCAGGTTTGTTTATCCTGTGATGACCCCAGAACTCCATCTGCTCCACATGAGCAAAACCTCAGCAGGGCCCAGCCCGAGTGTCACAGTGCCCGGTGGCCACGACTGACAAGACCTCACGGTGGACGGGGTGCTGGGGCAGGAATCCCTCTCCTGTCCCCCCTCCACCTTCTCCAGGGGACCGTTCCCCTGTCCCAGCAAAAGGTCCAGGATGCGGTCAGCTTCCAGGGCACTATGTATGCTGGAAGACTGCCTGATCGGGTGGACAGACGGATGGACAGACAGTGATGGTAAGTGAGTCCTATGGCGTTTCTGGTCCAACAGGAAGAGACCAATCTATGCTTACCCTCTTTCAAAGGGGCCAGCTTTTCCTTCCAGTTGTTTTCCTCTTAAAAGAGAAAGCTCTCCCCTCCGGGATCCTCCCCTGCCCGACACTTGCTCTCCACCCCGTCTCCCCGCTCCTCGTCTGCGGTGGGAGGCTGCTCTGCTGACTGGGATGCAACCAGGAGCCTCCTCAAAGGGAGGAGATGGCCCAGGAGTCGGCCGCTCTTCCTGGGTCTGGGATGAGTGCCTGCTGGGGGGACGAGGGGAAGCACCTTCCGGAAGGGCACAGATTTCCATGTAAACATGGTGTTTTTCACCAAGCACCAGAGCCCCCTGCACCCCATCTCCTGGTGAACAGATTCTTCCTGCCCATCTGAGTCATGAATCTCAGGGCAGCCAGGCCCTCTGAGTCACTGGTAGTTGAAAGCCTAGACTCACAACCTCACAGAGCTGCTAAAAATAAGAACCATATACCTGGGCCCCCAAGTAGGAAGAGACAAACTCAACCGCCCTGTGTAATGGAAAAGTCAACCAGGGCTATAATTGTGCTCTTTTGTGAGGCCTTAAATGTGTTAATGTCACCGAGAACTCTTTGGAGATCAGTGGGCAATGTGGACAGGGGCCACGGACAGGAAGACAGAGGGGCAGAGTTGGAATAATTATACCTAACACAGTCTGGTTGCTTTTATTAGAAGATTCTAGTTCTTTAAATTGGCACTGGGGTGTTTTCACAGCAGTGGCAGGGGAATGAAACTTCTCCATCCATGCTTTGATGGTGGATTCTCCCTCGAGAATCGATGTGGCTTAAAATAGTTTGGCAAATTGTCAGAGATGCAGAGAGGACGGGAGGGCTTTCTGGAGGGTTTTATGCTTCCTTTCAAGGCCTCTGAGATCTCCTCGTGTAACAGTCTTACGGCTTTCTCTACCGCTTGCAAACCGTTTGAACTTGAAGGACCAGCCTTCATTTTATTTCTGCTGTACTCTTTTGGGGAAAGATACCTAACACCACGGTCAAGCATTCTTTCGGGCCAAAGTTGTGATACATTATTTCATTCTGAATCTCTGCTCTAGAATTTGCCGTGGGCTGTCACCTGCTCTGCCTCATTCGACCTCACAGTGCCTCGAATGAGGTGGGCTGCCGTCATGGCTCTTGGTCTACAGACGTGTCCACAGAGACAGGTGACCCGGCGGCCGTGACGCAACTGGTCTCTGGGCCAGGAGCCCACTGCCACCCGTGGTGCACACGGAGAACATCTAGGAGGCGAGGGGGCTGCAGGCTGCCCTCCAGGGACCAGAGGAGGCTGACAAAGGGGCATCGTGATCCGTCTGATGGGCTGCCACATGGAAAGATACCGCTCCCTCTCTGGACCTGCCCATCATTTCACACGCCAGGTCCTTTCTCAGCCGACACGCTCAACACGGAGTGTTGACCAAAACAGAATCGCCTCTGGAGACTCTTCCAGAAGAAGGAAATGGCTCCTGACACGCACGTTGCAGCTGCTTTTTTATGGGTCTTTTAAATCCCCAACGATTTCCAACAGGTGGGAGGCTGCAGGCCCGTGGGCCCTGCAATTGCTGGGTTACAGGGCCAATTGTGGGAACCAGACCTGGGCTCTGGCAGGTGAGATGAGGCTGTTGGGCATGTGGTGGGGGGTGCAGTGATGGTGGTCATAGTCACACTGGCTCACGGGGGCTGAAATATGATGACTGCCAGCCCGCAGGTCACCCTGAAGGCTGCCACCAGCTCAGGAGCGTGTTTCCGCATCTCCAAGTCAAGCCCTTGGAGGCCTCATCCTTGAAATGCTCACAGAGGTCATGGGGCACAGCGTGGGGTTAAGCAGGGGACAGTGAAGAAGGAACGATGACCTTGTCTTTCTGGGACACACCGTGCGAAGCCTGGAGTGAGACTTGGCCGCTTCGTTTAGGAGTGGAACAGCACTGCTGGAATCACTGTGGAGGCCCGCGGGGCGCACCATCTCCGAGTCCTCAGTCACACCTCTGCTTTGCAGCTGAGGGAACCAAGACTCAACGAGGTTCAAGAATTCACTGGAAGTCACACAGGAAGGAGAGAAGGGAGCACGGAACCTGACTTCAGACGTCAAAGCCCAGGTCTGCCGCCCTCTGGAAAAATGCTGCCCGCGCCACCAGATGAAGCAGAACTCCGAGCGGACTGGTACTGCTGCCCTCAGAGCCCGGAGCGGGTCCTCACGATTGGCCCTGCCAGCTCTCCTCCACCTCCCACCCCCTTCCCGCACTGGATGGCAGGCCTACCTGGATGCCTCAGGAACAGGAGGGTTAAGAGTGGCCTTTCTATCATGGATGAATCTTTTCTACAGGGGTAGGTGTTGCAAGAGGCATCAGAGGGCAGACACACAAACCATAATCACAGAAAACTAGTCAGTCTAATCACACGGACCACAGCCTTGTCTAACTCAATGAAACTAAGCCATGCCATGTGGGACCACCCAAGATGGGCGGGTCATGGTGGAGAGGTTTGACAGAATGTGGTCCACTGGAGAAGGGAATGGCAAACCACTTCAGTATTCTTGCCTTGAGAACCCCATGAACAGTATGAAAAGGCAAAATGATAGGACACTGAAATAGGAACTCCCCAGGTGGGTAGGTGCCCAATATGCTACTGGAGATCAGTGGAGAAATAACTCCAGAAAGAATGAAGGGATAGAGCCAAAGCAAAAACAATACTCATTGGAAAAGACTCTGATGCTGGGAGGGATTGAGGGCAGGAGGAGAAGGGGACGACAGAGGATGAGATGGTTGGATGGCATCACCGACTGATGGACGTGAGTTTGTGTAAACTCCAGGTGTTGGTGATAGACAGGGAGGCCTGGCGTGCTGCAGTTCATGGGGTTGCAAAGAGTCGGACACAACTGAGCGACTGAACTGAACTAAAGGGTGACCTGGAGGCCCGCCCAGTGGGGATAAGTTGAGCCATCGAAGAGGGAGCAGCATTAGAGAAAATGCAGCTCACCTCCCTGCCCACCAGCCCCCGGGAAGGAGCTAATGATGGGAATCCTAGGGGAGGACCAGGGTCCACTGGCCAGAAGGCACGCCACCTCTCTGAGCCTCGGTTTCCCTCCTGAAGGCGACAGTTCTGCCATCAAAGGAGTTGCCGTTGCTTCTGGCGGCTCCGTGCCAGCGAGGCTCGGCGTCTTTCTGTGGCTCATTTCTGTGCCTTTCCCCTGGCCGCTAGGAAGTCTTCTGGATGCCCGCCTCCGCCTCCCCACAGGTCCCTGAACTGACACCTGGTGAGCTGTGCTTGTCACCTGGGGGTGTGGGCAGGAGGGTTTGGGACACTCTTGACACTTAAACAGTCCCCGTGCCCTTCTGGTTTAGACAAGTAACAAATACCCCTTTATATCTAAATACTTCAGTGTATATTTTATAAGAACAAAGTCATTTTCACATAGTATGATAAGCAAAATCAGAAAGCTTACTTTGACAAATACTGTGCCTAATCTGAAGACCTTAGCTTTCACTCAATGTCCTCAAAAGAAAAGTCCAGGATTCCACTAAGATCATGCGTTACAACTTGTCGTCACTTCTGTTTAGTCTCTTTAACATGGAACTGTGTTCTCCATTTTTGTCTTTCATCACCTGACAGTTTTTGAAAAGGATAAGCAATGATGTCTGGAAAATGCATCTCAATTCCTGATATTTCCTCCCAGTTAGGTTGAGGCTCTGCGTTTGGGGCAGGAACGCACAGAAGTGACTCTGTGTGCATCTCTGGAGAGTTGGGATGTAGGCTTGTCCCATCAGTGGTGAGGTTAACTAGACCACTGGTTGAGGAGGTATCTGAGTTCTCCACGGTAAGGTTTCTATTGAACCAATGAGTAATTTATGGGGAGGATATCCTGCCCCTCTTTAATAGATTACGTACTGGTTTTGGCCTGATTCCTGCTAGAGGCAACAGGATCCTGGCTGAGTGGTGACTTTCTAACACTGTCATCCCGTCCATATCTGTTAGGTAAGCATTTTGTTACAAGACAAAGTTGTCTCATTCTTACCCATGTATTTGCTCATTAACTTTTACCAGTAAACACTCGTGTGTGTGTATGTGTGTGTGTGCGGGCTCAGCTGCTCAGTCATGGCTGACTCTTTGCATCCCCATGGGCTGTAACCCCACAGGCTCCTCTGTCCATGGGGATTCTCCAGGCAAGAATACTGGAGTGGGTTGCCATGCCCTCCTCCAGGGGACCTTCCTGACCCAGGGATTGAACCTGCGTCTCCTGAGTCTCCTGCATTGGCAGGTGGATTGGAAGCACAATAGACTCATGGCTTCTTACTTTCTGTTAATGCCATTTATTTGGAAGTCACTTATTTCAGATTTAGCCAGAGGAAGTCCCCTCAAGCTGGCTCCTGTGTCCCCATCAACCCGTGAGCGCTACTTTCTGGCACCAGATGTTGCAGGATTCTCTTCTGCTTCTTTGCCTTCAATTCTTTTACAGGAGGAGAGCTTTATAGAGACCAAGATCTGAATGCTAAGTGTGCTCATCGCTGCTGGGGTGTCCTTCCTGAGTCCTTTCTGCAGCGATAGAGCCAGGAATTATGTATGTGTATAAAGATCACGTGTGATGTAAAAGAGAGCGCTAATGGGAAGCTGCTATATCACATGGGGGGGGGGCCTCTGCGACAACCTAGAGGGGTGGGAGGGCAGTTCAAGAAGGAGGGGATATATGTATATTTATGGTTGAATCACATTGTTGTATGGCAGAAACCAACACAACATTGTAAAGCAATTAGCCTCCGATTAAAAAAAAATCATAGGTGTATCTGTATGTATAATGTGTATGCAATATATAATGATATCAAAATGCTACCTATTTATAAAGTAGATTTTAAAAAATTACTGCTTAGATTGAATATTTTTTCCAAATGTTTATTTTAAGGACATTTTGCCTACTTATCTATCAGAATTTTTGAATTTCTGACACCTTTAGATACATTATTAAACACAGATAGTAGGCAAAATGTTACACCTGCAGTAAATCTTTTCTCAGATTCATTGACTTTTTATTCCTGATGTAGAGATTTCTGATTTCTTTGAAAATCAGAAGAACTATCATCTACTCTTGTGATTTCTACCATTGTTTTGAGCTGTTACACTCTTCCCCCTGTCAGAGAATTGATATGTACCTCTATTTTCTTCTTCATTTTCCATTAATCTATTTAATCAACCTGGAACATATTGTGGCAAACTGTATGAGATGAGGATCTAAATTGCTCGGATATTTTTTCCAAGTAGCTAAACAATTGTCCCGGCACCATTTATTATATAATCCTTCCTTTCATCACTGATTTATCATTGTTGTTTTTAGAAATTGCTTTTTGTAGCTCCATCTGGCCAAGTGGTTTTTTATAAAGGTTGCAGGGTAAACTGTTTTTCTCTCCTAATCTCACATAATTTAGGTCTTTGGAAAAGAAGCACAGTGGCTATGCATTTGGTGTCTGCACAGAAGCCAGGCTGCTGGATTTAAACCCAGGTCCCCAGCTTCCCCACCTGTGAGATGGAGAGAGTTGTACCTACCACGTGGGATATTGTGAGGCTAAATGAGTCAAAACACTTAAAACGCTGAAAACAGTACTTAACACATGGGAGAGCCCAGTAAGTATTACTCATTGTTATCTTTTATGAATTTTTTTTTAAATGTTCCTGCCTTCCTTTCTCAGATGGGGACTCGGGCTCAGAGATGTGTGATGACCTTCCCAAGGTCACATCCTGGCCCAGGTACATCTCCCACAAGGAAGGCAGGTCCTCCCTGCACCACCTACTCAGGAGGAGTCCCATCACCTGCGCTTTGTAACTGGAACAAATCCTACTCAAGTAGAGAGGGGAGAGGGAACTCAAACAGTGCCCATGATCTGGCCACCCCAGCACTCAGCACGTGCATCCCCTGGAAGTGCGGGGACACCCGGGAGCTGGCCACCTTGTCCTTCTCTGCTCTGGTGAGCCTTTCCAAGAGGCAGCGTCTTCCCACATGGGATGGGTGGCCTGTGTTTAAAGATACGCATGTTTTCCAAATAGTTTGGCCTCTAAATGCAAACCAACTACTGTGCTCCCATCTGGGCTCAGCTGCCGGCACAGTCGTCTGATCTGTACAGAGCAAAACCAGCTGCTGCGTGGCCTCAAACCAAGAGTGGGCTGCCACACTGCACCACAAAGACCAAGACGGCCACATCACGCCCACCTGCCTCGTCCTTCGCTGCCTTGGTCGCCCACCCCCATCGATTCTCCAAAGTAAACGTCACAGACGCACGTGGGCCACGACTTCCCCAGGCCTAAGACCTCTCACACGGCCCACCTTTACACACCACACAGCATCCCCGGATGGTGAACAAAATGGTTTCCTTTTGTCAAGATGTAGAAAAGAAGACTTTATTTAAGATTCAAAGAGTCTAAGGTGACAAGTCAGCGGCACATGCAGAATGGGACCACTGATGACGCCCGGCCCAAAGGCGCTGTGTCTGTTCCCGAGGTGTCACGAGGGCGCCGCTCAGTGACTTACCACCCTGAGGGGTGCCTGGCACTGGCAGACGGATGAACCTTTGCTCATGAGCAAGCCTCCCCACTTGGTGTGAGTGTGGCAAATGGCCAACGTGATACCAAGACAGTGCCTAATTCTGCCTAATATCCTACAGAGTTCCGTGGGTTTGATATATTACAATAATTAAATGGTATAAAAAATGTTGACACTGTTACCACACTGATCAAGACCATTCTGCAACCCTGCACAGAAAAAGGATGTGATTCCAGCGGAGAAAATAGGTGGAAACTCAATGCTGTAGTCAGAACAGTGCCTGTCAAGGGCTGTGGTGTCTGCACGGTCACCATGCCCAGGGGTTGGCCAGGGTCCCGGAAGCCACCAGGCGCTGCCGTAATTCTCCGTCACAAAGCCAGGGGGCGCTCACGGCAGATGCTGCTGACACTCATACTGTCGTTCCTGAACAAACCAACAGGGGGTGGTGATGACAAGCCGGCTGTCACTTCAGCTGGCAGGTCTGCAGACAGGGTGCCTGTGGTTCCCGTGAGAGCCTGCACTGCCCTTCGGCCATCCCATGGAGGCTGCCCCGAGGGCCCTCTCCCCCTGTCCTGCCCGCGTGCAGTAGGCGGTCAAGGGCAAGGATAGGAGATGCTCTTCCCATTGGCCGACACGGGGAAAGCTTGTCTCATCCTCAGCGTCTAATCACGCCAAGATGGCAAATGCATGGCTAAGAGGCGGCGGTGTGGTTCACCCAGGCGCCTGCCCCTGCTCCCCACACTGAAGCTGTTCACACCGGCTGGAAGGGTCTGGGCCACCAGTGTCACTCGGGGCCTAACGCCTTTCCGGGGACAAATGGATGGAGCGGACATTTGTGGGACAACCTGGCTGCATCTGGACCTTGGTTTGACTGCCCCATCCACCTCCACCTTTGGTTCATTTCAGTACCCATTCTGGACACAGAATGAAGGGACAAATTTGGACGAACTTTAAAAACTGGATAAAAATACTGGAATCACAGCAACTTCCCTGCTGAGAGAACATCCAGAGAACGTGTGTTAGACCTCCAGCCACGGTGGCAGCCGTCTGGAGAGACCCAGCCTCTCACGTGGACCCTCAGAGCTCAGGGGTCTGAAGAGCTGCTGGTAAACATGCATACGCGTGTGCTGGCCTCGGTGCCCCACGTACAGGTTGAACGGTCTTTCAGTCAAGCCCTGTCAGTGGGCCAGTTTTGACTTCTGAATAAAATGTGATCCTGTGGCCAAGTTAGGGCAACCTCTCCCCCAGCCCCCTAGGGATGCAGCCGGTCACTGCAAGGGGACTCTGGTTTCACGCCCAGGTGGTCTCAGTTTTCACCCCAAGCCAGGTCCACGCTGGTCCCCAGAGCAGGAACTGGGTCCCATCCCGACACGGTCTGCTCTGCATCAGGGGTCCCGCTGCCTAGAACACCCTTCCTGTGTGACACCTGCTCCCTTCTCCTCCCCCAGCCACCAGGATGCACTCTCTTCTCAGCACACGTCACTGTCTGAGATCACCTGTCTTGTTTACTGTCTGTTCCCTCCACGGCCCCTGAGTACCACTTCAACCCCAGTACCCAGAGCAGTCCACACCTGACACCCACGGTGCTCACCTTTAATCTCAACACGAAGCCCAGCAGGACTGTACTGAGCCACTCCATCAGTCCAATGAGATGGGGATGGCCCCCACTTACAGATGAGGACCTGGCTGAGATCCTGACCCAGGGCAGCGTGAGCTGCTGGACACGAGACCCCACAGCTTAGATTGGGGACAGAAGGCAGTACCCACCCTGTGGGACCCAGGGGTCAAGGAGGCGCCTGCTCCTTCCCCACCATGCCCCTGGAAGCCAGAGTTTCCCCAAAGGTGGGAGGCAGGAAGGACCAGTGGCCGGCATCCACTTGGGCCTGAACGGAGTCATCAGTGGGAGGGTGAGGCTGTCTCATACACCTTGAACTTGTGGAAATGCGGCAGCTATAAATGTGATTCCGCCTGCGGCCTTGCCAACCCCCACCCCATAGCCTTGGGCAGCTGCATGGCCCAGCCTTGAGGCCCCTCCCACATTCGTGCGTGTTGGGGGGATGGTTTCCAAGCACGGTGTCCATCTTCTGCTCCTGCTCCAGGTGCTTTGATCCCGAGGTTGGGCCAATACCCTGCTGCTCTGGAGGGAAGCTGGGTCCTGACTGTGGGTAATGGCTGAAGGCAGCCTTAGCAGGGGGAAGGGAGCAACCCCCGGGGAAGGACCCAGGGGTCCAGCCCCACCTCCCCCTCTGCGCCCCTCACAGCATCCTCAGTGCCCAGGACGATGAATGGATGGGGCCCAAGGGCAATGAACCACGGACATGACCTGCCACTTGCAAGGACTACATTTAATGCTCCATGTACTTTTCCTCAGACCCAGACAGCGGATGCAGCGCCTGGCCGAACAGGTCATGCTGGTATTTCGGCTGCTTTCTTTTTCATTTTTTACTAAAAATACATATTCCATGGGTATGGGGAATGAATGGAAGCAAGGAGAGGGCAGAGGGACCAGGCCTGCCGACCACTGGAAGTTTGAGTTTTCTGCTCTGCTCGTGGTCAGCAGCGGGGTGGCTGGTCCCCCAGCAGGGAATGCGCCCCGTGGCCTGAGCCCCAGGCAGTTGGCAGCAGAAGCCCCAGAGGGCAGGGGTGTAGGGCACCAGCAGTCTGAAAAGGAGAGGAAATGCGGATGCAAAGTGGAGACCGTCTTGCTGCAAAGCCCAAGGGACTGACTGGGCTTTAGACAGCGCGTCGGTGCCAAGACCAGAACGGCCAGCCGCGGGCCTCCTCGGCTCTGGGAAGCTGCCTGCACTTTCTCTGAAGCGTCGGAATGACTTGAGCATAAGGAGCTTGTGTCCAGCCGACCCTCCGCCGGGCCTCCTCCATAAGGGGTGTCTGGCACTCCCCACCTTCCTCTCCCGCCGTGAGACCCATCTCCCTGCGACCCCCAACATCTTAGAGATGTCACGTCGACCAGACCCACAGCAAGAGCAAAGTGCAGAAAGAAAGACCCAGAGCAGGAGCAAAGCGCAGAGTGAAAGAAAGGACCACGCACGGAGCATCCGACGGGTAGGGGGGAGGAGGACGCACCACGCCCACGCCTCAGGCTCACTTCAGGGCCCTGTATGGGGGGGACCTTGGGGTCTGCTCCCCTCAAGGCACTGCCAGGCCCTATCCCCCATCAGAAGAGTGGGCGGGAAGCAAGCGTGTCAGGACCTGGGCTCCCCTGGATGGCTGGGGGAGGAGGGACGCCGGCCCTGGGGTGCCCAGGCCCCTGCTCCTCACCCGGGGTGGGGGGGCCTCAGCTGGAAGCGGTGCTGAGGGGCGGGGGCCAGCCGTGGCCGTCCCCTCGGGCAGGAGCGTCCCCGCCGTCACTGCGTGGGCATCACCGTCAGTGTCTGTGGAGTGAGACGTCTCCCCACCCGTCAGGGCTGCAATCACACCTCGCGGCTCTAACAGAACCTTTCGCCGTGGTGCCGGTCCCGCTCCAGAAGCAGAAAGACATAAACACCTCATGAGTCTGACTTGGGGAAGGTCAGACAACTTTAGGCTCCAACAACTGGGCACTTTCCTGACTGCAGGCCAGCGACAGCCAGGGCCCCTCCAGCCCGGGGCACCTCCCAGCCCCAAGGAGCCTTCTCGAGGGTCAGGACCCTGTGGCTGCCGACTTCCAGCCCGGCAGCTCCTGGAGATGGGCCGCTGCGTCAGGCCTCCCGTGCTTCCGCTAATTAAAACGGGATGTCAGCTATCTCTTCCTTCAGTGCATTCAGGTCTCTGCGTCACCACCTCTCCTGGGCTGCTTTCAGTTTGCTTATGAAACCAGAGGAGCCTGTGCCTCTCCTGAGATCTCTCTGTCTAGACCCGGACAGCCCAAGGGCCCCCGCCCCCTCGGGAACCGCCTCCAGCCTCTCTGAGTCCCCAGAGCAGGGCCCTCCTGGCCACCCTCCACCACATTTCTTTGGTTCAGCTGGACTCAAATGTTTCAAGTTTTTATAAAAATTAAAAATATATTTTTTAAAATTGTGGTAAAATACACATAAACAGAGGAGGACATGGCTACCCACTCCAGTATTCTTGCCTGGGAACTCCCATGGACAGAGGAGCCTGGCGGGCTGCAGTCCACGGGGCCCCAAAGAGTCAGACCTGACTGAGCGATTGAGCATACACACACACAAATATAGTATTTACCGTCGTAACCATTTTTTAAGTGCACAGCTCGGTAGCGCTAAGTACTTCCACAATCTCCTGAACTCACCATTGTGCAGAAGAGAAACTCTGTCCCCATTAACCACTCACTCCCCAGCCCCCTGGTAACCACCACCCTACCTCCTGTCTCTGTGTATCCGACTCCTCTAGGGATCTCAGATAAGTGGACTTGAACAGTATTGGTTCTTTCGTGACAGCTCATTTCACTGAGCACCGTGTCCTCAAAGTTCACCCACGGTGCTGCAGGAGTCAGAATCCCCTTCCCTTTCAGGTAGCTACAGACCACGTCCTGCACCCCTTCTTCCATCGATGGACACCCAGGTTGCTTCTGCCCCTTTCCTATTGTGATTCACGCTGCTACGGACATGGCGGTACAAATACCTTTTTGAGACCTTGCCCTCAGTTTTTCTAGATAAACTTCCAGAAGTGGAATTGATGGATCAATGGTGGTTCTGTTCTGAATTCTTGAGAAACTGCCGCCCTGATTCACATAGTGGCTGTGCACGTCACATGCCCTCCAGCAGTGCCCGAGGGCTCCAGTTCCTCTGCCCTCTCGCCAGCATGCGTGATTTTCTGTCTATCCTGCTCTGGTCTGGGTTTTGCTGGCAGCCGTCCTGTAGGTGTAAGGCAGGGATTTGCCCTCCTGTTTAGGCTCTGGATGATCTCATTTAATCTGCTCGTCGATGGCGGCCACTTTCTCCCCTCGTCACTGGTCATCTTTTCAAGTGTGTGTGTATTTCTCACCACGAGCACACCTACCCGCTATGTAGCCATGTGGGAGCCGGCCATCCCGACCCCACAGGATTTGCTGAACCAGGGTGGGCATGGGGCTCTGTCTCCAGGGACTTGAGCTTGTAGTCGCCTCTCCAGCTGAGCTTGGGCCGGTGCCCACCATTGCATCCAGGGCTTCCTGTCCAGCCAAGGCGGGAAGAACTGGCCCTGTTGGAGCACTGACTTGGCTGGCACGGTAACCAGATGCCCGCAGGCACGTTCTGGAGCAGGCGCCTCAAAACATCTCCTCAGACAACAGTGACAACAGCTGGCACCCTGCATTGTTTACCATGTGCCCGGTGTACATACATGGGCTGATTTAAGCCTCCTAATGGCCCAACGAGGGTGCTAGGATCACCATATTTTATAGAGGACACTGAGGTCTCCGGGGGACATGGGAACTTCCTCGAGGTCACGTAGCCCGAGAGGCTGCGAACTGGGCTTTGACCACAGTACCTGTGCTCCTGGCTTCTCTGGCCAGCTTGAGGGTCGGCCCCCCAGGTTAGTGGATGGCGAGCAGGCCCAGACCCTGTTCTCTCAAAGGAGCTGGTGACCTCCTGGGTCAGGGCGCGGGATCCCCGTCACTCGCTCTCTGTCCACAGAAGTCTTTCCTCTGATGGCAGCCTGTGGTCGGAACTGGCTCCTGGAGCCCAGGAGAGTCACGTGCAAAGAGCTCTGACACCATCCTCCTGTCAACAGGATGACAACAGGCCCCCAGAGTCAGCGGACACTGAAACTTCAGTCAAAAAGCCACGCATCTCTGACTTCTCGATCTAAGTAAGATTGCAGAAGATCTCTGTTCTGGGGAAGCAGAGAGAGCCATTTTACTTGTTTTACAGCAAAAATTATGCATTCATTGTCTCAGTCAACTATGTCCATGTGCCTAAATAAGGCCCAGAATGTCCTCTTCGCTCGATAAATAGATTTTCTTCCCTTTCACACCCTTGCCAAGCCCTCCTCCGGACAGTGGATGAAGACTTGGAGCACCTGCAGCTCTGATGGGCCTGGGAGGCATAGCAGCACAGCCCTCTTCGAGTTTACACAACCCCAAAGAGCCTTTACCTGATCATCCTGCTTTAGCATTTGAGGTAAGG
Organism: Cephalophus harveyi; assembly: GCA_006410635.1. Classification (NCBI taxonomy): domain Eukaryota; kingdom Metazoa; phylum Chordata; class Mammalia; order Artiodactyla; family Bovidae; genus Cephalophus; species Cephalophus harveyi. Next base: position 615,911 of record SJYT01032422.1, on the reverse strand, counting down.
TATATAAACATGGGATTCCCTGGATACTCGGTGGTAAGAATCTGCCTGCTAATGCAGGAAATGTAGATTTGATCCCTGGGTCTGAAACACCCCCTGGAGAAGGAAATGGCAACCCACTCCAGTATTCTTGCCTGAGAAATCCCATGAATAGAAGAGCCTGGTGGGCTACAGTCCATTGGGTCTCAAATCAGACATGTTTTAGCGACCAAGCAAAAGTAACAACTCATAAACATAAAATTGACTATTTTTGAGCAAAGTTCAGTAGCACTAAGTACATTCATGCTGTGAAGTTACCAGCTTCATCTTCAGAACGTTCATCCTACGTTTCAGGGTCATCATGAAATTAAAAAATGAGTCCCCAAAGCTGTTTCTCACTTTACCAGCCTTGGACGAGACACATGGATTTCTCTGCAGGCCCGCGAAGACATGGCTGCTGCCCCAGGTACATTCCTGCTGTCCGAGTTAAACAAGCTCCTGCCTGTGCACGTTTGGTGCACAGGTCTGATGCCTTCTGTTTGCTGGGGCAGAGGCAATGGCTGAAAAGGCCCCCTCTTATGTCAGGACTGATGGCTGCCCCAGGGAAATGGGTCAGCCTGGGTCTAATTTCACTGTTTTCCCAAGGTAAAGGGGGAAAGTAGTCATCACAGGTCCACGTACACTGGTTGATCTGCTGGCTCTGTGTCTGTGTAAACAGTTAATTGCAGGCTCGCAGGCCTTGGAGAATACAAGGGAGCTGTAATTAATTCCAGTACACGCCTTGCAATGTTTACATTCCAAATTACCTTCAAGTCAGAAGTATGTGGCCCAGAACCACAGTTTGGGGGCAATAAAATTCCACTGGCCGCTGCTTCCAGCATCTGGAAGTCATTTGCTGGAAGAGACGGAGTTGGCCATTTGGGAAAGTCAGATGTGCTTTGAGAGAGAGATCTTCGAGGTGACACTGTCCTCCGCCCAAGTCACTGACACGAGGGAAGAACCAGGCACGCTCCAAGCAAGGGCCATGCCCGTGGGTCCCGAGTGGAGGCAGGGGGCAGGCGCACCCTTGGCTGCCATTGGCCGGAAGGAAGCCTTGGATAAGAGCATGGGGAAAATTATGACCCCAACGACTGGGATCAGATTTCTGGAGATTATTTCATGCCGTTACAGACGCCAGCCCTGGGTCTGCCAAAGCTGGGGGTGTCCTCCTTCTGCCGCTCCCTATCCCCTCACCCCAGGGGCCCCCTTCCAGGGTTCACAGGAAACTCTGTCTGCAGGAGGAAGAGCAATGCAGAAAGGAGTTGCTTTCTGACGCTGGACCTGAGAACATTGCGGGCTGGGTGTACAGTCTCTGTACATGGGGAGCCAGGACCCAAAGGAAGGCCCTGTCGCTGGCCGGCCCTGTAGGCCCCTTGGCCCCCCTCCGGGCCCCTCCCCACTGCAGGTACAGCTCACTCTGCTCCCAGTACTGGTTCCTCTTCAGGTCGAAGGCAGCAGGACCGGCTCAGGGAACACACTTTGCATTGGCTCCTTTGGAAGTCAAATGAGTCAACCCTGCCACCGCTTTCAGGATTTCTCTAAACAAATCAAAGCTTCACGTCAGCCCTCGTGTTTGCCACTGTCTCTGCCTCCCTCCCGTCCAGAACCAAGGCGGGTTCGTTGGAGACATGCTTCAGGAGCTCTCCTCTTTGTCTTGGTCTCTCTCGCCCGGGGGTGGGGGACAGGGTGTGGCCCGTCTTCCCGACTGCAGGGACAGAAGGGGAGGGAAGTGGGCCCGGGGGCCCAGCAGGTGTGGACTAGGACTCCGCCACTCTGAGCTCCGTTTCCTGCGTGTGACGTGGAGGTGGAAGCACGGCTTCTCCCATGGACGTCCCGAACGGTCAGGTGAGCAGAGAGGCCCCTGCGTACCCTGGACAGGGTGGCTGGAGTGGCCTGAACCGTGAGCTGAGTGTCTCCAGAGATGGAGCAGCGAGATGCACGTGTGGATCTTAAGGACCCTAGCCACCCTATTTGCTATGGGGAGCGCTGGGCGTGCCCAGAAACTAGAGCCCCGCCACCTCCTGCACACCGTGCCCACACCAGTCCCGCTCCACAGCCCTGTCCCTTCCTCCCCAGACGGTAAGTCGCCAGGAGGGACTGCCTCTGTGTGGACTGGGGGCCGTGGCGCCTGCAATGCCACCTGCACAGCTGTGCCTCACGAGCGATTTTCAGGACAACCACCGAGATGGCATCGCTGGCGTACATGTTCCGCACATTCAAAACAACGCCGGCCTCTCCCGCTGACCCGGCCGGACAGCGGTGCACCCGAGCTCCTCGCCCACGGCCCAGGGTGTGGGTATGAGAAGGGTTCCTGTCATTAAGCAGTTTGGGTTCATTAGCACGTGCGTCAGCGTCTCACCAAGTGGCGTCTGAGGATGAGCCGCATGGAAACCACATGGGGTGGGGCGGGGGTGGGGGCAGGAGCACATCCCTGGCTTCCACCCTGGACCTTCTGGACCGTCGTTCCTGGAGACAGAGCCAGGGACCTTCCCCAAAACAATCCCCCTTCCCTGGCGGCACCTCTGGGTTCCGGGAGCTTCCGTTTCTGCCTGTGCTTTTCAGAGTTTACAAAACCGCAGGCGCTTGTGTTGGTCTTTGGAGCAGGCGGGTGGAGAGGGGTTGAGGAGGGGTGGGCTCAAGCCGGACGGATGTAACCCCTGCCTGTCACGAGGCGGCACAGGAAGGCCCCTTGGTGCACAGGGTCAGTGGCGCAGAGGGGACCTCTGTCCAGGGCTTTGTAGGTGAAACGTCTTCCTGGGTGACATACCTGGGTCTGTCCTGTGCGGTCCTACATCCGTGCTACAGGATGGATGGCTCTGCACAAGCCCTGCGGTTGTGCTGCCCTGGATGGCTCTGTATGTGCCCTGGACCGCTGTGCAGTCCAAGAAAACCAAGGGGCAGAGTTCCAGGCCCTGCACCTCCTCTTCAGTGGGCGCTGCCGGGAGGCATAGCCGTGCAGCTGTGAGCCTGGAAATCGGGAGCTGACTGTGGCCACGGGGCGCTGGGCTGTGTCATCCTGCATTGGTCCCTGAGCATCCTGCAGCCTCACTCTGTCTCAATATTAAACAAAGGGAGTCAAACTACATCAGCGGCTTTTAGATTTTGTTTTGGTAATGAAATCATTTTTACCAAAGACCAGAACTTGGGTACAAGAAACAGGTTAAAGCACAGTGGTGGTCACCACCTACGGCAGCCTCTGTGTCAGGACCCGGGAGGCTGCCATTCGCCTGAGCTAGCGTCCAGGCCAGATCCCAGGACTGGAGCCCAAGTCTGCAGAGAGTGCTCGCCCCAGGACTGGACTTGGGGGCCCCAGGACTGGACTCGGGGCCCCGGGGTGCCTCTGTGCCTCTCCTGTGTGGGGTGCTAGGCTCGGGGCCCCGGGGCGCCTCTGTGCCTCTCCTGTGTGGGGTGCTGGGCTCGGGGCCCTGGGGCGCCTCTGTGCCTCTCCTGTGTGGGGTGCTGGACTCGGGGCCCCAGGGCGTCTCTGTGCCTCTCCTGTGTGGGGTGCTGGGCTCGGGGCCCCGGGGCGCCTCTGTGCCTCTCCTGTGTGGGGTGCTGGGCTCGGGGCCCTGGGGCGCCTCTGTGCCTCTCCTGTGTGGGGTGCTGGACTCGGGGCCCCAGGGCGTCTCTGTGCCTCTCCTGTGTGGGGTGCTGGGCTCGGGGCCCCGGGGTGCCCCTGTGCCTCTCCTGTGTGAGGGGCAGCGGTCGGGGCGGGACACAGGGCTTGCTCCTCTGGATGCTCGCTTACTCTTTCAGCTTCGAGGAGTCACTCTGGCCCTGCTCACAGGTGGGGCGGTCATAGTCTGGGGATGGGTGTGTCACGGTGGGTGATTCTCATGTTGGAAACCTCCTACAGCATCTCTGCTCAGTGCGGCCAGATCAGGGGGGCAGGTCCCAATCCCCAAGGGTCTTCTGGGCTGGGTCATGCTCTGGGCTCCTTCTAGGGCTCTGTGCCTCCCCACATGCCCCTCGGCCCCCTCACACAGACAGACACAAATATTCACGCACACACATGCATGCATGCACACGCACACGTGCGCACACACAGGTCTGACTGCTGGTGACTCTCTTCCCCTCGGGAGCTCGCAGCCCTGCAGGCGCCCCGTCTGTCCTCATCTGAACCCTCAGTGCTCTGACAGCTCAGGTGACAAATGGTGTCCACGCCCCTCCCGCATCCAGCAGCCGAGGGGGCCGAGCTCCCACCTAGGCCTGAGTCTTGGCTCTTGTACAAATGGAGGACCCTGCCGGAGTGGGGGCAGGGATACCGCAAGGATGGCCGCCACAGGCCAGTGTCACGCTCACAGGCACAGGCTTGCCTTCTGCACGGCCACACGTGGTCAGGCCCACGCAGACAAACCCACCCATGATTCAGCCCCAGCTTCACACGATGAAGACCAAATCCCCAGGACCTTGGAGTCAGGTAGACAGACACAGTTTCTATAGAGTAATTGGGCTAGAATGAGGTTGGGAGGACCCTGGTCCAATCTGACTGGTGTCCTAACGAGAGGAAGTTTGGCCACAGGGAAGAGATGGTTGTCTACCGGCCAAGGAGAGAGGCCTCAGGAGGACCAGCCCCGCCAACCGCTGACCTCCAGTAGGGCTGGGCTGACCTCCGCTGGGCTACAGTAGGAGGGAACACGCTCTGCTGTTTACGCTGCTGGGTCTGCCTCAGCAAACTCTTCAGTCTGTGGAACCCTGGCAGGTGAGGAGCCATGGCCACAAGCCACGGACCCCACCATGACCCAACCACGGCCCGGGATCACTCCCGAAGCCCCTGTTGCCTGGCGCCGGCCCCGTCTTAGGGGAGAGGAGGCGTGTGTCTGGGGGATAAAAGAAGAGAGAGGGTTCTGGCCACATCCCCACAGGGCTGGCCCACGTCTCACTCTCTGTCCCATGTTCTGCACCCACCAGGCCCCAAGGAGAGGGCAGTGGGCCTGGCCGGCACTTGGATCGAAGGCAGCGAGCTGGCCTGGAGCCAGGCAGCGCCCTCCTAAATTAGAACGCGAGGGCAGGGGAGCAACGCAGACCAGACATCGTCCTTCTCACGAGCGAACAGCCCCTGCAGAGTTTATAGACACCGATGAGTCTTATGTAAGAGGCAACATGCTCAGAGCACTAAGAATAGGCCTGCACACATTCTAGCGGACGGGCTATCGATGTGTTAGACCCTCCTGAAGAAGGGGTGCACGTGGAGATGGGGGCCACAGCTCGTTTGCACCCCCATCCTCCGGCAGACACAGGAGGGCAGTGACCGCCCAGTGGAGCACCAAGTCCTCAGGCTCCCAGAAGGGCGGATACGAAGGGAGGACCTCCAGGGAGGGGGGCTTCCTGCTCACCTTTGGCCCCAGGGGCAGGGGGCATGGAGGAGGCTCGAGGCAACGCTTCTGCAGCCCCTGCCCTACTTCAAGAAGACGTATGTTACATAGGAGGCTCTGCATCCTGCACTGGGCGGCCTGGCACCAACTGGGGCTGGGGAGGGAACCATGCACCAGCCCAGCCCCACACCGCCCTCTGCTCCCCCCGAGATGCAGGCCTGGCCTCCGTATCTTAATGTCCCAGTCATGCGAGAGGCCCCCAGCAGAGGGCTGAGGACGGTGAGTGGGTTAAACAGCGACGAGGGGCCTCGGGTAGGAATTTGTGGGGCTTCGTGTGGGGCGGGGGTGGGGGCAGGAGCACATCCCTGGCTTCCACCCTGGACCTTCTGGACCGTCGTTCCTGGAGACAGAGCCAGGGACCTTCCCCAAAACAATCCCCCTTCCCTGGCGGCACCTCTGGGTTCCGGGAGCTTCCGTTTCTGCCTGTGCTTTTCAGAGTTTACAAAACCGCAGGCGCTTGTGTTGGTCTTTGGAGCAGGCGGGTGGAGAGGGGTTGAGGAGGGGTGGGCTCAAGCCGGACGGATGTAACCCCTGCCTGTCACGAGGCGGCACAGGAAGGCCCCTTGGTGCACAGGGTCAGTGGCGCAGAGGGGACCTCTGTCCAGGGCTTTGTAGGTGAAACGTCTTCCTGGGTGACATACCTGGGTCTGTCCTGTGCGGTCCTACATCCGTGCTACAGGATGGATGGCTCTGCACAAGCCCTGCGGTTGTGCTGCCCTGGATGGCTCTGTATGTGCCCTGGACCGCTGTGCAGTCCAAGAAAACCAAGGGGCAGAGTTCCAGGCCCTGCACCTCCTCTTCAGTGGGCGCTGCCGGGAGGCATAGCCGTGCAGCTGTGAGCCTGGAAATCGGGAGCTGACTGTGGCCACGGGGCGCTGGGCTGTGTCATCCTGCATTGGTCCCTGAGCATCCTGCAGCCTCACTCTGTCTCAATATTAAACAAAGGGAGTCAAACTACATCAGCGGCTTTTAGATTTTGTTTTGGTAATGAAATCATTTTTACCAAAGACCAGAACTTGGGTACAAGAAACAGGTTAAAGCACAGTGGTGGTCACCACCTACGGCAGCCTCTGTGTCAGGACCCGGGAGGCTGCCATTCGCCTGAGCTAGCGTCCAGGCCAGATCCCAGGACTGGAGCCCAAGTCTGCAGAGAGTGCTCGCCCCAGGACTGGACTTGGGGGCCCCAGGACTGGACTCGGGGCCCCGGGGTGCCTCTGTGCCTCTCCTGTGTGGGGTGCTGGGCTCGGGGCCCCGGGGCGCCTCTGTGCCTCTCCTGTGTGGGGTGCTGGACTCGGGGCCCCGGGGCGCCTCTGTGCCTCTCCTGTGTGGGGTGCTGGGCTCGGGGCCCTGGGGCGCCTCTGTGCCTCTCCTGTGTGGGGTGCTGGACTCGGGGCCCCAGGGCGTCTCTGTGCCTCTCCTGTGTGGGGTGCTGGGCTCGGGGCCCCGGGGTGCCCCTGTGCCTCTCCTGTGTGAGGGGCAGCGGTCGGGGCGGGACACAGGGCTTGCTCCTCTGGATGCTCGCTTACTCTTTCAGCTTCGAGGAGTCACTCTGGCCCTGCTCACAGGTGGGGCGGTCATAGTCTGGGGATGGGTGTGTCACGGTGGGTGATTCTCATGTTGGAAACCTCCTACAGCATCTCTGCTCAGTGCGGCCAGATCAGGGGGGCAGGTCCCAATCCCCAAGGGTCTTCTGGGCTGGGTCATGCTCTGGGCTCCTTCTAGGGCTCTGTGCCTCCCCACATGCCCCTCGGCCCCCTCACACAGACAGACACAAATATTCACGCACACACATGCATGCATGCACACGCACACGTGCGCACACACAGGTCTGACTGCTGGTGACTCTCTTCCCCTCGGGAGCTCGCAGCCCTGCAGGCGCCCCGTCTGTCCTCATCTGAACCCTCAGTGCTCTGACAGCTCAGGTGACAAATGGTGTCCACGCCCCTCCCGCATCCAGCAGCCGAGGGGGCCGAGCTCCCACCTAGGCCTGAGTCTTGGCTCTTGTACAAATGGAGGACCCTGCCGGAGTGGGGGCAGGGATACCGCAAGGATGGCCGCCACAGGCCAGTGTCACGCTCACAGGCACAGGCTTGCCTTCTGCACGGCCACACGTGGTCAGGCCCACGCAGACAAACCCACCCATGATTCAGCCCCAGCTTCACACGATGAAGACCAAATCCCCAGGACCTTGGAGTCAGGTAGACAGACACAGTTTCTATAGAGTAATTGGGCTAGAATGAGGTTGGGAGGACCCTGGTCCAATCTGACTGGTGTCCTAACGAGAGGAAGTTTGGCCACAGGGAAGAGATGGTTGTCTACCGGCCAAGGAGAGAGGCCTCAGGAGGACCAGCCCCGCCAACCGCTGACCTCCAGTAGGGCTGGGCTGACCTCCGCTGGGCTACAGTAGGAGGGAACACGCTCTGCTGTTTACGCTGCTGGGTCTGCCTCAGCAAACTCTTCAGTCTGTGGAACCCTGGCAGGTGAGGAGCCATGGCCACAAGCCACGGACCCCACCATGACCCAACCACGGCCCGGGATCACTCCCGAAGCCCCTGTTGCCTGGCGCCGGCCCCGTCTTAGGGGAGAGGAGGCGTGTGTCTGGGGGATAAAAGAAGAGAGAGGGTTCTGGCCACATCCCCACAGGGCTGGCCCACGTCTCACTCTCTGTCCCATGTTCTGCACCCACCAGGCCCCAAGGAGAGGGCAGTGGGCCTGGCCGGCACTTGGATCGAAGGCAGCGAGCTGGCCTGGAGCCAGGCAGCGCCCTCCTAAATTAGAACGCGAGGGCAGGGGAGCAACGCAGACCAGACATCGTCCTTCTCACGAGCGAACAGCCCCTGCAGAGTTTATAGACACCGATGAGTCTTATGTAAGAGGCAACATGCTCAGAGCACTAAGAATAGGCCTGCACACATTCTAGCGGACGGGCTATCGATGTGTTAGACCCTCCTGAAGAAGGGGTGCACGTGGAGATGGGGGCCACAGCTCGTTTGCACCCCCATCCTCCGGCAGACACAGGAGGGCAGTGACCGCCCAGTGGAGCACCAAGTCCTCAGGCTCCCAGAAGGGCGGATACGAAGGGAGGACCTCCAGGGAGGGGGGCTTCCTGCTCACCTTTGGCCCCAGGGGCAGGGGGCATGGAGGAGGCTCGAGGCAACGCTTCTGCAGCCCCTGCCCTACTTCAAGAAGACGTATGTTACATAGGAGGCTCTGCATCCTGCACTGGGCGGCCTGGCACCAACTGGGGCTGGGGAGGGAACCATGCACCAGCCCAGCCCCACACCGCCCTCTGCTCCCCCCGAGATGCAGGCCTGGCCTCCGTATCTTAATGTCCCAGTCATGCGAGAGGCCCCCAGCAGAGGGCTGAGGACGGTGAGTGGGTTAAACAGCGACGAGGGGCCTCGGGTAGGAATTTGTGGGGCTTCGTGAAGTGCAGAGGTGGCCAGATTTCAGTTCGTAAACACTTATTGTTCATGAAAATCATCCAGCCTCAAAAGCAGCACCCTTTTCAGAAACCCAAACACTTCTTCTTGTAAGCGAACCAAAGTTTACAATTCTTTCCCTAATAAATCAGCTGGATCATACTCTTTATATAAAATCACTGACCCAGAAACAAATCTAAAACAAATCTTCAAAGTAGCCTCCAATCACACAGAGTGCTCCCAGTCCCTTCTCATCTTTGTTTCTGGCTGGTTTTAATACCTGAGGAGCATTAGGGCAGGAGTAGGGCCAGGGCTCCCACCTCTGCTACCGCCAGGGTGGGGACTCCTGGGAAACTACTCAGCACCCAGGGCCTCTGTGCATCTCACGTGGAAAATGGAAAGGGCAGGCGTATCTTTAAGGCCCCTTCAGTATCTGACTCCCTAAACCTTCCTTTCCAGTTTTTCCAAAGGAGAAGAGCCAGAGACACTGGTATCTTAGAAGGTCATCGGAGCTTGTGGGAAGAAGCATTGTAAGATCGAGAGGTCCTTTACTATAAGACATTTCTGAACCTCGACAAGGCTCATCTGTGTGATTCTACAGGAGGGATCAGGGCTGTGGCATTTCTAACCTGAGGTATAAAATCTAACCGTTTACAGTCAAAGCTATGGGTTTTCCAGTAGTCATGTACGGATGTGAGAGTTGGACCATAAAGAAGGCCGAGTGCCAAAGAATTGATGCTTTTGAACTGTGGTGTTGGAGAAGACTCTTGAGAGTCTCTTGGACTGCAAGGAGATCCAACCAGTCCATCCTAAAGGAAATCAACCCTGAATATTCACTGGAAGGACTGGTGCTAAAGCAGTAGCTCCAGTACTTTGGCCACCTAATACAAAGAGCCAACTCATTGGAAAAGATTGTGATTCTGGGAAATGAGAGATGAGATGGTTAGAAAGCATCACTGACTCAATGGACATGAATTTGAGCAAACTCGAGGAAATAGTGGAGGGCAGAAGAGCTTGGCATGCAGCAGTTCATGGGGTTGCAAGAGTTGGACACAACTTAGTGGCTGAACAACAATAACAAGCAACATTTTTGTAAGATTGGAAAGCTTTAAGACTCACGGGCAGGACAGCAGAGTGTAGAGCTGGCCTTCAGGGACGGAGGGTTCTACCAGCGTCCCCTCAGTGGTGGGCAGAGAAGGCGCCTCCTGCCCCTCTGCCCTGAGTGAGCCCAGCCCTGGGCCCGAGCACCTCCCCAGGCTGTGCCCACAGCTCCAGGCAGGCTCAGAAGGAAGAAGGTGGATGTCCCTGGACCCCTCGGAGCTGTCTGAGGCAAAGGAGTGGAACAACTGTGAGCAGCAGGAGGCCCTGCCAGCGGCCCTGTGCCCCGCCTTGGCCCGTCGCGCTCGCCCCAGGCTGCTTCCCCACAGCCTCTCCCTGGACTCTTCTTGCCTTTGGACTTTCCCTGGCTCCCTGGCTCGGGCTCTGCCAATGAATTCTGCCAATGCTTCTTAAGTGACCTAGACAAGCAGTTTATCTTTCCGCCTTTAGGAAGAACCACACGTCCACCTACACGTCATGGTCAGAGGAGAGCCTCTTGTCGAAAGTCCACCACTAACAAGCAAAGGGGCATCTACTTGTGTCAGGAAAGCTATTCTGTCTGTCCCTGTGCAGAGCTGGAGCCCACTTCTCTCACTTTTGGTCCTCAGGTGACACGTGAAAAGTAGTGTTGTTTCTATTTACAACAACCAAGACACTAAAATAACCTAATGTCCACTGACAGAGGAACGGATAAAGAAGATGTGATGCATTTGCACAATGGAATGTTTTCAGCCATAAAAATGAATTAAATAATGCCATTTGCAGCAACACGGATGAAGCTAGAGATGATCTTACTAACTGAAGTAAGTCAGACAGAGAAAGACAAACACCATATGACATCACTCTCATGTGGAATCCAAAATGAGATACAAATGAACTTATCTGTGAAACAGAAAGAGACTCGCGGACAGAGAACAGACTTGTGGCTACCACGGGAAGGAAGGCAGGGAGAGGGAAGTTTTCGGAGTTTGGGGTTAGCAGACGCAAATTATTACATACACGATGGATAAACAACAAAGTCCTACTGTACAGCACAGGGAACCACATTCAATATCCTGTGATAAACTATAATGTAAAGAAAATGAAAAATGATGTATATATATGTATATAACTGGGTTAAGATTGCCGGGAGAAATATCAATAACCTCAGATATGCAGATGACACCACCCTTACGGCAAAAAGTGAAGAGGAACTCAAAAGCCTCTTGTTGAAAGTGAAAGAGGAGAGTGAAAAAGTTGGCTTAAAGCTCAACATTCAGAAAATGAAGATCATGGCATCTGGTCCCATCACTTCATGGGAAATAGATGGGGAAACAGTGGAAACAGTGTCAGACTTTATTTTTTGGGGCTCCAAAATCACTGCAGATGGTGACTGCAGCCATGAAATTAGAAGACGCTTACTCCTTGGAAGAAAAGTTATGACCAACCTAGAGAGCATATTCAAAAGCAGAGACATTACTTTGCCGACTAAGGTCCTTCTAGTCAAGGCTATGGTTTTTCCTGTGGTCATGTATGGATGTGAGAGTTGGACTATATGGGCTGATGAGTGGCCAAAGCGACCCTCAACCCTAACCCTTGAGCCTTCAGTGTCCAGGTCCCCTCTGCTCCCCTCCAGCCTGAACTGCACTCCCAGGGCCCCCAAGAAAAACCAAGTAACACAGACAGACAGGTATTTGTACCTGGCACAGCCCCAAAAGGTGCAAAAGAGCTGCTGCAGAAGGTGCCGAGGACCTCTCGTGCCAACAGATAAGCTTGGAAACAAAAGACAGGAGGCAGATACGGAAGCTACTTGCAGGGCCCTGCGCCAGAGCGGCCCCCCAGCACTCGGCTCAGGTCTGGCGCGGCGGGACACGAGGGACCGCAGTGGAGAGCCAGGCAGGAGGGGACTCTGAGACACAGGGAATTCCCACCTGGAGTTGCACCAGCGGTTGCTGCTTGGGGCGGGGACTTGTGAGGGGCTGAACCACGTCTCCAATGTCAGGGACCGTGTCTCCCATCTCCGAGATTCCAGAGGAGGGTGGACCCGGCTCCGAGCCCTTCACTCACCTACACCTGCCATCTCACCCCCAAACCATCATCTTCCTGAGGATGAAGCCAGGCCTCGCACTTAGGATGCTTAGTGGGCCTCCGTTCCCTTATTCCCACCCTGGTGATGCCCTCCTGGGGTCTCACTGACCCAGTCCCCAGCAGGTCATCAACCTGGCAGGTCTTCAACCCGGCTGAGCAGTGAGAAGCTGAAACAGCCATGTCCTGCCTTTTTGGTTGAGAGCTCTTCCCAACCGAAACATAAAACAAAACACAAGACAAGAAAACATAAAAAATATTTAAAAAATAAGACAAAACATAAGACAAAAAGATAACGCTTGGTTCCTTCATGCATCTCTCTTCCTCTGGCTTACTGAGTTTTCTGGAAAAAGCTCTTCCTGTCGCCTAGAAAACAGAGGTGATACAGCCTTGTAACCGCTTCCCCTCAGTTCTCAGAAGGGATGGACAGTGGTCCGAGGTGCCACGCACATCAGCCCCTCCCCCAGGCTGCCCCAGGTGGCGGCCTACAGCTCAGTCACTGCCGAATCCTGCCCCCCACCCCCCCATCACAGGTTGTTGCCATGACAAGTTTTAATAAAACTACAAATATGCTGAACTTAAGACCAGACAAAACCTCCAGACTTTAACATCTTATTTGCAAACATCTCAAACTGAACTAATCAAAACAGTTGCAAAACCACTTGTTACCTTCCTTTCCTTCCCCTCCCTTGGGGTCCTGCTCACCCGGGGCCCAGACCCTGGGAAAGGAGGGTGTCTGCAGTTTGTAGGAAGCCCTGGTAGGCGGTGCAGGGGTCCCTCCATCCTGGGCTTGGGGCTGGGCTGTGGGGCAGGCAGGCTAAGGTCTCAGACAGGCACCCGCCTGGGTTCCGTTTTGAGTGTTTCCTCTGGCATTTCTGAATGTTGAGGCTCCCTCATTAAAACACTACTGTTTCCAAATAACTTTTTTTTTACCCCCTGCTTCAAAGAAAGGAGCTTTTACTGTTCTGTTTTAATAAGGGCTACCATCTTAGGGCTTCCCATGAGCCAGACCCACTGCTAGGTGGTTAGATAGGATTAGTCCTTGCCACAGGCCTAAGATGTATGAGTTATCATCTCATGTTACAAAGGATCCAGGACTCAGTGAGATTAAGTGACCTGCCCACACGGTTGGAGGTTGGTAGAACTGGGGATTTAAATGCAGGCAACAGAACCTAAATCCAAGCCTCCACTCATTCTCCAAGACACCAAGCTCAACAGCTCAGGTCCAGCAGGAGGGAGCCGGCGGAGCGGCCTGAGCATGTCCCCTAACATAGCTCAGGCGAGTCCCTCTGGCTGCTAGTCATGGACAGGACAGTGAGTCAGGTCCCATCCTCCTGTCTGGTCACCTTGCGGGTCTTCAAGGCTAGGGAAGGAAGCTCCTTGACACAGAGAATTTCTTTCCCCAAAGAGAGTAATCCCCCCACCTCTGACAGCGCTTTCTTCTCATCTTACACTCTTCCAGGGATTCATGGCTTCACTGGGGTTGGGCTGCACCCTGTGGGGCTTCTTGGGGCAGGAGGGAACTGGCACCACCCCCTCCAGTGACCTGCCCTGCCCTGCTGAGCTGGTGGGGGTGGGGGGATGCATCCTCCTCCTACTGCCCCACCCCCGACCGCCAGGATGCCTGCCGAGGACCAGGTGCCGGCCAGAAGGTCCACTTCTGCCGCTGCTCCTCCACCTGCTCATGCTTACCCCCCTGCAGACTCGGGAGCTGCTGTGCCAACTCAAACATTAGCTCTTCAGGGTGAGCGCAGCCAGCCTGTGGCGCCCGAGGACGTCGCCTGCACCGGCTTCACTTTTGCAGACGTGGCATGAGGCAGGGACTCAGAGCAGTGCTGAGCTGGGAGTCGGGAAAGGCTGGCCCCCAAGCTTTATCGCTGATTGGGTGCCGCTTTGGGGCAATTTCCTTAATCTCTCTGGCTCCAGCATCCTCAGGTTTCAAGTGGGAGGTGTGGCCAGGTGACCCTCCAAGTCCAAATATTTGGATCCTTTGTAACACAAAGCCCCTCTTATCAGGAGAGTAACTCAGTGACATGAGCGTGAGCACGGACATGATGGAGCAGGGGGCGGTTCTTTTGTAAGCAAAAAAATTAACGTGATAGTATATCTGGGTTTGATCCCCAAGGACTCCAAAAAGTCACTTCCGATCTGGTATCCCCGGAGCTCTGCATGCAAGCCCCTGACACAGTACCGTGATGGCCTGCTTGCGTCTGTGTCCTCCGACGGCACAGTGACCTCGGGGGCCCAGCCGTGTCCCTCCCCCTATGGCCCCTGAGCCAGTGCTTGTCAGACGGGCAGCAAATGTTTGTCACCCGAAGGAACTTGCTCCAGGCATAGCTGATCCCTGAACCCACCAGAACCGGGTGGCAGACATATATGAACTCTGCACCTCTTGTCCATCCCTTTTCTGGAGATTTCTACAGGAAAGAGCTCTTCCTCTGTTCTCTGGGGACAGGGTTCCCCTCCCCTGGCCCACCCCTCTGGGCTCCAGCAAATGGGGTGCCTGTGGACCTAGCACCCTGATAGCTACATCCAGGCCTCAGGCTGTGAACCTCACCACACCTCCATTCTCCACCCCCTGCGCCCCCAGCACGTACCCGAGGGGGGGCCTCAGCTCCTCCAGCTCTGCTCATCACCCACCTGTCTCCCATCTGGGCTACATGTGGTGTTAACTGATCAAAAGCCCCTGGTGTCAGTGAGGCCCCAGTCCTTCCCTCTGTCCGCTCTGCACAAAGGGCCCTCTCTGCCCGCTGGGCAGCCTGAGTGGGGCATTCTACGTCCTCACAGGCAGGCTGAGCCAGGGGACAGACCCTTAATTACAGTTCATCTCCCACACGTGCTGCCCCACCGTTCACCTGGTCATCCTCAGGCCCATGTTCACACTGGCTGCTGGCGGCAGCCCCTGGCACACCAGCTGCACCAGAGAATCGGCTGACCAGGGCTGCCAGACCACAGGGCCACTCACAGTGTGGACGCCCGAGCGTGGGGCAGTGAGGGGCCCCAGAAGGCCAGGCCAGGGAGGCTCAGGCCCGCCAAGGACACAGCACACGGGACACGAGGCCAGGCTCTCTGCCCGGCACCCAAACTGGGCAGAAAACTGGTCAAGCAGCACACACAGCTCGTGGCCAAAGGGCTGGAGAGGAGGCTGCCACTGCAGACCCACTGGCTGGGGACCGTGGGGTGGGCGCAGCCTGGGAGCACGCAGCCGCCCTGGAGCAGCCGACTGTGTTTCCAGACCACCAGGGCCACTGGGTGACTGGTCCATACACTGCCCACGGGTGATCTGTACTAAAGCTTCTGAACTCCAGAGTGAGGTTAACGACCCTGGTTTGGCAGGAGATGATCAGACCTCCGGGGAAAGCCGATTGGAGGGGAGGGAGGCTCAGGGCAGAGGTCACCGCCATTGGCCATGTCCTGCACACCCCTGCTCACGGGGCAGGGCTGGGGGACAGAGCTTCACCTCCCTTCTCCAAAGGTCACAGATGCCCACCATATGCCAGGCAGGGCTGTGCCCCCTGATGGCTCAGGAATCAGAGGCCCCCAAAAGGACCCTCTACCTCTATGTGGTGCCTGGCACAGGCCGAGTAGTGACACAGTCATCCCAGAGTTGGAAGCAGACTTTAGCTGTGGCTGCACATCAGAGTCACCGGGGAGTCTGATAAAGTCCCACAGCCTGGTCACACCACCAGAGAGGCCGTGTCATTGCTGAGAGCACAGTGTGATCCTCGACCGTGGTCGAGACCAGCCCATCAGCAGCATCCAGAGCTTGTTAGAAACTCAAAGTCTCACCTCGGCTCCAGAGCCACTGAAGCTCTGTGGGGGGGACCCAGGGTGTGTATTCTTGCCTGTCCTCCCTGTGAGCCAGATGCCCACTGACGCTGGAGAACCGAGAGGTTAAACGAACATGCAGTGTCCAGTTTCTGCTGTTTTTCAGTCTCTCAGTTGTGTCTGACTCTTGGTGACCCCATGGACTGCAGCACGCCAGGCTTCCCTGTCCATCACCAACTCCTGGAGCTTGCTCAAACTCATGTCCATCCAGTCAGTGATGCCATCCAACCATCTCACCCTCTGTCATCCCCTTCTCCTCCTGTCTTCAGTCTTTCCCAGCATAAGGATCTTTTCCAATGAGTCGATTCTGCATCAGGTGGCCAAAGTATTGGAGCTTCAGCATCAGTATCAGTCCTTCCAAAGAATATTAAGGACTGATTTCCTTTAGGATTGATTGGTTGGATCTCCTTGCAGTTCAAGGAACTCTCAAGAGTCTTCTCCAACACCATAGCTTAAAAGCATCAATTCTTCGGTGCTCAGCCTTCTTTATGGTCCAACTCTCACATCCATACATGACTACTAATGTTTTTGTTTAGTTCAGTTCAGTTCAGTCACTCAGTTGTGTCTGACTCTTTGTGACCCCATGAATTGCAGCACGCCAGGCCTCCCACTCCAGTGTTCTTGCCTGGAGAATCCCAGGGACGGGGGAGCCTGGTGGGCTGCCGCCTATGGGGTCGCACAGAGTCGGACACGACTGAAGTGACTTAGCAGCAGCAGTAGCAGCAGGCCTCCTTGTCCATCACCAACTCCCAGAGTTCACTCAAACTCACATCCATCAAGTCGGTGATGCCATCCAGCCATCTCATCCTCTGTCATCCCCTTTTCCTCCTGCCCCCAATCCCTCCCAGCATCAGAGTCTTTTCCAATGAGTCAACTCTTCACATGAGGTGGCCAAAGTACTGGAGTTTCAGCTTTAGCATCACTCCTTCCAAAGAACACCCAGGACTGATCTCCTTTAGGATGGACTGGTTGGATCTCCTTGCAGTCCAAGGGACTCTCAAGAGTCTTCTCCAACACCACAGTTAATCACAGGCAATTCTGACGTGTGGCCACAGATGATAATTAACGAATCACATGGTCACTCCCGGTGGTGCACAAGTCCTTCACCCAGAATCACAGAATTAGAGGTGGGTTATCACAGACAAGGCCGTGTCCAGACCACACAGGCTGGAGCCGCCCTTCAGGGTGCTGATCGCAACACCCACCTTCCTATGCAACCCTCCCTGTCCACCCGTTCCTCTGGGATTGACAGCATTGCCTGGGGGACACTGGGCCAGCGACATGGCAGGAGGGAGTATGTGGGGGGGGCCACAGTGCTGCCCCCATCCTCTCAACAGACTGACTTATGAGGTCGATGCTTCATTGCTGTATCTCCTATTAAGACATAAACCCACACGGGGTGGATACAGGATAATGAGAAATGGATGTCCCCTGATATGTTCCCCCGTGCCTGGCTCGCAGCACATGCTAAATAAAATATTTGCTGAATAAACATATGAAGAGATACATAGAGGATCTAGTTACAGCCCAGGAAGGATCTCTGGGTTATCTCTAGGAACCGGTACATTTGGTCCAAATAAAGGGACTTGTAAAGAAAGGCAGTTCTATTCTGACTGGGCCATGTGGGCACTGGTCCCATAAGCCAGGCAGAAATCTAAACACCAATATATGGATTTATGCTAGCTTTTAGAAAGATTTTCACAAGACCTTTGTTTTGGAATTTGGAGACGAATGGCTGAATTTCAAATACAGGAAGTCCCCACAACCCAGGCCAGCCAGCACTTGAGACACAATCTGTTGGAAAAGTGATGAATTCCATGGTCCTGTGATGAGATCCCTCAGTAAGAAAACCACCTAGACTGTGAGAATGAGCCCCGACTCCATATGCCTCTCCCCAGAGGAGAGCAACTTGTAAGAGCTTGAACACCCAAGTCACCCCACTATTTCTTCCCCACGTGTCCCCACCATCCAGTGGGCCGTCCAGAGCAGGGACATCACCCACGTCCACCAGCACAGGCTGATGAAGGAACTCATAAGCCTGGTTTTTCATCGGCCAGAGGCGCCTTGAGGCAAGGGGACCTTTGGGGCCAGGCCATCGTGTGGCTCCCAGGAAGGTGGCAGGGAGGGGGCCGGGGGCATCAAGAAAAATGAAGTTTGTGGGTCACCAATGGACGTGAATCTTCCCTGCCCTGGTTGCGGGGGTGGGGGGTTGGGGTGACTGCAGCCTCATGCTGAGCAAGACTGACCGAGAGCCTCATAGCTTGGGCCAGGGTGACCGTCTGGTCCAGCTGCCATCAGTTGGGACCGGAACAAAGCCAAGCCCCCCAGAGAGAGGCTGAGTTACGGTAAATCAGACGCGATAATCACGGTAATCACTCACATGTGGGCGCGTCTCACAGTGGACGCAGCACTTGCCCAGATCCCTCCTGCTTGCTTACCCTGATACTGGGGGAAGACCTGTCCAGGTCGCTCCTCTCCTAAAGGCTGACAGTACGGAGCCAGCAGTGAGCCCGTTAAGGAGGGTGGTTCCACGGCCCTGGCCCCTCGTGCAGCCCCCACCCCAGCCTCCTCTCAGCCTCTCCCCTCGGCAGCTCTTACTCATTTTGTCTTGGCAGCAGCCTCTTGTGTAACTGAAACCGCAAGAAACTTTTTGTTTGGCTTCTAACTCAGAAGAAATTCCAGTAACTTGGTTCCCGCTACTTAAAAAAAAAAAAAGCCTGGAGCCCAGCTCTGGAGAGCTCAGCATTCCCTCCCACCCCCCAAAACGGATGGACTTCTCCCTCCCTCGCTCCCTCCTGAGTCCGGGAGGTTCAAGTATCTGAGCCCTGGCCTCATGAAGTCGCCCATGGTCCTCGCACCCCCCGGAGGCCAGGCTGGGATGGAGCCAAGCAAGTTAAGAGCTGTTGAAAGATTAGCTTGGTTGGTCTCTCCTCTCACCCGGGGATGATGCTCAATTTTGTTTTCGGCACACAGGGCCTGGGGGGCAGGAATGAGATGGCAGGCATCCAGGCCCCCTGCCTTGGAGACACACGGAGGCCACCTCCCCCGCATCCCCGGCACCGCAACCCCTCTCTACACCCCAGGCTCCGTAACCAAGACCTGCCCACATCTTCACACAAAGCCACTCACCCTGGTGAGTCAGGAAGAAGGCCCTGACTTTGGATGTTCTGGGCCCTTTCTATTCAAAGTGGGATCCCCTGAAAGTTTGTTTAAGCAGCAGCACCCTGGGTAGAGAAAAGGGAATGCTCCACACTGTTGGTAGGAATAGATATTGGGCAGCCACTATGGACAGCAGTATGGAGGCTCCTTAAGAAACTAAACACAGATGATCCTGCTGTCTCATTCCTGGGCAAACATATATCTGGAGAAAATCATACTTTGAAATGACACATTCACCCTAGGGTTCATCGCAGCCCTATTTACCGTAGCCAGGACATGGAAGCAACCTAAAATATCCTTCAACAGAAGAATGGATCAACAAGTCGTGGTGCATATGGACAGTGGAGTATTACTCAACCCTACAAAAGAATGGAATAATGCCATTTGCAGCAGCAAGGACCTAGAGATTGTCACAGTAGGTGAAGTAAGTCAGGCAAAGAGACAAATATTATATGATCACTTTTATGTGGAATCTAAAAAAAAATACAAATTAACTTATTTACAAAACAGAAACAGACTCACAGACATAGAAAACAAACTTATAGTTCCCAAAGGGGAAAGGGGAGCTGTTTGGGGTTGGCGGACACACACTACTATATATAAAATAGATGAACAACAAGGCCCTACGGCATAGCACAGGGAACTGTGTTCCACATCTTATAATCACCTCTAATGGAAACGAATCTGAAGCTAGACATCCGAAACTGATACAATATTGTAAATCAACTGTATTTAAGCTTACAGAAATAAAAAAGGACGAGGATTTGAAAAAATTAAAAGAGCAGCACCCTGGATCCCCATCCTGATGCACTAGACCAGAATTTGCATTTTAACAAGAGTCCCATGCTCAGCTGGGCACACGGCACCCACGAGAAGCAGCCCTGTGATAAGAGGACTCGCCAGGGACATTCCAACTCATCAGACACGTGAGAGTGCCTACCGTGTGCTGGGCCCCAGGCTTGGTGCAGAGCCCCTGGCACACAAGCTGAGCATTCTTGGAGGTGCCCATGGACCCAGCGAAGTAGGTCCATGGCTCCCTCATGGAGGCAAAAACTCCCCCTTGTCCCAAGTCCACCTGAATCCTCAGAGCTCCACATCTGCATTTTCAATAGAACCCGGGCTGGTGGTCTGCCGCCCAGACTCTCTCCATCTGCCTTCTCTTCCGTCTCCTTCCCCAGGGAAGGCTGAAAACACAGCCACCTCTTGAGCCTCCCTTGCAGCTAGCTGTTAACCAGCCCCCTGATCCTGGTAAAAAAAAAAATGAAGGAAAAACAGCCTGGTCCCTGGCCCCCACCATGCGGTGGCCAGGAGCGCCAACACTACCTGGGAGCTTGGTCCAAGCGTCGCATCTCAGGCTCCATCCCAGATCTAAGGATCCAAATCTGTTTTAACAAGATCCCCAGCTGACACGCATATTTAATTCGAGATGTGTTATTGTCGGGGGAGGGGCTGGGAAAACCTGTCTCCTGTTAAAAGGCACGAATGTTGCTGGCACCATGCCTCCCTCACCTCCCCTGCCTTGAACGTAGGTGATGCAGGGTCTGCATAACCATTGGCAAGAACGAGAAAAGGAGCTGAGCACGAACAGGCTGGAGCGAGGCAGCAGGAAGTGATAAAGCGGCACCTGAAACTGCTGGACCAACCCTGAGGCTGTTCCAGGCTTCCTGTGTCCTGTCACTTGAAGCTGAAGCCATTCCTAATTAACACGAGCTCTAAGGTCTGAGCACGAGGAAGGTCTACAAGGACTTGGGCAGCCCCGAGAGCTGAATCTCCCTGGAGGAGCCCTGCTGCCCCCCTGCTTCTCCCTTGTGTCTGGTAGGGAAATGGGTGAGCACCCCTCCCCTGACATCTCGCTCAGTGGGCAAGGTCGGCTCCGACACCACACGCGGGTAAGTGGTACACCCGCTCCTTGTCCTTCTGAACGCCTGCACAGCCATGAGGAAGAAGTGGCCGTGTGACCTCCTCCTGGAGTCACCGCCCTGCTGTAGGACTTCACCTGTTTACTCGACTCTCGGGATCCTGGGAGTGTCCAGTCCCGTCTCACCCCTCGAGGTTCCCCAGACTCTCCTGGTGGATAAGAAATCCAAGCACTAAGACCCACAAGGCAGGGATGCACTCAGGCTGGCCGGCGCTTCTGAGCTCACAGGACTGTCCCTCCTGTGAAGGGACAGGACAGGAAGAGGGGGAGGAAGCAGGAGGAACTGGATAATCCCAAGGCAGCCTTCAAAGAGTGCTATCACGCCAAGTCCACGAACTTCAGAAATGTTGCCCTGGATTTCCTCCTCTATCATCTCCACCAGCAGTCTGGCTCCAGGGACAGAGGGCGACGTCTCAGCCTGAAGAGTACGGGGTGAAAGGCTCTGGGCTGGTTTTCAAATAACAATCATTATCACATGATTAGGCAAGTCAACCTAGGTTCTGCTAAAGAAAGGCAGGAGGGCAGTGGAGAACAGGGTGGGTGGGCAAGAAGGTAGGAAGGGAGAAGGAAGGAGAGCAGAGACCTGGGCTTTGACCTCCTCCCCTGGTGTCTGTGGCTCATTGGACTAATGACTTCAGAGTCACTGAAAGGGCTGTGATTCATCTACACAATAGGATGCGTCTCAGCAATAAGAAGGAATGAGTGGCAGGTACGGGCGGTAACACGGAAGACTTGTGAAAGCATCTTGTGCAAGCATCTTGTGCACTGAAAGAAGCCAGACCCCAAAGGCTGCGTACTGAATGATCCATTTATATGATGTCCTGGGAAAAGCAAAAGTATAGGAATGGAAACCAGCTCAGTGGTTGCCATGTGTTATCACAGGGATGGGAAGCTATAAGGATGCTTCGGGGGACAAGAGAAATATTTTCTATCTTGATTGCAATAGTGGTTTTACAACTACAGAAATATGACAAGACTCATAGAGCTGAGGGCTTCTGGCCAAGATGGGTTAATAAGGACCAGATCTACCCTCTTGCCATGAACACCCAAAATCAAAATAGCAAAAATGGTTGAAATGACAGTTTTCAAGATCCTGGACATCAACCAGCAAAGGAAGAGCCCTGAGAAATGGGAAACCAACCAGGTGGACCCTGCCACTGCCCGTCTGCTGCCTTGTTAGTTTTCAGACCAGAACATACACAGGGGCCCACCCGGGTGTGGTCTGGCAGATGACTGAAGAGACAGATCTGAGAGTCCAAGGAGACCAAAGCTGCTGGATCTCAAAGATGGAGGAGCAGACAAGAAAGAGCCGCCCTGTAGAGGGTCGCTGTGGATGATGGACACATGTGAGTGAGGGAGGCACCTGGGGCCGAGGGAAGAATTGTACTCACTTGCTATTACTAGGAAACAAATCACCATAACCTGAGTGGTTAAACAGCCCACCCTTAATATCCAGCAGTGTCTGTGGGTCAGGAGCCCAGGCATGGCATGGCCTGACCCTCTGTGCACTCCCACAGGCTGTACTCGAGGTGTCGACCTGCATGCAACATCATCTGGATGAGCCTCTGTTCCAAGCCTGAACTGATGGAGGGCAGGATCCATCTCCCATGGCTGCACGCAGCCTGGGTTCTAGAGGCCACCTGGCACCTGGGGTCCTCTGGTATAGCCTCTAGCTTCTCCAGGCCCCGAGGGGGGGCCTTTCAACTCCAAGTGGCTAAAGTAGGGTCTTACATACTGTAACCTGGTCATGCCATCTGCATCTCATCATCTTTCATGTGACACAGCCTGCTCACAGAAGAGGCCTCCCATTACCCTGTTATACTTAGAAACAAGTCTCAGGTCGCTCTCACCCTCAAGGGGATGGGGCAATACAAAGATCTGAACAACAGAGGCAGAGGGTCATCCTAGGGTCCTTCTGCCAAAGACCCCTCAAGAGGATTATTAAGAAGAAGAATACAGCTCCCAGTACACACACAGAACTGGGGATAATGCCTACAAACCAGATTTTAAAATCTCATGACTCACAGAGCAGACGACCCAAGGGGTTCTGCCTAAGTCGTGGGCAGTATTCATCTTACACCAATGCTGTACTGATTCTGTCTAAAAAATTTTAAAACAAGACAAAAAAGGATCAAACTGCTTCCAAGTAGCTTAACTGAGTCCCAGTATAAACTTCAAGAATATTTATATAACTATTTTGAATTAATTGAATTCAAAAGAATTCAAAATTATCCAAGGTGAAATTTAGTGTCTTGCATCCAATGCAAGAGACCAGGTAAATACAACCTGTAGTGAGGAGAAAAATCATCTACATGGACCCAGAACCACACAGATGTTAGAATTAGCAGACAAGGATATTAAAACTGTAGCCATAACTGTATTCCATATGGTCAAAAATTTAAGCAGAGACATTAAAAACATTTCAAAGACCCAAAAAGTCTTTCTAGAGATGAAAACTACAATGCCTGAGATAAAAAATACATTGGAGAGGATTAACATTAGATTATTCATGGCAAAAAAAAAAATAGTAAACTCGAAGACATAATAATAGAAACCATCCAAAATGAAAGACACATTAAAAAAAATAAAAGAGCATTGGTGAGCTGTGTGAAAATGTCAAGTAATTTAATACATGTATAATTAGAATTCCCACAGGAGTAGGGAAGTGGGAGATATGGCAATTTATAGAATTAACAGCCAAAACTTTACTGAATTTAATTTTGAAAGCATAAACTCACAGATTCAAGAAGCTCAATGAATACCAAGCATAAGAAATTTGAAAAAAAATTTACACACCAAGACACATCATAATCAAATTGCTCAAAGCCAGTGATAAAGAGGAAACACTCAAAGTTGCCAGAACAGAAAGACATAGTTTATCTGGAGAAACAAAGGCAAGGTTGATGGCAGATTTCTTGTTGGAAACAATGTAAGCAAGAGGGCAGTGGAACAACAGCTTTAAAATTCCTGAAAGAAGGCGAGAGTAGTGGAGTGGGTTGCCATTTCCTTCTCCAGAGGACCTTCCCAACCCAGGAATCGAACCTGGGTCTCCCGCATTGTAGGCAGACGCTTTACCATCTGAGCCACCAGGGAAGTCCATAAAGTTCTATACTAAGTCAAGATAGCTCTCAAAAATTAAGGTGAAAAGGCGAGACTTACTTCAGTGATAGGAAAACCAAAAGATTTCATATCCAGGAGAGCTTCAGTGCAAGAACTGTTAAAGGACGTCCTTAAAGCAGAAGGAAATGATGCAAGATGGAAAGAAATGTGGATCTACATGAATAATTAGGAGCACTAGAGACTGAGATTCAGTTTTCCCTCAAAGGGCTGCATAAAAAAGATAATAACAGTGTATTATGAACAAACATTATAAACAGTGTAAATGTTTATAACCAATGACAGCAGGAACATAAAGGCCACGGAGGGCGACATGTAAGGAGACCATTGTAAGGTTCCTGTACTACATGTCAAGCCATATGATAACACTTGAAGGTAGGCTAGGATGAATTAAGAACATACACGGTAAGCACAAAAGCAACTGCGGAAACGACAAGACAGTGAATTTTAACTAGGAAGTCAACGATAGAGACTAAATAGAATAAAATATATGGGTAGTGTTTTTTCAAAAGAAAGCAGTTAAGAGAGACAAGGGATCAAAGAACATATGGGAAACAACAGCAAGATGATAAACTTAAACCTCACGTCACATGCCGATGGTCACATTAAATAAAAATGATCTGAACACGCCAGTTAGAAGTCAGAGACCATCAGGCTAGATGAAAGAGCAAAACCCAACTATTTGCTGTTTATACAAGAAATTCATTTCAAATACAAAGACACAAATGGGTTAAACATAAAAGTATGGGAAAAGATATACAATGCTAACATGAATTAAAAAAAAAAGAAAGAAAAACTAGAGCAGCTATATTAATATCAGGAAATGCAGGGCTCGGAGCAAAAACTACACCACGGAGAAAGAAGGTTTTTTTCATAACAACAAGAGGTCAGTTCTTCCAGGGCATGTAACAATCACACTGTTTACACACCTTTAACAGAGCCTCAAAATACACAAGGCAAAAAATGCTTTTACTAAAAAAAGATATTGGCAAACTGATTCTAAAATTCATATGGAAATGCAAAAGACCTAGGATAATCCAAACGACTCTGATAAAAGAAGAAATAAGTTACCCTTTGGGTAACTGATACACTTGATTTCAAGACTTATCATGCTGCTGCTAAGTCGCTTCAGTCGTGTCCGACTCTGTGTGACCTCATTAGATGGCAGCCCACCAGGCTCTCCCATCCCTGGGATTCTCTAGGCAAGAATACTGGAGTGGGTTGCCATTTCCTTCTCCAATGCATGAAAGTGAAAAGTGAAAGCAAAGTCACTCAGTCGTGTCAGATTCTTTGTGATCCCATGGACCACAGCCTACCAGGCTCCTCCATCCATGGGATTCTCCAGGCAAGAGTACTGGAGTGGGGCTCCATTTCCTTCTCCACAAGACTTATCATAAAGCTATAATAATCAAAACAGTGTGTTCTTGGTGTAAAGACAGGCAAACGGGTCCATGGAAGAGAACAGAGGAGCCAGAAATAAATCCACCTTTCTCTAGGCAAGAATACTGGAGTGGGTTGCCATTTCCTTCTCCAATGCATGAAAGTGAAAAGTGAAAGCAAAGTCACTCAGTCGTGTCAGATTCTTTGTGATCCCATGGACCACAGCCTACCAGGCTCCTCCATCCATGGGATTCTCCAGGCAAGAGTACTGGAGTGGGGTGCCATTTCCTTCTCCACAAGACTTATCATAAAGCTATAATAATCAAAACAGTGTGTTCTTGGTGTAAAGACAGGCAAATGGGTCCATGGAAGAGAACAGAGGAGCCAGAAATAAATCCACCCATGGATGGAGACTGATTTCTGACAAATATGAGAGACAAAATATTTTTGTCAGATGAGAGAGAACATATTTGCACAGCACATATCTAATTAAGAACTAGTCTCTGGCACAGTGTGCTCAGGGCTGGTGCACTGGGATGACCCTGAAGGATGGGATGGGGAGGGTGGTGGGAGAAGGGTTCAGGATGGGGAACACATGTACACCCCTGGCTGATTCATATCAATGTATGGCAAAAATCAAGTAATTAGCCTCCAATTAAATTAATTTTTTAAAAAAAGAAAAAAAAAAAACTATTCTCTGGAACATACAAAGATCTCTCAAAATGCAGTATTAGGAAAACAACTCAACCGCAAAATGGACAGAAGTTATGGACAGACACTTCACCAGAGAAGATGTGTGGCTTGCAGGTAAGCACATGAAATGTGCTCAACGTCATTAGCCGCTGTTGCTCAGTCATGTCCAACTCTGCGACCCTCTCCCCCAGTGGAATGCAGCGCTGGTGGCTTCCCTGTCCTTCACTATCTCCCAGAGTTTGCTCAAACTCACACCCATTGAGTTGATGATAGTGTCCAACCACCTCATCCTCTGTTGCTCCCTTGTCCTCCTGCTCTCAATCTTTCCCAGCATCAGGGACTTTTCCAACGAGTATACTATGCTGGGGTGTAGAGGTGGGAATGTCTTCATCCCCTTATCAGCCTGGTTACAGGGACCTCAAATGTTTTCTCAATATATTCCATGGGTCCCCTTCTCCTCCTGGCCTGACCTGGGAGAAAGGCCGCTACCCAGCTGGACTGAGGCGGCCACCTTCCCACGGATAGTGTACAGAGAGCTGGCGGGTCTGAGAGCAGAAGGACCTGGTTTTCTGGGTTCCTGGGTACAAGCTCCATGAGTGGGTGTAGGATCTGAAAGCAGACGGAAGCAGCGGGTCAAGGGTGGGTCTGAGACTGTGGGGGCTTCAGGTTGGTGTGGAACAGGTGCGGGGCTGCCTGTGGGCTGGAGGAGAGGGTGGGGTCCTGGAGAAAGCTGGGGTAGACGGGTCCAGGGGCAATCGTGTGGGCGTGAATCTTCTGGGAGGTCATAGCCTGTAAGACACTCCCGTCTCAGGGTCATGGTGAGGAGCCAGGGATGAATGTAGACAGACACACAGCACTGTCCCGACACACAGACGGTGACACAAACAGGAAAAGGAGAGGAAATCTGTCTTTTCTGGGCGTCCACTGCTGCCACCTGCTAACTGGCAGGACCACGATTACACACCAAAGGCAACGTAGCAACTAATTTCCAAGCAGATCAAAATAAATCAGAAAACAAAACCTTTCTGACAGTAGAGAAACGTGGCAACGTGTTAAGAGGTAATTACAGTCTTTCCCCTTGTTTCACCGTGTTTTTGCTGCCACGAGTGCAGGCGCTGGATTGCAGCCGTCACTCCAGGTTGAGGGGCACGAGTCGGCGGCTGAAGGCACCGCACTGGGGCTGGATGCGCCAGTGAGCCGGCCCCCTGGGGACCCACCTTCCGATGGAGACATTGGTCCTGAGCCTGAAGCTGGGCGCTGGGGAGCCGCAGCCCAGCCCAGCCCAGAAGCCCCATGCCGGCCATCTGTGGGCTCTTCCCCACCTGTTGCTCCTTCGGAGCGGAACATGGCCTCTTGCTCCACCCACGGTCTGGGGCGGGGGAAGAACACAGCCTGGGAATCAGAGCCGGTTTGACCTCTGCTCCTGGTTCAGCGGCCTGAAATGGAGCGGAGCTCCTGGGCCTTTGTCTCCCTATTTGAAAACGGGACACACGGGTGCCTGCCTTATGCAGCCGTGGTGAGAACTGGAAATCATCACCACGCTGAGATATCACCTTGCACCTGTCAGAATGGCCATCACCAAAGGAACAAAAATAACGAATGTTGGGGAGGATGCAAAGAGATGGGAACTCTCGAACATGGATGGTGGGAATGTATATTGGCAGAGCAACTATAGAGAAGAGTTTAGAAATTCCTCAAAAAACTGAAACTAGAGCTGCCGTATGATCCAGCAATCCCACTCCTGGGTGTATGTCAGAATAAAATGAAAACAGCAATTTAAAAAGATACATGCACCTCAATGTTCATAGCAGTACTATTTATAATAATAAAAGATGGAAATGACCTAAGTGTCCTTCAACAGGTGAATGGATAAAGAAGATGTGGTACATATATACACGATGGCATATTACTCAGCCATAAAAAGGAATGAAAATTTGTCATTTGCAACAACATGGATGGACCTGGGTGCATAATATTTAGTAAACTAAGTCAGACTGAGAAAAACAAATACTGTACAATATCACTTCTATGTGGAACCTAAAAAAAAAACAAAACAAATGAAGGAATATAACAAAACAGAAACAGACTCACAGAAATAAAGAACAAACCTGTGGTTCCCAAAAGGGAGAGGGAAGGGGGAGGGACAAAATAGGGGTATGGGATTAAGAGATATAAATAGAGGGGACTTCCCTGGCAGTCCAGTGTTTAGGACTCTGCACTTTCACTGCAGGGGTTGTGGGTTCGATCCCTGGTCAAGGAACGAAGATCCCACATGCCACAGGTGTGGGAAAAAAAATATTGTTTTATAATAACTTTAAATGCAGTACAATCTGTGAAATGTTGAACCCCTGTTATTACACACCTGAAGCTAAAATAATACTGTAAATCAGCTATACTTAAAAAAAAAGAAAAGAAATCATGCATGTGAGACGCCCGCCCCTGGCAAGGGTCATCGTGTCCATCCTTATCGATCTGACAGCTTTCTCCAGTCTGCACCGAGCCCTCTGACCCCACCCTGATGAGGATGTAGGAGGTGCAGGTGGCTGGCGGGAATGGGGTCCGTCTCAGGGGGTAAAGATGCCCCTCCCTTTTCCAAAGGCGCCGCCTCTGTCACCTGGCGGGAACACCCACAGCTCGGGAGAATCAACAGAGACTTCACAGCTGAGCAGATGAAGCAAATGGGCTGAGGGGTGCCACCTCTAGATGTCTGCCGGGTGTCCAGGTTAGGAACGGGGCAGACAGGGAGGACTTGTTCTGTAGGGAGGAGAAGGAGCACACAGCCTTGGAGTATCCGCCCCTGCTCATCGGTCCAGCCCTGTCCAGGGCCAAGACACCTCCTGCTGCCGGAAGCCTCTGTAAACCCATGTCCCTTGCGCTGGGAGTCCATCAGCACCTGCCCTCCCAGTGTTGACTGGGGTCAAGGACGGACCCTGCACACTCGGGCTGCCCAGGCCCTGGTGCCCAGGGAGGCATCTCCTTGCCACCCGCCCACCCTGACTGCCCACACCCACTTTTAGTCTGGAAGCCCACTCTGCTTTGGGCTTTCCAAAAGGAGCATCTGGAGCACCCCAGGCAGAGCAGGACCCATTCCAGCCGGTGTCCCTGTCCCCAGCAGTTCTACCTCCTGTCCCGTCCCCAGCCACTCAGAACCTGCCCAGCTCCTGCCAGGACCCAGACGAACCACAGTGGGTGGGGGGCAGGGGGTGTTCCATGAGCATTTCCACCACAGACCCCATCTGCTGCAGCCAAAGACGGCCTCACATATTGATCACCAGCTCTGCTCTCACCCAGGGCAGGGGAACAATGTTCTTGGGATCCTCAGGCCCTGGGACAAGACCCAGTTCTGGGGCAGGAAATCAGCCGAGGCAGCAAAGCGAATGGAGAGGCTGGGCTCACCTCGGTCACTGGAAGGCGGGACTTTCTTTGATTAACTCTGAACAACACCAGTAACATGTAATGGTTATTATGATGATGGTTGTTATCAGAAATTCCTGGGCTCTTTGCAGGGGCCAGGTTCTATCCTAAGCTCGTAACACGCCTCTGCTCACATGACTCTTCCATCAACTCTTGGAGGTGGAGCCATCGTCCCCAACCTGCCCAAGGTCGCATGACTAGGAGGTGGCAGGGCCGGCTGCCCAGGCAGGCAGGCTGGCCGCCCCCAGGACACAGTCCCTCCCCGGGCCTTCCATCCGTGTCCACCTTTGCTATCGCCTCCGGAGCTCAGCCCTCCCTCCCCTGCAGATTTGTACCCTCGATGCTGCTGGGGGTGTGTGTCTACCGGCCCCATGGGCACCCTGGTGAGCTCCGTGCACAGCCCTCCATGGTCTGAGCTTCCTCTGCTGAGTGACTCTGAGGAGTCTACCTTCTTCTTCTGGTTTTACTTCAATCTGACTCCCAGATAAAGAGCACAGCCTCTCCCTAGTTCTGAAAGAAATGCCCATGTGCCCGGGGGTCCCAGCTGATCCTGCCTCAGTCCCTCAAGGAGCTGCCTGGCTGCAAACAGAGCCAGCTTTCAGAGCCACAGCTTTCCCCACCACTACTATCTCTTCCCATAATATCATCATGGGCTCCTGGGTCCCCACTTCGAGCTACTGATGTTTAGATTGAGATGATCAAAAAGTCATCTGGGTAAATAACCCTCGGCAGTTAAGCTCCGAGTTAACAGGGCAAAGTGCCATGCAGACTTTCACCTTCCAGCAGGGACAGAATCAGTTTCTACATAACACAAGCAATTTCTTGTCCTGTGTCAGTCTGACTTCTTTGTGAATCGATTCCTCATCGCTGTGGGCTTATTTGATTCAGGTCCTGGGCCCCGTAGAACAGATAAATATCTTGTCACAATGGCTGTACCTCTGTTTCCAGGAAAGACAGAGGCCGAGACAGCAGCCACAGCCCTGGCCTTGCCATCTCTCAGGTGTTGGACACGCGTTATAATAACCACGTATTGGGAGAAACGAGAGGTCGACAGCCTCGAAGTGGACACCCCCTGCAAATCCAGCTGCGCGCGTTTCCGTAACGCCAGGCTCTAGGGAGAACGCCCGCTAGTGGATCCTTCCTCCGTGTTCTTGCGTGCGTGTGCTTGCCAAATTGCTTCAGTCGTGTCTGACTCTTTGCGACCCCATGGACTGGGGCCTGCCAGGCTCCTCTGTCCATGGGATTTCCCAGGCAAGAATATTGGAGTGGGTTGCCATGTCCTCCTCCAGGGGATCTTCCTGACCCAGGGATCAAACCTACATCTCTTACTTCTCCTGCATCGGCAGGTGGGTTCTTTACCACTAGCGCCACCTGGGAAGCCCCCTCTGTGTTCTAAAGAAAGTGTTAAAGCACAGATGTGAATCCAGAGGAAAAGGCAATTGTGGGGTGGGGTCTGACATCCCTGGGGAGGCCGAGGATCTGCAGCATAGAGCAGGTAAGGCTGGAGCCACACGTGGGGAGACCCAGTCTGCACCTCAAGCAGGCAGACCCATTGAAGGCTTCCTGACGAAAGACGCATCTGGGGGGTGCTGGAGTCCCCTGGTGGCCTTGGGATACCTCAGAGCCCCAGGAGGAGGCCCCGGAGCCCCAGCAGGAGGCTCTGCCCAGGAGCTGCCTGGAGAGAACCTTTACCTGCTCCTCCAGGGCTGGGTAGCGCACGGCCCACGCTCTAACCCGCACCCACTCCCAGCCCTCATATCAGTGTCCTGAGCTGAACACGACGACTGTTGATCACCAGCTCTGCTCTCACCCAGGGCAGGGGAACAATGTTCTTGGGATCCTCAGGCCCTGGGACAAGACCCAGTTCTGGGGCAGGAAATCAGCCGAGGCAGCAAAGCGAATGGAGAGGCTGGGCTCACCTCGGTCACTGGAAGGCGGGACTTTCTTTGATTAACTCTGAACAACACCAGTAACATGTAATGGTTATTATGATGATGGTTGTTATCAGAAATTCCTGGGCTCTTTGCAGGGGCCAGGTTCTATCCTAAGCTCGTAACACGCCTCTGCTCACATGACTCTTCCATCAACTCTTGGAGGTGGAGCCATCGTCCCCAACCTGCCCAAGGTCGCATGACTAGGAGGTGGCAGGGCCGGCTGCCCAGGCAGGCAGGCTGGCCGCCCCCAGGACACAGTCCCTCCCCGGGCCTTCCATCCGTGTCCACCTTTGCTATCGCCTCCGGAGCTCAGCCCTCCCTCCCCTGCAGATTTGTACCCTCGATGCTGCTGGGGGTGTGTGTCTACCGGCCCCATGGGCACCCTGGTGAGCTCCGTGCACAGCCCTCCATGGTCTGAGCTTCCTCTGCTGAGTGACTCTGAGGAGTCTACCTTCTTCTTCTGGTTTTACTTCAATCTGACTCCCAGATAAAGAGCACAGCCTCTCCCTAGTTCTGAAAGAAATGCCCATGTGCCCGGGGGTCCCAGCTGATCCTGCCTCAGTCCCTCAAGGAGCTGCCTGGCTGCAAACAGAGCCAGCTTTCAGAGCCACAGCTTTCCCCACCACTACTATCTCTTCCCATAATATCATCATGGGCTCCTGGGTCCCCACTTCGAGCTACTGATGTTTAGATTGAGATGATCAAAAAGTCATCTGGGTAAATAACCCTCGGCAGTTAAGCTCCGAGTTAACAGGGCAAAGTGCCATGCAGACTTTCACCTTCCAGCAGGGACAGAATCAGTTTCTACATAACACAAGCAATTTCTTGTCCTGTGTCAGTCTGACTTCTTTGTGAATCGATTCCTCATCGCTGTGGGCTTATTTGATTCAGGTCCTGGGCCCCGTAGAACAGATAAATATCTTGTCACAATGGCTGTACCTCTGTTTCCAGGAAAGACAGAGGCCGAGACAGCAGCCACAGCCCTGGCCTTGCCATCTCTCAGGTGTTGGACACGCGTTATAATAACCACGTATTGGGAGAAACGAGAGGTCGACAGCCTCGAAGTGGACACCCCCTGCAAATCCAGCTGCGCGCGTTTCCGTAACGCCAGGCTCTAGGGAGAACGCCCGCTAGTGGATCCTTCCTCCGTGTTCTTGCGTGCGTGTGCTTGCCAAATTGCTTCAGTCGTGTCTGACTCTTTGCGACCCCATGGACTGGGGCCTGCCAGGCTCCTCTGTCCATGGGATTTCCCAGGCAAGAATATTGGAGTGGGTTGCCATGTCCTCCTCCAGGGGATCTTCCTGACCCAGGGATCAAACCTACATCTCTTACTTCTCCTGCATCGGCAGGTGGGTTCTTTACCACTAGCGCCACCTGGGAAGCCCCCTCTGTGTTCTAAAGAAAGTGTTAAAGCACAGATGTGAATCCAGAGGAAAAGGCAACTGTGGGGTGGGGTCTGACATCCCTGGGGAGGCCGAGGATCTGCAGCATAGAGCAGGTAAGGCTGGAGCCACACGTGGGGAGACCCAGTCTGCACCTCAAGCAGGCAGACCCATTGAAGGCTTCCTGACGAAAGACGCATCTGGGGGGTGCTGGAGTCCCCTGGTGGCCTTGGGATACCTCAGAGCCCCAGGAGGAGGCCCCGGAGCCCCAGCAGGAGGCTCTGCCCAGGAGCTGCCTGGAGAGAACCTTTACCTGCTCCTCCAGGGCTGGGTAGCGCACGGCCCACGCTCTAACCCGCACCCACTCCCAGCCCTCATATCAGTGTCCTGAGCTGAACACGACGACTGTCCGCATCTGCAAATCAGGACACTGGGGAACTGGCACCTGGCTGCTGGGCGGCATCAGCAGCCTTGACTTCAGGGCCGGGCTCGAGGCCCGAAGCCTCACTGCCTCGAGGAGGAGCCTCTCCAGGGCGCCTCCCAAGGCCCGAGCTGTCTCCACGTCTGTTGTGTGCCAGAAGGAAAATACCAGCTCCGGGGCTGCGCCTTGGACTTGGACCCACAAGTTTTTTCCATTCGGGACAGAACTGGGAATGAGAAGCAAGAGCAGAGGGAAACTTGCATTTCACCCAAATGGGCTCTGGAAGCACACACTGGATTCCACACGCCACCTGCCCGGGGCGCTTCCAGCCACCCAAGAGGTCAGACAGCGTCCACTGAGATGCTGTGTCCTCGGGGGTCCTCGTCGTTGTCCTGGAGAGCGGGGCCCAGGTCACCAGCCCTCGGGGGCTGGAGACCACTCGGTCCCTGTCACCTACACCAGTCGGGGCCTCGCCAGGGAGAGGTGACCACAGGAAGCTGCTAAGGACTCCACGCGCCACCCCCTGACCAGGGCCGCTCAGACCCCACGGCCTCAGGAGGGTGGACGAGGTCGGCCGTTAGCTGAAGGACACCGCTGATCCCCCAGATTGTGCTGGGCCGCGGGGCTGGTCTTCCACCAGGGATACGGTGTCATCACCTGTCGAGAGCCTGTGGTCTCATGGAGCCAGGCCGGCCTCACTTTCTCTCGCTGAGAGCTAGGCCATCGTGTCAGCCTCGACATGTCCACCCTGTTCTATAAAGTGCAGGGCACACGGGGCTGTCCCATCCCCGCCCTCAGAGAGCTGACATTTCAGAGAAAGGACGCGTGGGGCGCATTGCAGAGTTCTGTTACGGTTTATCTTACAAGCATAAGATGTGCTCATCTTGGGGACAGAATAATCTGGAAGTGGGTACCCTCTGTGAGCACCCCTTCTCAGGAAGAGCTTCCAGAGTTGGCTACGTGGACTGGACTGACGTGACAAGGGGACTCTTGCTCCCTGCTGACCCCTCCCCTCCCTGCTCTGCTCCCGGACTGAGGCCTGTGGACCGCGTCTCCCCGACTGTAGGCTTCTGGTTGGTTTGGCCAGTGAAGAAGGGAAGTGAAGTGGGGGCCCTCTTCTTCAGGCCCACCTGATGAGGTCCCAGTCCTGCGGTAGTCACACCCCCGCACGGCCAGTGTCCAGTCCACAGCGGCCCCGGGTCTCCGGGAACGAGACTTCCCCTTAGGCCCAGGTGGTAATAGCCCCCTCTGTTGCTGGTCCCTGTGTAAACCGCCCCTCAATGAACCCTTTTCAGCAGAATCATTGGTGTGGTTCCATCTGCCATGGTGATGCATGACCCTTAGAGCTGAAGAAGGTTAGAAAGTAGTGCTTCGGGGGCTAGAGGTTGAGTCCGTGCCCCTAAGGTCGGTTGGGTCCACACCCATCCAAACAGGCAACGTTTCTCCCTTTCCAAATTCCCACAAGTCAGCCGGTTTCCATTGTCCATAGGACTGTGTGTGACCTTGTATCCAGAATCCAGTGCCCCTGATTCTCTACCCCCAACCTCAGTCATGGGCTTTACTCTCTGTCGATAGAAAACAGACGGCTTCTGCAAGCTGACCAGGTACGTCTCCTCCAGCACGCACGCGGAGAGGATTCAGGCAGGCTTGGCCCATGCATCCCCTTCGGGCAGATGATAGATCAAGCACTAAGCCTGTTCCCACTCTGGGATCCATACTCTCTCCTGGCCTCCACGGACTGCCTTCTGCACATTCAAGTCCCCACTCACAGCTCACTCTCCTGAGTAGATGTGGAGGCTCCTTGTAACTGACAGTGTTTTGACCAAGTATGAGTATTTAATCCTCTGCCCATGATGCCCCCTCCCCACGAGGCTGGGGCAGGATGGGGGTGCAGAGTGGGGAGTCCCGGGCACCTGGCCCCACAAGGAGACAGCCTCATCCCACTTGGACCACTCAGCTCTCCCAGGGCTTCAGCGCCTCCTGGTCCACTTGTGGAAGGAATGCTGGCCCAGGCAATAGAACCAAGGTTAACTGGGACAGAGAGAACCTCTCGTTCTTCCCCCGCCTGTTCTGGGACTCAAGCATCCTCAGCAGGTGGTGTTTCCAGCCCTGTCTCCCTGGGAAACCTACCCCAGCGCCTAGCAACCTCCAGCCCAACGCCCGCCCAGATGCTCCTGCTCTGGGTGCCCAAGCCCCCCCTCCAGACGCAGCTCTTCCTGGAGGAGGCCTCGCAGGGCCCCGCACGGGCCCCAGCAGCCCCCCAAGACCCCCCAGCCTCCCACTGACAGTACAGATCTTGGCCCCCGCTGACACGTCCACAACCCCCAGCCTGCCGGGAGCATTTCCTCTCAGCCACCTCCAAACTTCCCTTTCCTAAAAAGAAACAATTGTCTGAAGCCCAGGGAATGAATCCACGAAATCCCCTAGAACAAAAAAAAAGCAGCTGGCCCAGCCCGGGTAGTCGATCAACAAACGAGGCAGAGCAGCGCCTCCTCTGCCCCCGGCACTCTGATCCTGCCAGTGACCCCGGTTTCCGGGCTCCTTGCCCGCTCTTGCCAGACCCTGCAAGCCTGGACTGTCCTCAGTGGGACCCAGTGGTCACCCACATGGTCCTCTCTCTTTCAGGACCACCTGACGCAAAGTTTCCAAAGCAAGTCAGGCCCAACATCAGTTGAAAACAAAGTGACCTCTTGCAAAAGGCATGGCTGTTCAGAGTGATTCTGGGAGAGAATCAAAGCCCTAAAAGTCTGCGTCTTGGATGACCATGGGGAAAATCCCCATTCCCCGTCTCTGCACTTTACGTGCAATCGATCCTGAGCAGAGTCAGATGTTTGGCGGGAGCCCCAGGAACAAAAGAACAGTCGGAGACACAGGCTGGAGGCCCGCCAGGCGGCAAGATTTCCCAAGAACCTCGGAGGGGCCCCCCCCCCCCGGCTTCGGGGAAGGGAGGAAGGAATTCAGCCTGGCCCCTCCCCAGCCACCCGGCTCAGCCCCGGCCGGCCCCTTCTTGGGAGCAGATCCCATCCGAGATGAAAGATGAATTTGCTCCCTCCTCAGGGGCCCCATCGAGTTGGGACTAAGTTGGGGTCCTTTCTTGGAACCTGCGAGAAACCGCCTCTCCCAATGGGCTGTCCTGAGGGATCCAGGGCACCATGGATGGTGTATCCAGCCAGGGCCCAGCTGCTCTTTGCCCAGCCCTGCCACATCTGGTCCTGAACAGGCACTGAGATCAGCTGGGCTCCTAGCTGTGTGACCCCAGGCAAGTCACTTAGCCTCTCTGGTCCTCACTCTGTTCACATTTAAAATGGGGACAAGGACAGTGCATACCTGATGGGTGTGCTGGAGGGATTAAAGGGAGGTATCCCCTCTTGGACGAGCATTTCTTGGGCACCGACTGGGGGCCCAGGGGCCACAGTGGTTTAAACACCCCAGTGGTGCACCCATTGGGGTGAACAGGGGGTGAGCGGCTCCCACTCCGCTCATCTTCTCAGGGGGACGTCACACTAGTCAACAAAAACCCACACGGAGTCGTAGCAACGGAGCTTTGAGGAGGAAAGGAAAGGAGGGTCCTCACACCTGAAACCGCTCAATAAACAGCCGATGCTCTCGTTTTGTTGTCAGAAACTGGGCGGTGGAGTTTGTTATCCTTTGGTTTACAGAAGAGTGAGAGAAACCAACCCAGAATAGCTGAGCACGGGCACCTGGGTTGTGTGGGCTTCAAACCCAGGCCTGCCAGCCCCAGAGACCTGCCCTTTTACCCCGGAACCCATAGCCCATGCATGTGGCACTGAGTGGGAACCCCTTCACCAGACCCTCACGGCCTCCCTAGAGACCCCTCTACCCTCTGTTTCCCAAACACAGGGAGACGGAGGCCAAGGTCATCCCCTCCCATCAGGCCCATCCACGTGCACCATGCCAGGAAACTGCTGTGCCTTCCCGGCTCCTGCGGCCAGAAAGGGAGCAGCTGCTCAAACACATCACGCCAGCCAGCCCAGGCCTGCTGGCCCGGTGGGTCCCACTGTACACATTTCAGGTGAGCCCCAGGCACAAGAGGGGCCCGAGAAGGAGCAGGGCAGTTGGTGTTCGAGGCCCCTGGCCGCCCTGGATGCATGCAGGCCTTGTTCCTTCCAGGGCATGGCCAGGCGCTTGGAGCCCCACGTGGGTAACGCGGCCACACGCCCCCGACACCCGTCCTCCCAGCAGAGCCTCCGAAGCCAGCAAGTCCTGGAGCACAGTCTGGAGACAGAGGGAGGGAAAGAGTGAGGCAGCGTAGGGAAACAAGGGCTCGGGGCCGGCAGAACGCGCTCTGCCTAGTGACATGCACGTGGCTGTCTGCATGCCGCCCGCGCTCCCCGGGCTCTTGGTGGTGGGAAGGAGGTGTTCCCCTGTGTCCATGGAGCCCGAGGACCAGGCGCGCGTTTCATCAGACGGTGGAGCCTCAGTGTGGGTGTTCCAATGTCAGTACTGCGCAGAGGGGGCAGGGGTGCAGAGATAAACAACACAGATCCTTCACAGACCCACCGGGAGCCAGAGGACCACAGAGAAACGCACAACGCCCGAGCCGGAGGCTCGCCTGCACCCTTTCCGTGGGAGATGGAGGTTCAGGGTGCCCGGTGTCTCCCCTTCGCAGGCCCGGCCCCTGCCCCTCAGGGTGGTGCTCCTGAGTCTCCCACAGATAAAAGGTGCTGGGGAAGCGCCACCTCCCCTGGGCAGCTGCAGGAATAGCCCCTGGAGTGCCCTCTATAGCCACAGAAGACAGAGATAGGCCACGCTCTTGCGGGAAGGGACAGAGCGTGTCCTTGGCCCTGCGGACCTTCATCTCCTCGACAGGAGCAAGGGAGCCGGGGGGAGACATGGCACAGGACCGAGGGGCTCCTCCTGCCCTGGCTGGGATGGACAGTAAGCACCTATGGGCTCAGAGAGGCCAGGCCTGGGTGTGCACAGGAAACAGGAGCGAAACAGTGCCTGCAAGTCCAGAACCGCCAGCCCAGGCGTGGGCCGGGGCGTCTCACCAGGAGAGGCAGGTCCCCAGGACTCAGCGCCAAGGGCCTCTAGTGCATCTGCTGGGACCCCGATCCTCAAACTCACTGTCCCTGTTGCTTAGTTTACAGGTGACCTGACTCATTTGAAAAGACCCTGATGCTGGGAAGGATTGAAGGCAGGAGGAGAAGGGGATGACAGAGGATGGCATCACCGACTCAATGGACATGAGTTTGGGTGGGCTCTGGGAGTGGGTGTTGGACAGGGAGGCCTGGCGGGCTGCAGCTCATGGGGTCGCAAAGAGTCGGACACAACTAAAGCGACTGAATTGAACTGGACTGAGGGTAGGAATGACCTCAGCTCATCAGTCAGGCAGGCTGGAGCTGATCTTGAAGGAGAAATCCAGGGGCTCAAGTCGTGATCAAGAAAAAGGTCTGCTGGGACAGTCGGAGGACAGGGGTTTGCAGAGAACAAAAGGGACGAATGTGGGTTTGGGCAGAACAGAGGAAATGGTTCGGGGCGGGGCGGGGCGACTGGCAGACGGGGAACACTTCAGTCAGAGCAAAGCCAGTAAGGCACCAGACTTTTAAGACAGTTATTTCTTGAGGAAGCACCAGCTGCCAAGGAATCAGTGTCCCATCCACTGGGATAGCTAGGTTGCCAAGAGGGCTGGGTGACCTCGGGCTGCCAATCACCCCCAGATGGCCCTGGCAACGAAAGCCCGTGTGGAGGAGGGGCAGGAACAGGAGGGACCAGGCGCACGTGGCCGTCTCTGGGCCAGCGTTTGGGAAGAGGCACTGCTTGGGGCGGCTGCAGGGTTAAGCGACTCGCCCCAGGCAGCTTCTGGCTCTGGCGGGTCACGTGACCCCCGGGACGCTCGGCTCCCTGTCTGTGAGCAGAGAGGACTGGATGGGATGCACTGTCAGTACAGACGTTCCACAGTCCTAATCAGGGGCTCTGACCTGCCAGCTCCGTCTCTCCAGATGACTGCAGTCACCTGAAGTCAGGCCCAGGGGAGCGGCGGGGCCAGAGGAGGAGTCTGGGAAAATCGGAGCCTGGATCCTCTCCCGAAGACTCCCTGGGGCCCCTGAAGAGGCAGCCCCCCCTTCAGAGACACCAGGTCCCTGGCTCTGACGTCTAACCCTGGCAAACCCTCGCCCTCCTGCCCTTTCCGTGTCAGAAGGGAGGCTTTGAGTGCCAGTCCCCGCTGCCCACGAGGGAGCCCCAGGGTAGAGTGGACGCCTTGCTGCTCTTGGGTTTAAGCCCGGTCTTGAGGCTGGTCTGGGCTCCCCTCTCTTTTGTCATTTGATCGGGGCAGGACTACAGAGCTGCAGCTGGTTTCTCCTCCTCTGCCCTCCTAGGTCATTTTCTGCTCTCTGCTCCAGGTTGGCCCTCTTGCCATCTCCACATCTCTGTTTGGATGTCTCCACTGGCACCTAGTCCAAACTCTACCTAAACTCCCCACAGCCTCCAGCCCTCTCCTGCCCACTCAGGTACCTGCCTCCCAGCTGCTCAGGGTACCCAGACCTAATGTCCACCTACGTCAGTAAGTGGCTTCCACGGAGCTTCTGAACACTAACCCATCTGCACCCCATCCTGGGATGCCCCTGGGTCTCCTCCACCACCAGATGGATGCGCTCTGACTCTGACACCATGGGCTCCGATCTGCTAGGATGGCGTTGGAGCCACCCACCTGCCACCGACACCCCTGCCCCTGCCCTAGAGCTCAACCTACGTCCCAGACGCCCACCCCTCAGGGCCAGAGATGTGGGTGTTGCTATGGTAACTGCAGGTCCGGGTCTTCACCCCAGCAGGTCACTGTCCTAGGCTCCCCCAGGGAAGACCAGACTGGGGGACTTGGAAGCACAGCAGGCGAAGTGGCAGGGTGTCAAGCTCTGCCAACACAGCAGCTGGCTGTGACACGTGGCCCATGCTCGTGTTACGGCTTCTGGAGTCAAAGAAAGGCCGCGGGAAGTGACTGGGAGGCCCAGCTGCTGGTCACATCCATGGAGCCTCAAGGCGGGGGGCGGGGTGGGGGACTCCGCCCTCGTCTCAGAGGGGCTGACCCCCCGCTAAAGCATTCACACTGGACCGCCATGCTGCACGGACTCCAGGCCTGGCCTGTGGCCTCTGGACACAAGCAGGCCACCTCCTGTGCGGTGCTGGGCCGTCTACACCCCTGCCCCAGGCTGTGTCAGCCACTTGCCGGCCCGTCGGGCACAGGCACTCAGCACAGCGGGGTCAGCGCTTCCCTCTGGGCGGGGTGAGGTTGCTAGACCAGTACCACTGAGGACCGAAGGATGCCATCTTTCCTGGACACAGGGTGCATCCTGGGGAAGGAGGACCTTCTGAGCGTGACTGTGAGAAAACCTGAGAAAGCCAGAATTAAACTTACAGTGCCGTTACTTAGGATTTTTCCACCAATTTTTAAAAAAAGCCCTAAATTGAACAATTGTTAATGATAAAAATTTTTAAGAGTACAATTCTTGCTCTAATTATATATGAAGTCACACACTTGGACCTGAGGCAACTCTTAACCCAACACTGCCAGGCCCCCAAACATCTCCACCCACCTGGAGACTTTGGAAAATTCCATCCTGCTTTCATCTAGCTCTTCAGAGCAACTTCTGGGCCTTAGCCACGAACTCCTAAGGTTTGAGGGGATTCTTTTAGGACAAAGGTATTAATTTTCCTCGCCAGTGTTTTCAATTCACTCAGAGCCATCTTAAGGACCCAGTTCGTATCTGAATGAAGAAGTGGCTTCTGGCTGGTCTCAGAGGTCAGTTTAAGGACACAGTCACAAGCTCTGTTACATGGAAATGGTTATGTTGACAGAAAATTGCTTTCATGTCAATATTTAGGGATTATCCTATTATCAAAGTTTTTTTATTGCAGAATTCTGATCTGAGGATTATAAATATAGTAGAAAAAGAAACAGGCTTCCCTGGTGTCTCAGTGGTAAAGAACTCACCTGTCAGTGCAGGAGATGCCGGTTGACCCCTGGGTTGGGAAGGTCCCCTGGAGAAGGAAATGGCAACCCACTCCAGTGTTCTTGCCTGGGAAATCCCATCACAGAGGAGCCTGGTGGGCTACAGTCCACGGGTCTCAAAGAGTCAGACAGGACTTAGCAAATGAACAACAACAACACTCTAGGGCGGTGAGGAAAACCTGGTGGGCTCCTCAGAACAAATGACGGGGGCCCCCCTGGGGGAGGGGTGCTAGCCTGTCGTCAGGAGAAGTCCCAGCACTTGCAGCTTTAAGAGATTCCCAGGTGATTTTCAACATTATTAGTTTAAGACCACATTTTGAAAACAGCTGCTTGAAAGCTACCTTTTGGCATCTTTGTGGCCCCTAAAAAAATGTTTCCCCTTCATATGGAAAAGAACAAACGAGAAAGTAAAGGAGATACTGAGCCACCTGATTCCCCCAGGTCCCCGTAGAACAGTCCCGGTAGAAGCCATCATTAGCCGCTGGCAAGCACGCTCAGGCACTAGTGTAAAGCCGTCTTCCCCACTGAGTTCTGGGACTTAAAAGCAGGCACAAGCTAATTTATGTTGAATTCGTAACACTATTAATCCATCTCCCAAATCTACTTTCTAAAAAGGCTTTTGCCTCTATTCCTCTCCTGAAAACTTAAAATTTCATTTTAATGAAACAAATCTCACCAGAATTTGATAAAAAAAATATATACAGTGACTTCCTTTTAATTAGAGGATGCTCATGCAGCTATGGCAGAAGGCAATGGCAAACCACTCCAGTACTCTTGCCTGGAAAATCCCATGGACGGAGGAGCCCGGTAGGCTGCAGT
This sequence comes from Cephalophus harveyi, assembly GCA_006410635.1. Taxonomy (NCBI): domain Eukaryota; kingdom Metazoa; phylum Chordata; class Mammalia; order Artiodactyla; family Bovidae; genus Cephalophus; species Cephalophus harveyi. The sequence continues at coordinate 573,903 of SJYT01032422.1, read as the reverse complement.
CCATGGGGTCGCTAAGAGTCAGATACGACTGAGTGACTTCTCTTTCACTTTTCACTTTCATGCATTGGAGAAGGAAATGGCAACCCACTCCAGTGTTCTTGCCTGGAGAATCCCAGGGACGGGGGAGCCTGGTGGGCTGCCGTCTATGGGGTTGCACAGAGTCAGACACAACTGAAGTGACTTAGCAGCATGCAGCTATAGGGCTTCCCTGTGGTGGCTCAGACGGTAAAGAGCCGGCCTACAATGCAGAAGTCCTGGGTTCGATCCCTGGGTCGGGAAGATCCCCTGGAGGAGGGCAAGGCAACCCACTCCAATACTCTTGCCTGGAGAATCCCATGGACAGAGGAGCCTGGTGTGCTGCAGTTCATGGGGTCACAAAAAGCCGGTCACGACATAGCAGCGACTGAATAACAACCACAGAGGTGAGACGTCACTCATTCGTGCGGGACAGGGTGGACCCCAAACCCAATGGGGGATGGGATTTCATGCAGAGGAACTGGCTCCACCTTCTCTCTTTCCTTGGGTCTGATTATCAGGGGAGTCTGAGTGCCATGAACCAGGAGTGCATTTCCTCCAGAGTTCTTGCAGGAGAAGTCTGAGACTAAAATGTTCCCTTGAGCACCAAGAAAATGCCGGGTTAGCAGGTCAAGTTTCAAATGGCTTTGCCCAAGAGGAAGTCAGAATGAAGTGGAGGACAGGGAGAGACATGGGGCAGGTGTGGACACAGAAGTTCAAGGCCCTCTTTGCAGTCCTGACAAGCAGGAAACTCTGAAGACCACAGAGCCCTAACCGGCTGTGACCCTTGCTGCCGCGGGAGGAACGGATGCCAGGGATGGTCACCTCACCAGCCTGGGGCCCAGAGCGCCCGCACTCCCAGCTGCCTGGTGGACGGTGTGGCCTCAAGGTGACCCCTGGCCACTTCCAGGCCTAGCCCTGAAAAGCCACGACCCACCTCGCTGCACATCCTCTGTCAGGCTGGCCCTGAGTGCCAGCTCCTGGCCACATGCAAGCAGAGCCTCGGCCCCTGAATAACAGAGACCGGAGTCTCCCAGCCCCTGAGTGCACTTCCATGAGGGATCACACAGATCACTGCGATTTCAGGGCTCACGTGACTCAGAAGCGGACAGAGGAGCTGAAGTCCCGGGCACAGAGGAGCTGAGGTCCCGGGCTCAGTGGAGAGTTGGACTCAGGGAAAGAGTGCTGTCCGCTACTGAAACAGGTGGCGTTCTGGTCCACACACCGGGCAGCACCTCACACCCACCACGGAGTTTCCTGGTCAGCGCAGACCCCTACTTCCCACTCTGACCTCTGGGCTTCTCCTGGGATGTTCTTTGTCTTCTCCAGCAGGTGACGACTGGTCATGAGATCAGAATCAAGGGATGGAGGACAGGAGGGGCTGGGCTCGGCCCGCATCAGCACCCTCACTGCTAGAAGCCCCGGGGGGACCCTCGCCAGGCCTGCATCTCAGCCCTAGTCCTGCAGCGTCTCCTCATTGTCTCCAGCCGGTGGACTGGAGAGTCTTATCAACCCCGGAACCCCGCACTCTCGTCAGGGGCCGAGAAGTCAGCTTGCACACTTCTTTTCTGAATAGCACGAAGCGAGGTAGGTAATAAAAGCTCCATCAACACTTCAGTCCATCTTATTTGAGTGGTTTTTCCACATAACCAGGAAAAGTGGATGAAAGGGCTTGTCTGGACAACTAGACACAGGGGGCTGGACTTGGCAAAACGGTTCCAAGCAGACACGGAATTCACATTTAGGGCCAGCGGTGGAGGAAGCGGCTGGTCACTCTTCTCTTTGGTGGAGAAGTGGCTGGTTCTCAAACTTGAATGCACAGGAATCAACGATGCAGTTTATTAAAAATGTAGGTTCTGGGGCTTAACCTCCCCCCCGTATTCTGATCTAGTAGTTCTGGGTGGAACCCAAGAATCTGCATTTGTGACGTCCTCCCGTCCCCGCCCCAGTTCCCACACAAGTGGCAGGAAACCATGAGGGAGGGGGAGGCCCAAGTCTGTCCTGTCGAATGTCCCATCACAGGACTGCCCACATCTGCCGGAGGGGACGCTGCCCTTCCTCCATGAGACGAGAAGGGCCACGTGACCCCTCTGTCTTCTGAAGGCCACCAGCTTGCCGTCACACCCGCACACACTAGGGGGGGCCCGGCTGCCTCAGACCCATCTGCTCCGAGTCCTGACTGAGTGGCCTGCCTCCTGTGACTGGCAGGTCTGCTGGCTCTGCCAGGACCATCTGCACCCAGACCTTCCTCCTCTTCGCTGGCCGGCGGGAGTCTGCTCTGCCCTGGGCCGGCCCTGAGCTGCTCTGAGAACGGGCACCTCTCTGAGCCTCCTGAGCCTCCGGTCTGCGAGCTCATCCTCCCTCTCCGTGTCTGGGAAGAGCGGCGGGGGGCTGCCGTCCTCATCCATGTTTGCAGATGGCAAACAGAGAGGAGACATGACTTGCACAAGGTCACACAGCAGGTCGGCTGTGACACCAGGGAGGGCAGCCAGGCTGTGCAGCCAAGCTCCTCAGGTGGACACAGAGTCGCGGCCGCTCTGACTCAGGCTGTGGCCCCATCAGGACAGAAATGCCTCTGCGGGATCTTGCCCTAGTGGAGGGTGGGGGGGGGGGGGGGGGGGGGTCATCAGGGTTTTAAAGCTGCAAGAGTGCACCGAGGGGTGGGGGTGTGAGTGGTGTAACCCACGGGCCTCAGACAGGATGCCCCAGGAGGCCTTGGAAGGATCCGGCAAGGCCTCGGGGAGCAAACAATAGACGAACTGAGAAAGGAGAGAGCGGAGGGGGGCCACCCCACAGGCCTGTCACGCGGCATGCTGCTGCCCGAGCCCACACCTGGACCACACGCGGCCTCAGCTCAGGGAGGAGCCCAAATGACCTGTAGGACGGAGTGTGCTCAGCCACCCACACAGACGGCCTTGCCACCCAGGATCTCCTCGCCTGTCCCCACTGTCCACAGGCAGCGAGGGCACGTGACAACAGGTCACGGGCCACGCAGAAGCCCACCCCTGCCTGTGACCCTCAGGCAGTTTCCTCCGCAGCCCCCACCCTGCCCACCCCCCTCACACCCGCCATCCCCAGCTCGGGGACCCGAGTGCTGTGCAGAAGTCAGCGCTGAAGACGGGAAGGGGCTCTTGACTGCGGCCAGATCGCTGAGGCCATGCCGAGTAACCAGCCCTTTTTTGGACTTTTTCTCACAGGCAGCCGGAGTGTTTACACCCAGGACAGACCTGCCCCGGCTCCCAGCAGTGGAAGACAGCCATGCAAGCAGCCGTCGCTGGTGAAAAAACATCCCCATGAATGGGGTCATGGCAGCCGTTCTGACCGTGCAGGAGGCTCAGACCTTGCTGGACTCCAGCGGCTCCTCCACAGACCACAACGCAGATCCTGGGGTCGGGGCACGGCCGTGGGGTGGGCTCCATGGCTCCCTCCCAATGCCAGCCCCACATAGCTCCCTGGGCTGGTCTGCTGCCCATGAGGGTGGGTTTCCACGGCGTGGGGTCTCAGCGAGACGGCTTCTTTAGTCTGTTTCACAGATGCACAAGCCAGAAACCAGACAGAGGCCAGGCTGGGGCCCAAGGGAGGGGGCCCCTGCCTCCATCTGCAGCCCCACCTCTCACCCCAGCCCTGATTCCATCTGAGTCGCAAGGAGTTTCCGCTCCATGGAGGCCGGGAAGATCTGGAGCACCACGGGGCAGCTGTTTCTGGTTATTTGTGCAAGAGAGACACAGACCAGAGAAGCACTCTGCTGTAAAACCATTTCTCATCCTACTCACCAGAAGTGGGGCACGCTCAGTCTCGTGGCCGGGCCAGGGCCCAGGAATTGGGAAGGTCAGTGACAGGGTCAGGGGTCACAGCGGTCCACCTGGATCCACCTGGTTAGGGGCCTTGCCAGCAGCCTCCCCTTCCTGATCCGAAGCCCCTGCTGGGAAGCCCCCAGGACGGAGAGCCCCCTTAGTGCACCTGCTTCTCATTATGACGGGCTTTGCCTTGGCCTGGCGGTGTCTCTCCCTGTTGCTGAAGCTGGGGTGTTCTTCTAGCCTTCCGCTGTCCTCCCTGTGTTGGACAGTCAGAGGAACCACGTTCTCCCCTGAAACTCGACTTCCCTTACCCTTCACCCCATGACCTCATGATGCTGCAAACTGTTCTCTGCTCGTCAGAAGTTCAGGGCTGACCCCGCTGTCCCTGGACACGGACGAGATGGAACCAAGGGATCACAGGGCATTCACTCTCACGCATACACACAAACACACTCATAAACACACACACACACCCAGATGCTAGCCTTCACAGAGCGACACAACTGTGGACAGAGGTGCATGCTGGCCCATCACAAATGCCCTGCCACACTCACATGGGCAGCGGCTCTGGGTGCAGGACATGGAGGGTGCCCCACGGTCCTTAAAGTGATAGGAAACCCCTGAGGATAGAGACACAGCCTGGATGGGTCAGGTGGGGGAGCTTCAAAGCTGGAGACTTTTTGAGACTTTGCTCGGGGCTCAGCACCACCTCAGCCTCCCAGGATCGGGGCAAACGTCTCCCGTAAGGGGGAAGGGTGATGCAGACCTCAGGATTGCAGACAAGACGGCGGCCATCACAACCATTCAGCTCTGCTGCAGACAAGCAGCCACAGACAGCATGTACTGAATGGGAGTGGCCATGTGTCAATAAAGCTTTATTTACAACACAGTGGTGGTGGTGGGGGGGTGGTTTGCGAACTCCTGCTTCACCTGTATTCACCCACCAGAGCCCCATGAGTATTCATCTCACAGGTGAGAAGAGCAAGGTCCAGAGATGTCAGTTGACTTGCTCAAGTTTGCACAGCTGGTGAGCGTCAGAGCTGGGATCCAAACCGAGGCAACCTCGATTTGGGCTTCCCTGGTGCCTCAGTCAGTGGAGAATCTGCCTGCAGTGCAGGAGACCCGGGTTCGAGTCCTGGGTCAGGAAGACCCCATGGGGAAGGGAACAGCAACCCACTCCAGTATTCTTGCCTGCAGAATCCCCAGGACAGGGGAGACTGGCAGGCAGCGCCACGGGGGCAAAGAGTCAGACATGACTGAGCGACCAACACCTTCACTTTTCAACCTGGGTCCAGAGTCTGTGTTCCTGGCCTCTCTGTTGATGCTCCCCCCCAACCCTGGCACACCCAAAAGGGTGTATAATAACTACTAAACAAAGCAAGAAGCCAGTCAAATGTGACAGAACAGCAGCACAAGTTTACTGAGAGCCCGGCTCTGTGCCTGGGCTACCGCGACCTCCTTTACAGATGGAGAAACTGAGGTCAGAGCTGCAGTAACTTGCTCAGGGTTGCAGAGTGGGTGACCCTCAGGCGTCACCGAGTGGCCCGTCCCCTCCACCCCATGGGGTCTGTAGCCCAAGGAGCCTGTGCCTCTCCCTTCCCTGGTCCACTTCTCCCCGAGCACCTTTTGACAGTGGAGGCAGGCGTCGCTGTCTTCAGGAGCTCACACCCACCAAGGCTGTGGACCGTGAGCGCCCGCCAGCCCCCGGAGAGGAGGGACTGCTTCGTTCCCGTGGCAGCCGTCCCCTCTGCACATCTCCTGGGCGTCACTTAGCAACGCACACCACCTGTCGGTCTCCATGGTGCCATGGGCTCAGCGCCTCACTGCAGCCTCCTCACTGGAAACACGCAGCATGGGCCCCGCTCCCTTCCCAACGAAGGAGATCCCCCTGGGCCTTAGCCCAGCTGCCGAGGGACATTCCTGGGAGGGGGCGGCTCGGAGACCCTAGCCTCCCTGCCGTGGCTGAGGCTCCTAGGTTCTCTCCTTGGCCCGTGGGGGGCTGGGCAGGAGAGGCTCAGCTCACCCACGTATCTGTAAGCAAGGTCCCTTCTCCAGGACGTGGGCATCAGATATTGCGTCCCACCCCCCGCACCCTCCCACGCCACGGTCCCAGGAGATGCGACTGTGGGAGGCGATCAGGTTTACATGAGCTCACGGAGGCGGGGACCCACTGGGGGTTAGTGACCTTGGAGGGTGAGGATGCCACGGCACCAGGAGAGGCCCTGGGTGCGTGGAGATGGGGGTGGGGAGGTGGGGGCAAGCCAGGAAGTGGGTCCTCGCCAGGGTCTGAGACTGAGGGCACCTTGAGCTTGGACATCCAGCTTCCAGAGGTGGGAGGTGGGAAAGAGGAAGGTCTGCGGTCGAGTCCCATCTGTGCATTTTGTCACAGCGGCCAAAGCGGGCAGAGACTCAGTGAAAGGAGGCACAGGGTGCACAGGGCACACAGAGCAGAGTTGGGGGCTGACGACTCTACACGGGATGTTTCGGCCAAGGTCTCCCCCCATCATGACCTACACTGTATCATTTCCCCCTCAGTTAAAGAAACACACACCTTGATACACACACAAGTATAGAACTTAGCTTAAAAAGTCTCGGTAGACGAAGATACCCCATAAACCAGCTCAGTTTTAGAAATAACTATTTTTTTTGAGGATGGAGAGAACAGAAGCTTTTCTCCCCCCAGCCTGCCAAAGTCCCCAACCATCTGCCCACTCTCTGCTGGGGTCACAGCGCTTCTTTCTCCCCAGTGAAGTTTTTCACTTTGTTCCCAAAATCCAAGTTGCTTCCCCTCCCTTGGGGACCAAGAGGAACAGCTGCAGGTGAGACAAGGGCGAGTGAAGGTGACAGAGAAATAAAGGAGGGTGGACAAAGAGGCTCAGAATTGAAGAAAAGAGAACGAGGGATTAAAGCCCTAAAAACATCTCAGCAAAGATTCCTTTGTCCCTTTGCACAGTCTTGCAGTCAGATCCCACAGGGAACCAAGGGACAGCTGGGGAGCCTGGAGCTGCAGCTTGGGACAGAGTGCCCGCCAGGGGGACGGGGGCCTCGGTCATGTCCTATCATCTGGAATAGTCCATCAGACGGAGCATCATCATGCTCCCCCCACCCTGGAAATCCCGAAGAGTTTCCCTGAAAGTTCTAACTTGTCTGGCACATGCAGATTGAGCTAATTAACCCCACACCTGGGAAAATGGTGTCCAAGGACAAGGAGCCTCAGACTGACTGGGAGAAGGCTCCTTGGGACTGACGGGGCAGAGGGGCCGCAGGGGCTGCAGGCATGACCTCCCGGGACGCCGCCAGGGGCTCCCACGGCCGTGGCCATGGAATACAAGCCAGGACACGAAAGGCCGTCCCACCAGCCACCCAGCACTGTTTCAGGAAAAGAATCATCACAGCTGGGGGTGCCCCGCACCCAGGATGCAGCCATTTCTGGGGTTTGTGGGAGGCAGGGGTGAGGCCAGGGCAGCAGGGAAAGTGTGGGCACAGCCGTCACACAGCTGGGCTCTCACCACAGCCCCTCCCCTCCCCACACCACCCACGGAGCCACCCAAGGCCCCACCTCGGTTTCCTCATCTGTACAGTGGGGATAAGATCAGCATCTCACAGAGCTGTCGGGGGCTCAGCAGCTGAGCCCCAGGAAAGGGTCGTCCTGCACAGACAGGGAGGACGGGGCCAGGGCATTGGGCCGGCTGCTCTGAAGCCCGAGGAAGTGTGAGCAGCAGCGCACAGACCTCTGACACCACGCGGGCGCCGCTCTGGGCTCGGCCGGGCCGTCTGCGCCTGGTCACTCCCTTTCAACACTTCCACTTCCGGAGACATCAAACACACAAACCCAGCCAGGCTGCCATCTCGGCAGCTGAACCCAGTCTACAGCTGCGAGCGGAGTCCAGCCCGGACAATGGGACGGGAACAAGATAAAGCCTCGGGCGCGATGAGTCTGGGTTTACAGTCCCCTCTGTTTGTTTTTGTGGATGGGAGTAGAGTTGTGCCCCACTGTCCATTTCGAGGAGAGCTCCCTTTCGCATAAATGAACCTAATCCCCCTGTTTATTAACATGAAACTTGACATTTATGGCCTGAGTGCTTTACTGGCTTTAACCTGTAATCCTCAGCGCGTTTCTGCAGGGGTGCCACGTGGGGCCCCAGGCACAGCCCACGGTGGGCAGCCCCCATGGGCTCTCTGTACCCTTTTGCCAACCAGGACAGAGGGGGAGAGGGGGGCACAGGTGGTGGACAAGACAATCCAGACTCATGGCTGGCCTGGGTGGCCCTGGGAGGGGACAGCTGCCGGGTCCAGAGTGATGGACAGACCCTAGAGGAGCAGCCTTCCCTGCCTGTCAGTGTCCACACCAGGTCCCAGGCAGGTGGTGATGGGCAAAGGGCACGCCCCCCACCCCATTGTGCAAATCGGCCTGGGCAGTGAGGTCCCACGCAAGAGGCATCTGGGACCAAAGGCCCAGATGAAAGGGAGGTGGCCCAGCTCCAAAACAAGAACAGGGACACCAGCAGAGAGCAGCCAGCGGGGCAGGGCTGGGCCATCCCTTCAGCTCTGCAATGACTACCCCTTCTCCTTGTGGGGCTGCTTCCTGGTCCAGTGGCTCTGGGGCTTCACTGGAACTCAGGGCCACAGTCCCGGACAGTTTGGGCCTTAAGTTTAACTAAATGGAAAACTGCTCTCTCTCCGTTACGTAGATCTTGTCGTTTGCTGCCTCTTTTTATTGTCTTCATAAAATCTCGAGCTGAAAGTCTCCTCCAGGGCCTGTTACAAAGGCATGCCTGCATGGAGTGACTCCCACTGACCGCCGAGAGGGACTCAGCATCCTGTCTGGCAAGCCCGCCATGCGGTGCCCTTGTGAGCGCGGCTTGGGAGGAAGTGCTGAGCACTCCAGATGTGGCTTCAGGGCCCCTGGTCTGTGTGGGGTGCTGGGCGGACTCACATACACCTGGTCCTGCATCCGCATGAGGCTACCTTGTCACCCCACACTGTGCCAAGGACACTGCCTGCAGCCGGGAAGGGAGTGGGCTGCCATAGTTTAAAAAAATTTTAAGCCATACTCAAGAAGCAGTAGGTTTCACCTAAAATCCAGATTTCCTGTCTTAAAAAACCCAAAGGGCTTGTAACGCTGGGTGGATGCCCCTTGAGATGACAATCTACGGGTGCAGTACCTTCAGGGGACACGTGCTCCTGAGTCTGCACTGACCCTGGCCCTGCTTCTTCTCCAGCTCGGAGGCCACACGTCCACAGCTGTGACCACTTTTCCTGCATCGCTGGGGGAACGTGAACCCCCTCCCACTCTGGCTGCATCTGGGCACCTTCCTCACCGGCTCCCAAGGCATGAGTTTACAGCCTCCGACCTGAGGACAAAGAGATGCCCAGGAGGCTCTGCAGCAAGAGCCACATGGGGCTGGGGACGCGCCTGGTGTGGTGCAGAGCCACTGGAAGGAGAAGTGTGCTGCAGGGGTGGAGGACAGCCGCAGGACGGAGAAGCTGGGCTCAAGGATGAGGCTGCGTGTGGGGCCAGGATCTCGAGTGAGAAAAGGGATTCCAGGGACAGGAGGCTGGGCTTGGTGACATCCCCTCGGGCAGAGAGGAGATGGAGGTGCTGACGGCTGAGAAGCAGGTGAAATACTTTGCAAACTCAGCTGTCCAGTAACATTTTATCTGGAACCACTGTGACCCAGGAGGGATAAAATAAGATGCAATGTCCCCGCTTTCACGGCACACGCAGCAGGTAGGGAGGGACCGCAACGAAGCCTTGTAACGTGTCCACCCGTTAGCCCAGAGCCCGGATCCATGTTTCTGAGCAAGGGCAGACAGACAAATGGCCGAGTCGGTGGTTCCCCCGCGGGGCTGTTGAGCAGGGAGGGTGGAGGAAGGTAGGGTTAAAAACGAGCCGCCTGGCTCTTCTCCGCCCCTGAAAGCACAGAGCAGCTCAAAACCCCACTCATTAATCTTCTCAGACGTTGGACCAACTTCAGAATTACAGCACAGACGGCAGCCCTGCCGCTCCTCTGACCTGTTTTTCCAGGCTTCTCACGTTGTGTGATTGATCACATATATATCCCCCCCGCTCCAACTCTTTCCTGCCCGCACGCTCACTGGCTTGTGTGTGCGCACACCCGCGTGCCCCATGCAGGTCTGCACACACACACAGACATGCACGCACAAGCATGCACATATGCCCGGGTGCACACATGTACGGTGCACACCTGCATGCTCAGACATTCCCACTATCGTTCAGCTTTTTCAAAGGGTCACCTTGACAACAAGGCATCCCAGGTAGCGGGGACTCTGTGTTTGGAAAAAGAGGGAAACACACAGCACAGCCCAGGGCCCCTCATAGTGATTCTCTCCGTCCCACTGATGGAGAAGACAGAAGAGACGGCTGGGCACGTGAGGCAGCAGGCCTGAGTGTTTTCATGTACGACGGAGGCGTGATGACAGCCTTCTTCCCCTGGACGGGGGCCAAGGGGCCCGCAGAGAAGAGGGATGTTTGTGGGATTTCTGCCCATAAGTACAACCTATCAACGGTGTACTCGTGGGTTCTTTTCTGGCCAAACACTCTGCACCTGGTCTGCTCAGCAGCCCCCAGACAATCACAGCTGGGCTGGAAGGGCCAAGGGCAGGGGTAGCAGGTGAGAGCTGGGGTGGGAAGAAGGGACACACATGGGCCAGGTGGGGCAGCGAGGGCCACACAGGCTAACCTTTGCCATAAGTCTCCACTGGGCACCTGCCAGTGGGCTGGCCACCAGGGCCAAGGCAGTGACACGCAGAGGGGGGTCCAGTGCAGAACAGTGCAGGTGGCAGCCCACGGGAGAGGGGCCGGGGGAGCACACAGCTTGGAGAGGGGAGGTGGACATGGAGGACAAGGAGGAGGTCCTTCAGATGGAGGAAATGACGTGGAGCAGAGGCTGGAGCTGGCACAGAGCAGAGCTGCGGACTGAGTGGGAGGAGTCGTGTGTCTCTGTGTGTTCATGCATGGGTATGTGTGTGCATGCATGGGTATGCGTGCATGTGTGTGCATGCATGGGTGTCCGTGCATGTGTGTCTGCGTACATGTGTGGCTCGGGCTTGACAGGCAAGGGAGACACAGGGGAACCATGTGGTATGCGGGAACCCCTCAGCCCTGCACCGGGCGGTCAGGCTTGCAAGTGTGAGATGAAGCTGCTGGAAACTTACAAACACCATGTGCCTGGGGGAGTCACCCAGCCAGCTGCAGCCAGACCTCGGTGTCCAGCCTGCAGCCCCTGTCACATGCCCTGCCTCGTGTTCCCCACTCAGACCAAGAGCTTCTGATGGATGCTGGCTGTTTCAGTGAAGCTCCAGCTATATCCTCACATAGGACGGAGCCCAGCCGAAGATTTGCAAAACGCAGTGCCAATTCTCCTCTGACTTCTTGCTTGTCAAGGTTCTTCAGTAGCGTGGATTTCAAAAAGTCTTATTTTTCAGTGGAAGGAAATTTCCACACCACCTCCCTGACTCCAGAGAGGTGCCGTCGGGGGGCAGGCAGTCTTGTTGCTCCTTTGAGGACCAGACCCAGCAGGGCCGGGACGTAGCATCCTGGGCTGCTGGCCTCTCGGGTGATGATGCCCTAATGATTCAGTTAGCATTGATTCTGCAGCCGTAGCAGCATTTCCCAGCCGACCCAGCAATTTAGTGCTCACTGTGGATGGACACTATTCCTGGGAGTAATTGAGCCCTTTGAAAGAAGGGTGTCCAATTCTTCACAGATCACTTTTCAGAACATTTCAATTTTAACGTGATCTCATTTTCCACTTTTCTGAGGCCCCTCTGGTGGTGTCTCCTACTAGGAGAGGTCAGCACGTGGCCGGGTCCTCCCTGCCCCCCAATCCGGACACCATCAGGCTTCCCGCCCCCACCATCACCCAGATGCTCAGCGGCTGTAGCCAAGGAACAGATGGGGCACAGGGCTGAGCTCAGCCAGCAGTGGACACAGCCCCTGAGAGAGAACCAGGCTTCCTGCAAACCTACCCAGGCACCTCTGCTAAGATGGGAAACGAGGTGGGCGTGTAGGGGGTAGAGAGGGTGGCTGGCAGGAGAGGAGAGGGACAATCAAAACCAGATGGTGGGGTGAAGTACCCCAGCAGTTAGAAACAGGGTTGCCCAGGAAGGAGCTGAAACCCCAAGGAGGTGAGAGCAACCCTGGGATGAATGTGACTTCTGGGATCTCCGGAATGCAGCAGCTGCCCCTCGAGGGCCGTGTGGGACCTCTGCCCAACGGATTCCTGCATCCCACATCCAGCTGTGGCCTCTCCCCGCCACAGCCCTTCTGGGGTGAACCGGTGTGGGACACATGTGTGCAGCATCTCCTGGGAGTCAGTTCCCCCTGCAGGCAGGGGTCTCCGGCGGATGGACCCAAGCCGGGCACTCCAAAGGCAGCTCCCGCAGAAGGTTCTACACTGTCCTGTCCACACTGCAAGGTCTCCGTCCTACCCAGCTTGGCCGCCTGCTCTTCACATCTAGATGTGTATAAGAGACAGGCACTGACAGGCCAGGAAACGGAGGTCCAGGGGTTCCCCACTTGCCCAGAGACACAGTAGAAGCCGAGGGGCCACAAACGAGACACTCTGCCCCCAAAGCGGGTCAGGACCCCAGAGCCACCCTGGGTCATCACTCCAGGAGCTACGTCTTGGTTTCCACGCTCATCATGCTCACTGCACATGTCGGGGGTCCTGGGGGGTAAATGCTCCTCTTACATCAGAGTTCCCCAGGGTCACCTGCAGGAGCCTTGCTCCCAAACCTGATTCTGTTGGCTTCAAGGCTGAGGACTGAACAAAGACCCTCTGGAGGCAGCAGCATCATCTGTCTTCTAAAAAAAAAAAAACACCATAAAATGACTCGTGGACTGGAGCAGCCATCCAAACTGCATTTATTAACGCTGGGTTTTCGATATTAAAACCAGCCACGTCACTTTTATTCTCCTGAACGTCAACTGGGGCCAGTGTTTCAGAGCAGAGCGTGGGAGGGCAGAATGCAGGTCTTAACACAGGCTGACGGCAAACATGTTCACTGAGGTTCTGCTGGAGACGTTCTATAGGTTCGCTGAGTGTTAGAGCAGTAGCGCTGGGCACACTGGCTTCCTGAAGCTTAGACATAAATGAAGAGCGACATGAGTGCGGCTGAAATCACGTTCCGCGGCCACGTCTTCCCCAGCTCACGTTGTGGCAAAGCAGCATCACTGAAAATGAGACTCCGCAGGAGGCAGGGAGGCCCGCCTCTCCTTCCCAGTTGGAAATGGCTCCAAAGAGGTCACCCAGTGACCGCTGGGCACCCTGTGAAGTGTGTCTGTACCTGAGAGAAGCCTTCCAGGGAGTCCTGTGGACAACCTAGTGCTACTGAGTCCACCGCCTCCTCTCGACCCAATAGTGACCACTGGAACCAGGGTTCAGGGTCCACGGGGCCATCTTGGTTTCTTTGGTCTCAGCCCCATCAGACATTAGGTCACCTCCTGGGTCTCAGCTCGGGGGAGGAAAGAGTGCTTCTCCAATGACAGCATCCAAATGAGAAGGACACAGTGGATCCACACCATCATTTCCTAAATGATGGAGGTGTGGGAACAGGCAGGAGGGGGGACACAGTTCCAAGTGACAGAAAGCAGCTTTGGGCCTTAACTTACAAGCTAAACCCCCAATCCAGAAAGCCATGCTTTCACCGGCTCTGCACACTGGGATCAAGATTCCCCTCATGGTTGTCATGTGGCAGGTGGGGGGGTCCCATCTGCCGGCCCCTCCCTACTGGATCTGCCATAGGCCCCACACCACCAGTAAGCAGATGAACCAAAATATTGACAAATAAACACAGAAAGACTCAGAGGTGGTGAGCCACCAAAACTCAAACCAGAAGAATATGAGTATCACCAAGCACTGCAGCATCCTTGTGAGACTGGACATTTTGGAAACACCTGGAGGCCAACGGCAAGATCACAGGGAGTGGGGCAGGTTCCGAGCATCTGGAATCTTCAGAGCTAGGGGAAGCCCGCTGGTGCAGGGGTGAAGACCCCACGGCCCGGCGGGGGCAGGGTGCCATGTCCCCCCATCTCCCCCGAGGAACAACCGGGGTCACCTCAAGGATCAGCTCAGCTCAGGCTTCTGGGTGCACTTGTGAAGCCCATGATGTGGTTGCCATGGAGACCCTGCTTTTGTGATGGAGTCTGACTAAGTGTCTGATCCCAGGTACACTGCCAGGGTGTGGCTGGGAGAACCATGCATCAAGGTAACTTAGAAGAAGGAGGGCTGAAACTAGCCTGGAAGTGCTTTGTTTAGTTCAAGAACAGTAGAAAGGTCCCTGGCTGAAACATGGGAAGAGGATATACTCTCTAATTTTCATTAATATCTTAAGAGAATTAGCTTTTATATAAGACTTGATTACTTCCAACACTGTGGCCCTTTTCTCTTCCAACAGATCACTCGTTAAGTTTGTGTTAGTGTTGCCCTATTGTGGAAAATGTCTCTATTTAAATGCCAGGGGTTTCCACCACAGCTGCTTAAGTACAAGCTTTTTTTTTTAAGTTTTTTTAATGTGGACTCTCTTTAAAGTCATTATTGAATTTGTCACGATACTGCCTTTGTTTTATGCTTTGGTTTCTTGGCCACAAGGCATGTGAGAGCTTAGCTCCCCAACCAGGGATTGAACCTGCAACCCCTGAATTGGAAGGCAAAGTCTTAACCACTGGATCACCAGGGAAGTCCCATAAGTAGTCCGGCAGCGAATGCCAGACAGAATGGTCCAGGGCTTCACTCCTCCACTTGTGGACCACAGGTCAGCCACAGGGACGGGCATCACCCAGGAGCTTGTTGGGAATGAGAGACTTAGGCCTGCCCCCAAGCGCTGGACCTGAATGGACATTTTACCAAGGTTCCCAGTGAGCCACATGCAAAGGCAGGTTTGAGAGGCACTGGCCAGAGGGACAGATATTCTGTTTCTGAAAGCCCAGGGTGCTGGAGTAGGAGGGGACTCGGGCAGCTGACGAGCACCTCTGCTCAGCAGACCAAATGTCTGGGTGTGAAGCCTTGCTGCAGAAGCAGGTTTACGAACCACTCATTGCCTCTGAGTTCTCCTCTGTAAGACAGGATGACAGCGATGCTGACCTCACTGGGTGCTAAGTGCCCCGAGGGAGTCAATCCACGTAAAGAGTTGAGGACGGTGCCCGTCCAGTGGTGAGCACTGCCCACGGCCAGGGAGCAGATAGACGGCAGAATGGGGGAAGGAGCCAGACCTGCAGAGTGGAGCCTGGGGCAGCTTCTACATCCGCTGTGCACCAACCGCCTCCTTCCGACCTGATACAGACAGTCCTTTGTTCATCACTCCATCCCTGTCCCCTCCCCACCCCCACCTGACATGGCCCCGCTCTGTATCCAACACCCGAGGAGCCACGGGGACCAAATCTGAAGAGTTCGCTGCTTTAGCCAGTCGTAGCCTTAGGTGAGCCCAGTCATCCTGTAGGAGCATCGCACAGACAGCACGGGTGGACCTCCATGATCGCACCACCTCCCGCCCTCCCACCAGAAAAAAACACAGCTCCAAAACAAGCCAGCAATTTGAAAAAAATCTAACCCATGATTTTCTGGGTGAAACCATCAGCCCTGAGTTGCTCCAGCCCCTGGCACCCCCCATTCTCCCACCCCCGAGTGTCAGGTTGGTGCGGCGCCCAGCCAAGGAGCTGGCACGAAGTGGAGAAAATTGGCCGGATGCAGGCAGAGCTGTTCTCTTGCCTCCATAGCTCCAGATGTGCGCTTGTCATCCTGGTAGAGCAACTGAGCTAATTAGGAATTTCTGCAGAATCAGTAGGGAAAGTGGAAAGTAAGAATGCCAGAAAGGCTGCCCTGTGCCACGAGCGGCATCTCTTCCCCATGTCTCCCTGAGCCAGGACCCGGCTGGAGGGGGTGAGCACTGCCCTCCGTCAAGTGCAGAGATGCAGGAACAGTGCTGCCCGACCCTCCCCCAGGAGAGAGGGGAGCCAGCCCCAATCCCACGAAGATGAGGGGTCCACAGCCCCAGTCCCACAAGGATGAGGGGTCCATGGCCAGGGCCACCAAGAAATCATATGCATGAGGACCTCAGCCCCGCAGGGGTGTCGGGGAGTCAGGGCGTCCCACCTACAACCTCCTGTCCCCTCTGTCCCTCTGCCTTCCGCCTGGGATGGATCTTTTCCTCCTTGCCCCGCACCTCTCGCCAGGCTAGGCTTTCCGTCACTTTTAATTGAAATAGGCTATGTAGGTCAGCTCATTTAAAATTCTCAAGGGCAGAGCACTGCATATATGCAGGACGGAGCACACAAAGCTGTTCTCTAAACTGGATTTCCTGTATTCACACACACACACACAAACCGAAAATTTCTGGGAAAAGCACCAAATAGAAATGGAGATGGGCACTAAGATGCCCAGGCCCCGGTCATCTGCCAGGCTCGAGGCTGGGAGTGCTGCTGGGGGACGGCTCCAGGGCTGAGGGGCGTCTGCCCAGTTGCCCATCTCAGGTGCCTCTGTCAGATGCTCTTGGATGCCTGGGTCCCATGATACTTCCCAAGGCAGACACAGAAAGCCTGCTTCCCTCAGGCTTCCAACCCGAGTACATGGCAACTGGCCTGCCCACAGCCCGCGGGTCCCCTCCTCCTAAGAACAGGCAGCAAGCCAGCCAACGTGTGTACACTTTGCATCAGTCCAGCAACAGAGAAGACATGTGATCACCTGGTACCAGAGGGGACCAACGGGAAGGGCGGCCAGGACTCAGCATGAATCTTCAGCATCCTCATCTCTCCAGACTAAAGGAGACCAAAGATGCCTCCAGACACCCAACTTGTGTGAAAGGACTGCGCCATCTGGCCAGCAGAATCCTCCTTGTGAGGACCCATTTCTGAGCTATGCTGGGGATTCTTGGTCCATCCAGGCTCACAAAGTTCAAGGAAATACTAAGAACCAGCCTGTGCGGGAAGCTCTGGAATATGCCAGATTCTGTGAAGCCAGACGGGAAATAGAAGGAGTGGGAGTAGGGGAAGACAGGTCCCGGTAACCTACCCCACATTCCTGTCCATCAATCTCCTTCAACCTGAACCCGGATCTAATTCCACGTGGCAGTGGGTTAAAGTTAAGCTGCACAATCTCTGATAACGCACTTCTGCTGAAGGGGTGCTTTGGGGTGTGAGAGTTGTTGGAAGAGGCCGCCCACCCCTGAGGCCCAGCCCCATGGGAGGGCCCTGGAGGTGGAGCCCCACTCCGGCAACAAGTTCCATCTCCTCGGCCGCAGACGTCCGCCCATCTGCAGACGCCGGTTCCCACGGTGCTCAGAGGGAGCAGTTCGGCTCCAGAGTTCTTTTCAGGTCAGAGAATACACCCCTGGCTTCCTCGCGCAGGGCCTGAAGGAGTCAGAGCCTACAAGTCAGAACCGAGTTGTAGGCAAAGGTCTTCACGGCGCCAGGAGGCCCTAGGCTGGGGAACAGCCTCTTCACAGTCTAACAGCCTCTGAATCTGAAATCAAAATGAACTGCCCCCGCAAGGCTGAATTTGCAAGGCTCTAGAATGCTGAATAATCTGAAATGAGTTCTCCTAATTTGCAGTGACCGAAAAAGAAGTCCTGTCTCCTAGACTGAACAGAAGATATTATTATAAACTCCCCGGGAGCAGGACTTTCCCACCACTGTAAACCCAGCACCTGACGCAAGGCCTGGCAGAGAGCGAAAGAGCCACACGGACTCCTGACTTGAACTCAGTAGAATTTAAATTGCCACCAGACGGGTCACATGAACACAGTGACAGATTCTTCAGATTCCACGTGGCGGGGTCGCTGGTGTCCCTGGTTCTCAACAAGACAGGATGCTGGCTGATTCCCATGCACCGCGTGGACAGACACACTGCTTCCTTTAAGACAGAAGCACAGACGTAAACAAGTCACAAAAGACAGCAATGAGCACAGTTGCTGCTCAGGTCTTGGCTTTCAAACATTCTTCTCCAGACAGAGGAACCAGGAAGAGGCGTTTGACTCCAGGGCTCGGGCAGGGAAGATTCAAGATGCACCTACAGCATTTTCTGGTCCGAAAGGAAGAAAATGCTGGGAAGAGGCAGGGAGCCACAGGGTCAGAGTCGGTCCCAAAAGACCTTGGACTGGCTGAAGCTGGGACAATGTGGGCAACGAGATATGTAGAGCAAGATAAGCGGGATCATGATGCAAATTAGGAGTTGAACAAAGAAAGGATACAGAGGACAGAGGCGACAGAGGATGAGATGATTGGATGGCATCATCAACTCAGTGGACATGACGGCCAGACACGTGGGATCCCCATTAGGCCCCAGGCCAGAAAAAGGGTGCAAGTGGGAAAACTGGAGAAATCAATGGAGCCAGAATTTAATTGTAAGTATTATACCAGTACTTACTGGGTCGGGAAGATCCCCTGGAGGAGGGCATGGCAATCCACTCCAGTATTCTTGCCTGGAGAATGCCCATGGACAGAAGGGCCTGGCGGGCTATAGTCCATGTAGTCGCAAAGAGTCAGACACGACTGGGTGACTCAGCACATCTTACCAATGGTGGGCTTCGCTGACGGCTCAGTAGGTAAAGAATCTGCCTGCAGTGCAGGAGACTCAGGAGATGTGGGTTCAATCCCTGGGTCGGGAAGAATCCCTGGAGGAGCAAATGGCTACCCACTCCAGTATTCTTGCCCGGACATTCTTGTCCCATGGACAAAGGGTCCAAGGCGTCCTAAAGAGTCGGACAGGGCTGCGTATATACACACGCACATTGTACCTATGGCAATTTCTCAGTCTGAACCCTTATATTATAATTACGTGAGAAGCTGACACTAGAGGAAGCTGCATGAAGGGTCTGTGGGAACTCTCCCTACCACTTTTCAACTCTGATGTAAGCCTAAGATTATTTCCAAATAACTGTAAAAATGGGGGGAAAAAAAACCCCATCAGACCAACTAGACCGCGTTTACGGATGTAGCTGATGTGCATTCTGTCAGGAGCTCTCGCCTCGCCCTGGACTGGTCTGCTTGGCGGGGACAGCATTGTGCAGAGTACTGTGCTAGATGGTCTTATTGACCCAAAAGACAGGAACCGAAATACCTGCTGCTCAAGCCTAGTGCTCGTCATCGGGCCCTGCGGCCCAGCTCAGAACCCAGCAGGTCTGTGGCCTGATTGCTCACGAAACAGGAAACCAGGAGATGGTGGTTCTCAATTCTGCTCTGATTTTAAAAGCGAAATAAAAATAATCCCCATCCCCACCCCAAACAAACGTTGTTTGTAACCTTGGGCAGATCTCCCGTCTCTGACCTCGGTTTTCTCATAATTAAATTGGGAAAACAACGTGTCCTGCAGCTAAGCAGGGCTGGCAGGGAAGCGAGATGAGACGGCTGCGTGGAAGGAATTTGAAAACCATCAAAGCCTGATTCAACTGTAGCCCTGGCTTATGATTCACGTATTTAAATGTTCTCCTCTTCATTGTTTTTAGAAATGAATAGCTTCAGTGAGAACTGGTTACCAAATGCATCCATCAACTTTAGAAATGATTTCATGTTTTTGTGAAAATATGAAATTATGAGCACCTACTGTGTTTAAGGCTCGGCTTAGAGACTACAGCGAATATAAAAATGAATTCCACACAGGTCCTGCCTGAATGCGTGTGCAGCCTTGGGAGAGGGGTGACATTCATGCCAATGTAGACACGAGAGAGAAAAACACGTAAGCCAGTTCCCTTCTCCCCTCATGAGCACATGGCTCTTGTGTGTGTATTTGCCCAAGTGATTTCCAGAAACACCCTTGCAGAATTTCACACGATGAAGAACGAATGATTTTAACACCGATCTTGGGGAAGCGAGAGGCTTCTGGAGTCAGAAACTGGAGGCAGAATGACAGCTCAACACTTCTTTGCTGTGGGTCTTTGGGTGAGGTCCTTAACCTCAGTTTCTTCCTCTGCGAAATGGGGATATTCACGAACCTTCCTGGCAAGGTTGTTCTGAGGATTAAAGGAGTTATTACAAATAAAATATTCAGAAGAAGACTTAACTCCACACAGCAGTCACTTGTTACTTTCCTCTTGTTCTGGGGAACCATATTAGTGGCTTGGTGATTGACAATGGGGGAAAAAAGCCACATAAATCAAAATGGAACATTCTAGTTATAAAGGCGCCTCTGATCCAGAAAAGCACAGATGCTCCGAGTGATCAGGAGAGAAAGAGGACAGGTCAGGTGTGCGTGGACAGGCCAAGCTGGAGGCTGCCTGAGGTCAGGGTGGGTATGATGTTCATGCCCCCTGCATCACCCTGGCAGTCTCCTGGATCCTCAAGTGGGCTCTCAGCCTCAGATCCACAGCTTCTTCTGCCCAGACGTGCCCCTGTCCTTTGTCTCCTCCAGGGTTTTCACTCCCACCCCCTCCTCCTCATCACAGCCCAGGTGTAAAGCCACAGTGGCCCACCTGCCCCCCGTGTGTCCCGTCTCCCATGCTCCTGCTGCGGCCGCACCAGTGCAGGCATCTCCTGGCCTGGACCGCTTGGGCCCACTCGGCCTGGAGGAGAGGCCAACAGCCTCTGTGCTGCCCAGGGATCATGCCGACGAAGGACAGAGGTGGAGATACGGGATGGGGCAGTCAGATAAGAGAGATGAAGCCACCTGCAAAGGCTCAAAGTCTGGCCTGAGCATCCCTTTCCACCCCTGACCTCCAGGGTCCACAACCTGCCACCCCCAGCACATGGCTTCTTGTAAACTCAAGCTCTGGTGTCAGCAACACACTGGCCAAAGTGGGGGAGCGGGCAAGGAATACTCTGGCGGCTCAGGACGGGAGACGGGAGTGGGCAGCGGTCCACACTGTGAGTGCCGAGTTGGACAGACCTGAGTTCAAGGCCTGGGAAGGGGAGCTCCCTCTTAAGCCTACTTTCTCACCTGTGAGACCAAGACAGAGCAGCGTTGACTTCCACTTATATTTATTAACAGGTTGCTAATGATCAGTGCCAGCGCTTGACCCCATGCCTGGTACACAGCCATGCTCACTAAGCCTGAGCAAGCCCCACCTAACTATGACACGGGGTGGGGGAGGGGAGGACTCCCTTTGGAAGGTATTAGAAAGATGTCTCAGAGGCCGAACAGACACAGAGCTGTTACAGCTGCTTGGGCTTCGACATAGACGAATCCCGAGGGTCACTCACACCTTTGCCCTGTCCCCAACACCCAGAAACCCTTCCTCTGCTGCTCCCGCCCCCAGACAGATCCTGTGCCTGGGGACACAGGACTGGTGCCCAGGCAGAAGCCCAGGAAGCATCCTCATTGAGAGTCACCAGACCTGAGTGACTGTTTGATATCTGAGTTGAAGGGATCTAAACTCAGATTTTTAAAAATTACTAGTGCATTTCACCAAATTCAGGAAGTCACAGATTGTAACACAAGCTCATCACCTTCAGGACCACTAAGAAAGAAAAGATGGTGCCAGCTGTTCTCAACACCCCCTTTGGTGTAAAATGCACCCTGATTTTCGAGATGGTCAACTTCAGGGGGAAAATGCGTGCCTCAGAATGAACCCATCAATACAACGTAGTGAATCAACTCCAAACAAATGCGAGGGGTCCCCTCTCGGGCTGCAGGGACACTGCTGGTAAAAGGACTCTGGCTTCTCCTGCCTGGCCAGCACTTCGCCTGGGGGCCTGGAAAGGAAGAGGCCTTGTGGGGCTGTCAGGAGGGGCAGACGGAGCTGGGAGAGGCGGGGGCGGGGGAGTCCAAGCTCAGGCATGGGACTTCGTGTGAACTCAAGAGCAGCAGCACCTGCAGACTCAGAAAGGCTAACCTGCCAAGAGTTGCTACAAAGTGGACCCTGGACTGAGAGTCAGGCCATCCGACCACAAATCGCACAGGCTGAGTCACTGGGCGACACCGCCCATCTGGGAAATCCCTTTAGCCCCAGAGATTCTACATTCAGCAGTGGAGTCGCTACTGTTCCTGGGAAAAACTGACACTGAAGGGTAGGAAGCTTCTCTCTGGGAACTGGTCCTGGAACGGGGGAGGGGAGCTAGAAGGACGTCCTGACTGGAGGGAGGGAGGGGGACAGGGTGAAGAAGAGGAGGCAGGGTGGCTGGGCCAGGGTCTGGGAGGAACACGTGCTCAGCACCTCCCTGCAGGCGGGCAGGATGCTCAGTGAGCATCTCAGTCTCACCAATCATGACCATCAATCTCAGGTACATTTTCAGATCTGGGGCAGGTTGAGCATCTTCCGCCTGGACAAGGATCCAGGCGCAGCCCTCAGACCTCGCCTCACACACACACGGGAGTTTGGGCTGTGCTGGCCGTTTTCAAGAGCCCTTATAAAGCAGGCACGTGTGAAACATGGGCAGGGAGTCAAGAACAGCAGTGGGGCAGGGGGTGGTGGGGGGAGTCAAGCTCCAGGTACTGAACCGCTGCTCAAGACCCAAGTCCAGCAAAGGGCCACCCGGGCCCCCGGCTTCCAGCCAGAGCCTCCTTGGGGCAAACAATGACAATTATGGGATTACTAGCAGCCATGAGTTAGGTTTTAACTACACTGTGTTTTATGGTGACTAATAATAATACTTTACACCTGTGAGATATTGACAGAAAATCCAGATTTCTAGTTGGGGTTTGAAATCTTCCTTGGAAAAGTCATCCCCAGCAAGTGTCCTTAGATATAGGAGCTCTGGAATGCTGATGCTCTCCCAGAGAGAAAGGCAGAAGCAGCTCAGAGAACTGGTCCCTGTCTCCTAAGCCCTGAGTCCCAGCTTCCACATCTTTGTAAGGGCGACCCTCAGTCTCAGCCACTCACCATCAACCTCACCAAACCATCCATCATCGAATCACCTACATGAGAGCTAGTTTGTGGTGTCAGTTGAGATCAAACCAGGCACAGGATGCTGTAAACTATGAAGAGAATCACAAACAACAGCTAATTTAATTCCTTTCCTGGCAGCATTACTATTCCTCTGAAGAAACCTGTGTGTGTGTGTGAGTGTGTGTGTGATACCTTGGGGGTGCAGCTCCCCTAAGAAGAAGCTGAAACAATTTTGTCAGCAACCTACAAAGCATCTCCCCCTTCCCCAGCACTGGGCATTCTCCTCCTTGGGACCAACCTTTCAGAGTGTTTAATTGCCGGGGAGTCAGATGGACACACGCTCACGAGTCCACAGGATGACTCACACACAGATGGACCAGCGGCCGGCTTCTGTACGGCGGCCTTGCTCCCTGGGGCTCCATCCACACCCAGCCCGGCTTGGAGCTTTCTCACGAAGGCCCACAATGCTCTGACCACTGTGCTCAGGACGGGATGCCAGCTGCCTGCTCCTCGGAGCAGTCCCTGACTTCTTGCAGGGTTGGGGACTTGGGGTGTGTTTGAGTAGCGGTGGAAAGAAGAGACAGTGACGGGAACCCAAATAACAGGATCCTAAGCAACAGCGCCCAGAGAATCATGCCCTGGGGTCTCCCTCCTGCGCGGGTCCCAGTGGGCCAGATGCTTGGCAATTTATTTTACAGAAAACAAGGTTCCTGTAGGACTTAGTTCTAAATAGGTGAGAAAGTTCCAACCATTTATTGGTATTTTTTAAAAAGATTTTTTTTAACTTGGACTATTCTTAAAAGTCTTTATTGAATTAGTTACAATATTGCTTCTGTTTTATGGTGTGGCTTTTAGGCCTTGAGGCATGTGGGATCTTAACCCCTCAACCAGAAATCTAACCCGTACCCCTTGCATTGGAGGCAAAGTCCTAACACTGGACCCCCAGGGAAGTCCTCATTTATCTGCGTTTTTGACGTGCGCTCCATCTTGATGCCTGGACTTCCTGCCACATCAGTTCTTGTTCATTACTTATGCTGTTGTTCTGTGTGTCACATAACAGAAGGTAACTTCTGAGTGGTGGCTTCCCTTAGCTGCCGAGTTTCTGCCTTTCTAAGAAAATGTTAGAGTATAATCTCTCAGGCAGGCCTGGGTCTTTATAATTCTCTTTGTGCCACACTATGTAAGTGCTGAATAAATGCTTTTTAATGACGAAGCAGCTGAAAGGACTCCACACATTACCGCATTCAGACCGAAGATATCTTGGCAAAGTGACGGTGGCTCCCAGATGGAGACAGAAAGGCAGAGGGGTGAGGGGACTCGCAGGTGAACAGAAAGCAAACCAGAGACGGGGGCTCGACAGCCTCCCAGTCCTCAGTTAGGAGAGACACTGCTTGCTTGCTCGTTCTAAAAAGCCGCAGCTTTCAACACACATGTCCTCTGGGCCTGCACATCTCGGGTGCTAGAGGAAAGACAGCCCTCAGCTGGTTCAGGTACAGTTGTCTCCTGGCCAAACATCAGGAAGCCTGCTTGTAAGCACATATTACCTTATTATTCCCCGAGACGGCATGGCGACACGGCGGTGCTCGTGGGAGACTCCTGTCTCGGGCCCCAAGGTCTTGATAAGTGAATCATCTCCAGCACTGATCAGCCCACTCACACACAGGAAGCCAAGGCGTCTTTCCTTCATCAGGAAATTGATGGCAAATCACACTGCTGCCCAAGGTCCCACAGGGAAACAGCAAAAGATCCCCCTCCACAAAGTACCTATCGCCCCAGACTCTGCATCCATCACCCAGCCTTTCTTTAATATTAGAATACTGAGTAGCTGATCATCCTTGCTCCTGCCAGGAGGCGGCTGGGGAGTCAGGGCTCCCGCGGACAGGAGGAGGGGAAGGCAGTACACTCTGCTTTAGCCTGAAGTTCAAGGAAGCTCAGACAACCACACTTCCCTGCCAGCCAGGTGGGTCAGAGGTGCAGGAGAAAGTTCTGGAATAAAGATAAAGTCTGGGACCCCAAAAACAGAGCTACCATATGATCAAGCAATCCCACTCCTGGGCACATATCTGGAGAAAGCCACACTTGGAAGACACGTGCACCCATATCCCTTATGCTCATCACAGCACTGTTGACCATAGCCAGGTCACGGAGGCAACCTAAACGTCCACTAATAGAGGAACAGATAAAGAAGCTGTGGCTCATATATACCACAGACTATTACTCAGCTCTAGAAAGAATGAAATCCTGCCATTCGCAGAGACGCGGACAGACCTAGAGACTGTCATACTGAGTAATGTAAGTCAGACAGAGAAGGAGAAAGAGCACGTGATGTCATTTATATGTGGAATCTTTAAAAAAAAAATGGTACACATGAACTTATTTACAAAACAGAAAGAGAGTCACAGCCTGAGAGAACAAATTTATAGTTACCAGGGGCAAAGGGGGAAGGGATAAACTGGGAGATTGGCACTGACATCCCCACACTATCATATACAAAGCAGGTAACTAGTAGGAACATACCATATAGCACGGGCAACTCTGCCCAATACTCTGTAGCGACCTATGTGGGAAAAGCATTTTAGAAAGAGTGCTGTGCTGTACTAAGGTCACCGACTCCTTGCGACCCTGTGGAGCCTCCAGGCTCCTCTGTCTATGGGGTTCTTCTGGCAAGAATATTGCAGTGGGTTCCATGCCCTCCTCCAGGGGATCTTCCCAACCCAGGGATCGAACCCTCATCTCTTACATCTTCTGCACTGGCAGGCAGGTTCTTTACCACTAGTGCCACCTGGGAAGCCCCTTAAAAAAATGGATAGATGTATATGTACAACTGAATCACTCTGCCGTACAGCAGAGACTAACACAACATTGTACATCAACTATACTCCAATAAATTTTTTTTTTAATGTATCCCCCCAAACGCCACGACTGTAACCCATTCACGAACAGGTGATGAAGGGAAGACCAGGAATCACGTGGGCATCCACATGGGTCTCCAGAGATCAGGCACATTCATTGTAATAAAACCTGCATCTCTGAGTTCTCAGTGGTGAACAGCTTTGAGAAGTGGAATTAGGAAAAGAAAGAAGCCAGGGGCACAGTGTCCATCCTCTGCTGTCCAGCCAGCAGCAGAGGGCTTGGTTTACAAGCCCAAGGGCAACACTGGCTGGGAACCCAGCTCCCCATCTACGTGTCACATCCCTGCTTCTGTAAGCCCCACCTCGAATGTTCCCCTCAACTTGCTCTCATTCTGCTTTCTCCAGACAGATGTCTTCTCTCCATCTTTACACTCTGGAAGGGTCTGATGTGGGCACGCTTTCTGAAGTGCATCAAATCTGGCTGGGGTTGTACTTACACGTGATTGTTCATTTGATAAGCATGGGGGGTATCCAGCTAACCACACACTTAGGGTGACTGTGGAAACCAGACTCCACCAGGCTGGTTTTGAAAGCAGATGGTCAGACATGTCCTCATTGGATGGGCAGAACTCAGCACAGGCGCAGACTCGGGCCTTCCCCGGCATGGCCAGCACACGCTGCAGGCTGCTCCCCTCCGAGGCCCTCGTGTGAAACAGCGATAGCCAACCAACCACACGACTATATAGAGGCCCCTCAGCATGGACCGCCCAGCCCAAGGTCAGCATCTGCTGCGACAAATCCAAACTGAGACACTCACGAGCTGTACCAGCCCTCCCACCCCGCCCTCAGCCCCTGCTTTCCTATTGTTTCAACTAAACAGATCTTCTTAAATCTGTTTTGCAAATCACAGCAGCCTGCAAATGTTGCCCAGAGTGAAACTGAATACAGCGTTTTATTTGGAATAAGCCAGCCTAACCCGGTTTCCCCCAGCACGCCCGCAGAGACCTTCCCCTGGTGGCTGTGAGCTGGGCTCAGCGCTTCTCCCATGCCCACGAGGACTGTGCGTTCCTCTGCACTGGGGAGGTGTTGCCTCTCTCCTGTCCCTGCCTGGAGGGAAAACTGCCCGATAGGTGCAGCCGCGGTAACTGCCAAGCCTCAGGTCCTGATGCTCCGAGGCCCCCTCCTTGGCTCAGAGGAGGGAGTAAGGGGAGCTGGGATGCCTCCGACCTGGAGGTCCAGGCAAGGTGGTGCCCTGGGCTCCTCAATATCAGCACCATGTCCCAGGGGCTCCAGTGGGACTGGGCATCATCGTGTTTAAGACAACCTGAAACAAGGGAGCCGGTCCAGGTCACAAGGCTACAGGTGTGTCGAGGCTGTAACTCAGACTCCAAACTCGGCTGTTCTATGTGGCTCAGTGAACAAGTGGTTCAATGCACCTCCTTGAAAGAGTTTTGCCAAGAGTCAGTGTGAAACTGTCCAAGCAAAACCCAGGGAGAGCAAGATCACTGTGTGTGTGTGTGCATGGGCGTGCATGTGTGAGCATGTGCACTCACGTTTACAAGCACACTGAGAAGAGAACACGTCTCAACACCTAGTGGTAATTTTTCAACTTTCT
The DNA here is from genome assembly GCA_006410635.1 of Cephalophus harveyi. NCBI lineage: Eukaryota > Metazoa > Chordata > Mammalia > Artiodactyla > Bovidae > Cephalophus > Cephalophus harveyi. The sequence goes on along the minus strand of SJYT01032422.1, from coordinate 546,847 downwards.
TCTTTATAAATTTGTTTTTGTTTAAACTATTAAAACAAACATGATTCTTATTAATCTGAAATTAAATGTTTTTAAGTCTGGTAAAATACACATGACACGGTCTTTCCTGATGGAATCCACCCATCAAGCAGGAGATGAGGGTTCAAGCTCTGGGTCGGGAAGATCCCCTGGAGGAGGAAATGGCAACCCATTCCAGTATTCTTGCCTGGGAAATCCCACGGACAGAGGAGCCTGGTGGGATACAGTCTAGAGGGTGGTAAAAGAGTTGGACACGACTGAGCAACTGAACGAGAATAACAACACGCAACATAAACTTGACCATCTCAGCCCTTCCTGAGAGCACAGTACAGGCATTAACTGCACTCCCATCACCATGCGGCCATCAGCAACACCATCCCCAAACTCCAAACTTTTCATCTTGCAAAACAGAAACTCCATTCCATTAGACTGCTCCTCACTCCCCTCCCCTAGCTCCTGCAACCGCTCTTCCACTTTCTGTATCTGGATCTGCCTCTTCGAAGGACCTCCTGCAAGTGGAGTCACACAGCGTTTGTCTAGTTTTGTGTGGCTTCTCTCATTGAGCTCGGCGTCTTCCAGGTTCATCTGGTTGCAGCAGGTGTCAGAACCTCCTTCCTCTTTAAGGCTGAATCACCTGCTGTGGCAGGGCCAGACCAAATTGTGCTTGCCCGTCATCCTCTGGTGGACACTTGGCTTGTTTCCATTTGGGGCTGTTGTGATCACTGCCACTGTGAATGTGGGTGCACAGATGGCTTTTTAAAAAAGCACCTAAACTCCCTTCAGTCAGACAGAGAAAGAGAAATAGTGTATGACGCCCCTTATATGCAGAATCTAAAAAGAAATGATACAAATGAACATATTTACAAAGCAGAAACAGGCTCACAAACTCAGAGGACAAGTTTACGGTTGCTGGGGGAAGGACGGGGTGCAAGGATAGTTAGGGAGTTTGGGATGGACATGCACACGCTGCTGTATTTAAAACTGATAACCAACAAGGACCTACTGTACCACACAGGGAACTCTACTCAATACTCTACAATCCCCTTACGGTTATCAGAGCGGAAGGATGGGGGAAGGGACAGTTAGGGAGTTTGGGATGCACATGTACACACTGCTATATTTAAAATGGATAATCAACAAGGGCCTACTGTAGAGCACGTGGAATTCTGCTCAAAGTTATGTGGCAGCCTGGACAGGAGGGGAGTCTGGGAGAGAATGGACGCATGCATATCAACGGTTGAGTGCCTTTGCTGTTCACCTGAAACTATCCCAATATTGTTGATCGGCTATACTCTATATGAAATAGAAAGTTTCTTTTTTAAAAAAAAGGACCTAAACTTCTTAACTCCTGAAGCACATTTCAGGAAGTGTCACTGCAAATTGAAACCAGAACAAGTCTTCCCTAGGTCCCTGCCTGGAAAACTGCAAACTCCACACTGGTATCTGCGAGTGAGCTTCTGTCTTTAAACCAGCGGTTCGGCCTGGCCACACACAGCTGTCACACAGAGGTGCTTGTGAAAACACCAGGGGCCAGGCCCCACGGGCGACCCTGAACCCCAGCTTCTAAAGTGCCCCCAGACAGTTCTGCAGGCGTGCGCCTCGCTGCTCACCCTGTCCTTTTTCTGGGGCCCATCTCTTTATGTACAACATCTCTGTCCTGCAAATAACTTCTCCCCCTTTCTCCCATCGAAAGCCAAAAAAAGTCTGATGACCAGTCAATTACCTTGGCAGTTGGACTGATTACATTTCAACTGAGAAACACCCCCTGGAGGATCACCTCCTCTGGGTTCAGCCTTTTATCTCTAATTGTGCATTAAGAGCCCGCTTCTTTCTTGGAAGGAGTGTGGCTATGAGTAAGCAGGTAGGAAAGCACTTCCAGGCCTGCTGCATCCTTAAGGGAATCATAGTCTTGTCCTTTGAAGTGCAGAGACAGGGAAGAGGCACTGACGGTGTGGTCCAGCGCCTTCGGGACTCGCCGAAGTGTGACGAGAGAGTGACGGAGTGGAGTGACGGAGATGGGCCCTCCCTGCACTGCTCTGACCCCGGGCCTGGCCTCTGACCCCTGCGCCTGGCCTCCCTTGCTCCTACCCACCACCTCCTGTGACCAGGACAGCAGCTCGGTGCCTTAATTTACTTATTTGTAATTAGAGAAAAACAATGGTATTTATCTCACAAGATTTCTGTGGAAATTAAATAACGACCAGAACGAAGGACTAACATGCATGCAGCCATCATCCTTTTAAGCTAGACACTGCTCTAGGCCCTGACGCACAGTCATGGGATTCCTGTCCTTAATTTATAGGTGAAGAGACTGAAGCACATAGCATGGGGAGGGGGGGAAGCCAGGAAGCCACCCACACAGGAGACTTGGGGAGCAGAGCCCTGGGGCCTCACCTGCATCGCTCAGCCGGCTGGCGCGAGGACTTGGGGTGCTGGCCTCAAGCCACCTTCGGGATGGAAGGCATGAACCCCCAAGAGGCTGCAGCGACCCCGTCTGCCCCCCAACCCAGGACAGCAGCCTCTAGCACAGGTCGGTGGGGTCACTGCCTCTCAGCTTCTGACTCGACTCTCACCTCCCCCAGATCGGCAGCAAATGTCTCTCCCTTCAGGACTTAGGGTTCAGGGCCCTACTCTCCAGCTGCAGGAAAGCTGCCCTAAACCCAGGCAGGCACAAACCGAGAGGAAGTGACAAGTGTGAGCAAAACCACCCCTCCCTCCAGCCCTCTCCTGATGCTCTGGGCCTGGTGTCAGGTTCCCAGCCTCCAGGGGCTGGACAGATCCTGGCAGAGCTGCTGTCCTTGTCCTGGCCCTGGTGGAACAGACACACCGAGAGCCTCACTCATTAACATGGGGGTTGCCATGACAACAAGCTGTTGCCAGGGAGCCGCAAACCAGGAGGAGAGCGAGAATTAGCGAAGCCTAAAAATAAAGCCGTGATGTCTCCACGTCCTCGTGTAACAGGCAGAGATCTCGCCACCTCCTCCCCAGGCAGCCCCGACGGCTGCCCACCGCCCGGAGAGCAAGGAGGGGCACTGGCCAGGGTGCTGGCTAAAGCCCTCAGGCAGGGGACCGGCAGCACCTGGACACTGCCTTGCAGAGCCTGGGGGTGCTTCCTCCACACTGGGAGGGGCTGACCTCAAGGGTCAACCTCAGCACACACCTCCAGAGGCCGCCTCCGGCTGTTGGTGTTTGCCCAGACCCTCAGCTCTCAGAGGATGGGCGACCGAGGGCACCCTCTCCCTAGGACCACTTTCCACCCGGAAAACACATCACGAGGCTCCCAGCCCTAGGGGGTCCCTGGGAGTCAGGAGACTGGATCAGGCAGCCTGGGCTCTCCACAGTTCCTTCCGTGATTCTGACACCAGCAGAACCAGCGTGATGCAAATTTCCAAAAGTAAAGTATCCTAACAATAAAAATCAAAGAGAGACTGTGAGCGCCTCCAAGGGGCAGCCACAGGGTCATTGCCAGGGTCTTTCAAGGTTGTTCTCAGGTCAGAGCATCAGAAGGCACAATGCCCAGGGCCCAGCAGTTCTGTGTGTCCTCTGTCCAGCTCCCCCGACAGCCTCTGGGTCCCACGAAGGCAGGAATCACATCTAACTTTGCCCTCAAAGCCTCGGCATCCATGCCACCCCAGACACAGCACACAACAAACTCAATGAAGGAAAAGCGGGGGACAACAACTGACAGGCACCTGGTGAACAGCAGGATACAAACAGTGAGAATATCTGACCAGGACAAATACCCCTCCCTCTAAAATGCCAAGCCCTGCGTTCCAAGCACTATATCCTTTTCCTTAGCCAGGTCTCTACTCTTGACAAAATGACTTATCACCTGTACAGGTGCATCATGCTTTACGCAGATCAACTTAATTAAAATCCAGAATTGTGTCGGGAATGATTTCCTTCATGAGCAGTCGTAACAGGATTCCGTCAAATGTAGAGTGGCCTGATTTCTTTCAAGTATGATTTGTTTAGAGTCTGCGGTCATTAGAACCAGTGCTTCCAGTGAAGCCTTAGCAACACCTGAATTCTTGGTTTCCTCCTCGCTGCCACACTTACCCTTGAGATCTCGCCCCATCACCCACCACAGCCAGCGTGCATTCAGCAAATGCAAACAGTAGCTGATGTTAATATCAGTGCAAGAAGTATGGACTTAAGAAATTATAGAGTCGTTATTTCTCTTACCATCACCCTGTAAAAATAAATAATGCAGAACAAAACGTGTTTTATTTTCTGGTTCTTTGACTGTTTCTGGACCATCCAGTCATTAATCCAAATGCCAATTCCTGCCTCCGATCCCCTAAACTGGTGCAAATAACCAGAAGAAGCACAGACTGAACGACCAACACTTCTCCTTTCACCTTCTAGAGAAGTTCAAGGTCACAGATGCAAAGTCAGACCCTAGACCTACTGGAGGGGCCATGTATTGGTGACGTGGGGCATTCCTAAGGGTCAGGACACAGGGACCAACCCAATGGTGTTACTGGGCAGCGGTTACTATGAACATTAGGAATAGCAGTAGCACCCTGGAAATGACAGAATTCCAAGTTACACACGCGCCTGAGCAATGGCCATAGGAGGATTCCTGATTCAGCTAGACCGCCTGATTACCACTCCTGGAGCCAAAGCTGAGTGCTTACATCCAGCCTCCCCAGACCCCTGGGCTTGCAGCAGGGCCCTCAGCTGACCACAAAGCAAATGGAACAGTCAGTCCTGGCATCGATCACAACAGGGCTCTTCTGAAAGCACTGTGTGCCTTTCTCCTAAGATGCACCCTGAGAGAGGGCTCCGGACATCACCCCACAGCCATTGGGAGACACAGAATCCTGGCCTGATCTCACTGCCCATCTGGAGACGCCCTTCCTTCTCTGTGCTGCAGACCTCAGGTGGGGTTACTCCAGAGGAGGGGCTTCAACTCATCCCAGGAAAGTCTCTGGTGCCCAAGGAAGACCCAAACATGCGCATGGATGACCGAATGAACTTTCTGCTTTTTCCTCTAAGACACCTGCACAGACGGCATGCTTCACTAAACCTAGGCCATTGCTCCGGGATGCCACTGGCCTCAAGCAGGTCACGTCCATCTTGTCGCGGACTCTTTGAGATCACCTACCAGAGTGTGGGGACTGGGTTGAAATTCACCTCTGCCCTGGAGTCACCCAGTCTCCCAGACTTCAGAAGGGAGGCCCCCCAAGTCCAGGCTTCCTTGAGGGCCAGGGAAGGGGGCTGCCTGAACCCCACACCTGCCGTTAGCACCTTCATCGTGTCCCCCAGGACACCCTGCTTCACGCCACCGCACCATCAGCTCCCAGCTCCACAGAGTTCACGTGTCCCGTCCCTCCTGGAAGATCAGTCTCTAGCTGTGACCCCTGTGAAGTTGCTGACACCTAGGCGACCCAGCCCTGCACAAGCCTCGGTGTGTGTTCGGATGCAAAAGCGAAAGATAAAAATAAAATCGCACCAAGCAGAGATCTGACTTGTCTCCCTCTGCCTGCCTTCCCACAATGGATAAACTTGTTTTCTTTCTTTGCATTTGCCATTTTTAGAAATGGGTTGAAAGTAAAATGCAAGTGTCTCCTGGAGAGAAGGACAGGTTATCAGTCCCCCAACCCCGTCCCCTCTCGGGCGCTCAGTACCTGATTATACACAGCCTGATTTACTGCGTCTCTGACACCAGCTGCTTATGCACAGCGCAGACAGACATACCCTGAAGGCCACGGGGCACTCACAGCGCTGGATTTTAAACCTGATCTCAGTCAAGAATTTGACGGGGGATTGGATGGGCCCCAGCTCTTGAGAAACCAGCCATCACTGTCACAAAGAAATGCACGAGGAGCCCTGCAGGAGGCCACTGCCTGAAACGCAGACAATCTTCCCTGCTCTTTGCCCCTGAGACCCTCTCGGGATACAAAAATCTTTCCATGGACGGTTTTCAGAGATGAATTCACTGAAGCTCAAGACAGTTATTTTAAACTCCAGCTCCTTAAACTGTATTTCTAAGATATAATTAGGGATCCTTTATTCTTGGCCAAATGACTGTTAATAGGGCCCTGTGTACACAGGGGGTGAGCCATTATAAATAAACCCTACGAGGCAACAACCACACCCTACACCCCACATGGCAGCTTCAGCTCACCTCCCTGTCTCTGTCTCTCCCTCTTGTCTCTGTCTCTCTCTCCCTCTCTCACCCTGTCTCTCCTTCTCTATGTCTGTCTATCTGTCTCCCCCTCTCTCTCCCACCCTCTCTTGTCTCTCTGTCTTCCTCTCTGTCTCACACAGATGAGACACCATTTGTCTCGAGATACATCACATCTCAGGCATGTGATGACCTCCCAGTGAATTCCTTAGTATTACAGCCACCAGACAGGACACTTCCGACTATTTTGTTCATTTGTTTGTTCACAAGGATTGTCATTATTTGTTCCCCTTTGGTTTGCTTTTGAACCCTACTGATACACAGAGTGACACAATTTTTTTTAAGGTGTTTGATTATTGTTTTATGAAAGCAAGTCCGATCACAACACACCTCCCTGCAAACCAGGACAGCAGTGAGGCCTGAGTGACATTCAGAATCACCCATCATCAGGGCAGAAGCCGCTGACCAGGAGGGCCGATCTGGCTCTGAGCCCTCCACCCTGCTCCGCCCGGGTCTATGGACGGGCTGGGGGAGGGCTGGGGGCAGGGGCTGGGGGCACATGGATTCGGGTAACTAGAGCACTCAAGTGGCTGCAGACACCAGGTTCCCCACTGTTTCTATGTGGGGTTCACAGGCTGGGAGGAATGACCCCAGAGAAAGACCAAGCCTTTGTTACGGGGTGAAGCACCTTTTCCAGGCTGAGGCAATGGAGGGTGGGTGACCTATACCCCTGGGTTCTCTGCTCACCCTCCTCACCCTCTGTGCTGACCCCCAGCTGCTGGGAAAAGCAAGTAGAACCGATCGTTAGACATGAAGACAGATCTCTACTGGTTGGTTAAACAGCCGCTGCCCCTCGCTTCCCAAAAGTCCCTCCCTCAGGCCCCCGGACCCTCCCTGGAAGCAGCAGAGGGTCTCAGCCTGGCGGGGCAGAGGCTCCTCTGACAGAGGATGACACGGGCAGTCCTGGGCAAGGTCTCCCCGGAAGCATCGCAGCTCACAGCGCAGGCCCCGCCCAGCACGATCGCCCCAGGGTCCCCCCAGCACCCTCTCCCGCTGTCTGCCTGCCCCTTCCAGCACCTTGAGTCTTGTCTGCCCTAACTGTGTTGTGTGCTCAACGTTTCAGTGCCTGAAAACCCTCTTAGATGGAAAGAATCTGATGACCTTTCATGCTTCCTTGCTCATTTGCTGTTGTTGCTGTTGTATCTGACTCTTTGCGATCCCATGGACCGCGGCACACAAGGGCTCCCTGTCCTCACTACCTCCCGGAGTTTGCTCAAACTCGTGTCCACTGAGTCAGTGACGCCATCCAACCGTCTTGCCCTCTGTCGCCCCTTCTCCCCTTCGTTTACTGCTTTACACTTAACGCGGCACCCAGCGACCGAGGCACTGAAGGGAAGTCTGCGGGAAGAAACTTCTAAAACCTGAGGTTCTGACAGTTACGGCCTCTGACCCGGCTGCCCCTGTCCTCCCCGGGCCTCAAGGGATCCGGTCTCTCCGTGAAAGGACTCACCCCCGCCCCGGGACTCAGCTTTTCCTCATCCCCTCAGAACCTAAGGACGGACGGCTGCCCATTCACACCTCATCCACGTTCCTCACGTGACAGTTTGGTTCTCGTTTTGTGTCCAGTCACCCCCACGACTTCACATTCCCCGAAGACGGGAACCGTGGGTGAAAAGCACACGCCCGAAACCCAGTCCTGAAAGTGGCGTGTCCAGTGACAGACGCTAACCTATTGCCCATAATTTCAAGTGGGAAAAATCATCACTGTCCACCCCCCGGCCTCCTGCCTCCCTCAGTTCGGTTCAGTTCAGTCACTCAGTTGTGACTGACTCTTTGCAACCCCATGAATCGCAGCACACCAGGCTTCCCGGTCCATCACCAACTCCCAGAGTTCACCCAAATTCATGTGCATCGAGTCGGTGATGCCATCCAGCCATCTCATCCTCTGTCGTCCCCTTCTCTTGCTGCCCTCAATCTTTCCCAGCATCAGGGTCTTATCAAATGAGTCAGCTCTTCGCATCAGGTGGCCAAAGTACTGGAGTTTCAGCCTCAGCATCAGTCCTTCCAATGAACACCCAGGACTGGTCTCCTTTAGGATGGACTGGCTGGATCTCCTTGCAGTCCAAGGAACTCGCAAAAGTCTTCTCCAGCACCACAGTTCAAAAGCATCAATTACTCGGTGCTCAGCTTTCTTCACAGTCCAACTCACATCCATACATGACCACTGGAAAAACCCCTAGACACCCTCAAATCAGGGTTAACCCCCACGGAGGTCCATGGACACTATTTCCCACTCAAACAGCAACCCAGGGGGTGGCGCCATCGCCATCGGTGGTGTCTTTCCTGCAGCTCCAGATGAACCCCGGGGGCTCCCCCGAGAGACACACGAGGCCCTTGGCCTCACATACCTGACAGTCCGCTGCGGTGGCAACCACACGAGCAGACGTGATTACAGAGAGTTTGGGGTTCTGTAAGCGACAGGAGTGTGAGGGGGTGACAGAAGCGGTGATCACAGGGAAGAGGATTTAGGAGTGGAAGCCTGGGGACATTTCACGGAGGCTGCAATAGGACAAGGCGGAGAAAGCAATTCAAAGTGGTGCCTCTGGTCCCCGCCTCCGGCCGCCCACCCCTCCCAGACCTCCATCAGGCTGTCTCCAGACTAGACACGTGAGGCTTGCCCCTCGAGGGGGTGGGGAGGCGACCTGAACTCCTGCACCTCAGGCTCCCTGCTGTCACTCAGCCCTGAAAAGGGCCCTAATGGGGGACCTCCCTCCAGAAAGTGGGTGGTCGGACAAGGGAGTCTCTGGAGGGCTCAGGTGGGCCGTGGGCGAGAAGCACGCTGGCTCCAGCGCCTGCAGCTGAGGCCCCATCCCCGGGGAGGGACATGCATTCTTGGGGGCGGGGTGTGTGAGAAGTTCTCAACAAGCAGAGATTCCGGGAGAAATGCAAGCCGGCTGGTTCTGATTCACTCCTAACTCATCAATTGTTTTGCAAGCACCGTTTGATGTCCAAGAAACAGCTGGGCCTTCCAGCCCTGTGACCCCTTTGAAGTGTGTCCTGTGGAGCGGGCTCTGGGAAGAGAGCCCGGGCCTGGCCCCGGGATGGGCGAGGGGCAGGCCTGCCGAAGAACCCTGTGGGCCAGGCCCCACGCTGCCTGGGCTGCGCTCAGCTCACCCTCTGCCGTGAGGATGCCCCAAGGCCGGGCCTGGGGTCCATGGTGGGGGAGGGGGACAGTCAAGGTGGCTAATTCTCACCCACCCCATCACTCACTGATGGAAGCCTGTGTTGTTGGCCCAGGTGGACATCAAGGAGATTCAGAAAATGGCCTGGAAAATGGCAGACATCACAGTCAGGCTCAGACATAGGGCCCGGTGTCGGAGTTCTGACCCTTAACTGGCGTCACATCTAATGATGACCCCATGGAGTAGACATCCCCGGGGCTGGAGTGGGGCTGGTGGGAGAACTAACAGGGGGGCAGGCCAGGGGTCTAGACACCACCCCCCTCCCCAGGGAGAACCAGCCCCAGAGAAGGACAGCCCCAGCCGGAATGCCAACAGCTCCCAAACAAGAGCCCCCGGGAGAGGGAGCCAGAACTGTGAGGCCACATCCTGTGGGTGGTTCTGGGTGGGGGGGACAGAAGGGGGCAGCAGATGTGACACCCGGTTCTCTGCCCTAACGCTGCTCCTCTGTCTGAACAGCTCAGGGGCTCGGCCCTTTGTGGGACAACCACCCACGCTTCACTGCAAACCACCCTCGGTGTGGACATCAAGTCACTTCCTGAGCACTCCAGGAGTCTGTAATGGGGTTTCCACGATGCTATCTACACAGAAAAAGAGGAAATTTGTGAAGCACAAACAGCCACTCCCCAGGTCTCTGCATTCATGCACTTTGATTTCCAGAAACAAAGCCCTTCTATGTGGAGCAGGGAAGACTGTCCCGGGTAGGGTACATGGGGACTCGTCACAGGCGCGTCACGGGTGGGCTTGGTGCCTTTCAAGGGGCTAAGCCCCTTCACCCACCAGCAGAGCTCCAGGCTCACTCATGAGACACCTCCAGGGAGGGGAGGGTCCGGGGGTATCAGCAGGATGCCCTTGCCCTCTCTCCTCTGAGCAGCGGCTCTGGAGACAGTTAAGGGGGGCCCATCCCCCAGGAGACAGAGTAGAAGGGACAGTTCCCCAGTGGCGAGATTCAGAAGGACCCACAAGAGAATTCAAGGCCTCCCAGCCCCAAAGTAATCCCCACGCCTCTTAATAAAGCTTGAAACGTCTTTAAATGATTCCAGAGATGACTTAAGAGATGAAATGGCTCATACTCATGCTGGGCTATGAATGACTGCTATTAGTGCTTCAGTTCTTGTGCAGGTTGGACAGAGATAAAACTTTAAAGAGCACAATAGAACTGATTGCCTGGGTGAGGGGAGGGGAGGGCCAGGCATCAGGAGAGTGGGAAAAAGCCACAAAACAAGGCTTCAGCTAAATGAGCTACTGCGTCCTGGCCGCCTCCCCCGACCTCTTCCCGGCAACTTGAGCCTCAATTTCTCTATTAGTCAAATGAAAGGATGGAAATTTAAGGCCTTCCAACTCTAAGACCTGTGTATGTGCGTGTACTCTCAGTCGTGTCCGACTCTTTGCGACCCCATGGATTGTAGCCCGCCAGGCTCCTCTGTCCATGGAATTTTCCAGGCAACCATGCTGGAGTGGGTTGCCATTTCCTCCTTCACCAAGACCCTGTAAGTCAACCCAGTTTATCAAACACTGCGCTTGTGCATTGTCCTGGTCCAGCTCAGAAGAGGGGAGACAGAGGCCCAAGGTCATCAATGATCATTTCCCTACTCATCATAACATAGAAAGAAAAATACACATATTTTTGCATGTGGCGAAAGATTAGGAAAATACAGTTGATAGCGTTCTTTGAGCCCTTGCTAGGAAGACTAAGGACAGAATTGGGATCGCTGCTCCCTGCACCCAGGAAACAATGGATCCCTCCCCCAGTTGGCAGGGTCCCACTGGGCGTGCATCCCGCTCCCAGGGGGCAAGTTAAATTTTGATCCATCTAAACTGCTTGAGACAATCCATTCTCCTTGCTAAACGGACACTCTACCAACTTCTGGCCAAGCGGCCAGCATCAGCTGGATGCTTTGGGGAAAGGTCTCCTCGCTCTTGACAGACCCTCAGGACATTCCCCGGATACTGCCGCTGTCCCGTGATGTCCCGACCAGCTACAGCCGTCCGGTGATTTCCAGGGAGCTCTGTGAAGGACAGGCTTCCCAGGTGGCGCTAGTGGAAAAGACCCTGCCTGCCAATGCAGGAGCCATACGAGTCACTGGTTTGACTGGTAGGTCAGGAAGATCCCCAGGGGAGGTCATGGCAACCCACTCCAGTATTCTTGCTTGGAGAATCCCATGGACAGAGGAGCCTGGTGGGCTACAGTCCATGGGGTCGCACAGAGCTGGACACAACTGAAGCTATTTAGCAGGCAGGCTCTAGAGAACAGTGAGACCACCCTGAATCTGGCAGAAAGCAGAGACCAGGAGGACCATGCCTCAAGGTCCACTAAGACATGAGGGGCACGACGCAGAACAACTTGGAGCCACGTGAGAGGGACAAAGTGGCCACACGTGTCAGGAGGGAGGCGCTCACGCAGCCGGGACCTGACCTACAGAGGCTGCAGGGAAAGTTAGGAGAGATTCTTGGATGGTAGACACATCACGTGATTAAAAACAATTGATGCTGTTGCTCAGCCGCTCAGTCATGTCCGACTCTTTGCAACCCCATGGGCTGTAGCACACCAGGCTTCCCTGTCCTTCACCATCTCCTGGAGTTCGCTCAAACTCATATCCCCTCACTGAAAACTGAAATCACAAAAAGTCAATATGCTGCTCTGGGCTCGGTCTCTGAGGGGCCTGAGCAGCTGTGCGCCCCACCCACCGGCTCCCAGTTGGGCACCGACACCAGGACCCCCATCTGATCCTCCCCCCACAACCTGCATGGGCTTCATCTGGTGTAGCCTGAGGACCACAGAGGAGGAAACAAAGAGACTCTACCAAGAACACTGTAGGAATTCGCCTTGTCCTCAAATGTGGTTCAAGTTCTGTTCTTAAAACTGAAGTCCCCACAATCCGGTGCCGTGGAGAAGCTCACGGCCCCCAACACATGCATCTCAGGGGCTGCAGAGAATGGCTAAAGACCGTTATCCTTGCACCCAGGACCGTCTCAGAGGCCCCAAGGGGAGGGTTCCCAGGCCTCGCGGGATCCCGTCTGGGGGAGGCAGAGACTGAGGCCCCAACCCTGGCCTGGGCTCCAGTCCCAAGGCCACCTCGGCCTCTGGGGCTTGACAGCGGGTCATTTCCATGCACCAGCCTTCCGGTAGTGAACACTCATTTAGGAGGAAATAAATTTGAATTGAATTTACTAAACCCAGAAAATGTAAATCAGGCACATTCTCTGTGAACCTGCAGTGTGGCTTGCAAATGATCTGAATGTTGCATTTCAAGACAGGGTTCATTTCTGCACTAAACCGATTCCCTGGAAGATTATTGAGAGAAGCCCTGGCCCTTTTAAAGGGGTCTCAAAATGTCAGATTTCGAAATTAATAAAATTCACTTCAGGTTGGTGCTTCTTGTTCAAAAACCAGTTATTCTCCGGTGTAGTCCTGGTCAATCAATGATTTAAATGAAGGAAAATCTCACTTATCTGAATGTTTTTGGATGAAAAGGAGGGAGGGAAGTCTGGTCTAAATTGATGAGAAAATTCCAAATGGCTGATTTTTTAAGAAAAATGGTTCTAGTCCTTGTTATACTGAACATATAATAAGCTAAGATTTAAATGAACACTAATAAGTAAAATTAAGTTAGTCACTGCAGAATTACAATCCATAATAGGACTTTATTGCATAATCATGAATTACATTACATCACTGAGTCTTAATTTTTTTTAATCAATGAGAAATACAGACTCAGGTTGATTTGCTGGGGTATAGTCTGAATTTAGGTCTCACAGCACTCAGGATTTAACTGGGCACTTTCAGTGGTCCAGGGAGCAACTTTAGTGGAATTCTCCAGGCAAGAATACTGGAATGGGTTGCCTTTCCTCCTCCAGGGGATCCTCCCGACCGAGAGGTCGCACTCAAGTCTCCCGCATTGCAGGTGGATTCTTTACCATCTGAGTCACTAAGGAAGCCCCTAAGACACAGGGAGGCAGGACAGGGGACCCCAAAGAAAGAGCAGACACACTCCTGAGTCTGGAATCTCAGTTTACAAGCAGCCAAAGGGGTGCTGGGGAGAAGGCAATGGCATCCCACTCCAGTACTCTTGCCTGGAAACTCCCATGGATGGAGGAGCCTGGCAGGCTGCAGTCCATGGGGTCGCTGAGTCAGACACGACTGAGCGACTTCACTTTCACTTTCATGCATTGGAGAAGGAAATGGCAACCCACTCCAGTGTTCTTGCCTGGAGAATCCCAGGGATGGCGGAGCCCAATGGGCTGCCATCTGTGGGGTTGCACAGAGTCAGACACGACTGAAGCGACTTAGCAGCAGCAGCAGCAGCAAAGGGGTGCTGGGATCTACCTGTCCACCTCTGTTCCAACAGCTATGGCCCCTACCACAGAAGAATGGGACGGGGCACCCGGAGGAAGGTGTAGCTTAGGACCCACCACTGGGCAGGGGCTGACCTAGGAAGGGCCAGACTGAGTCCTGCTGGGCAGCTCCTGTCGGTCCATCCTGAGCCAGAAGGCAAGCTGCCAATAGGCTCAGAGCTCTAGCCACCGGGGTCTTCCCTGCCCCCTATCCACCTGGCTCCCATCAGCTCTGGATGGGCTGGTCCATGTGGTATCTGAAACACCCAGGAAGAAACGTGTACAGGAACCATCAGGGCTGCACCTAAACCCGGCCGCTCTCTGCTGCCTCCCCGGGGCTGTGCTGCTGACCCCAAGAGTCTCGGAGTAGCCTGACACCCTCCTCGGGATGGATGTGTCTATATCCTGGCTGGAGTGGCTGACGGCCTGCCTTCCAAGTGGTTCACGGCACAGGAGGCCCATAACGGCAGTTCTAGATTACTCACCCACATGCATACTATTTTCCAGTATGATTCACAGCAACTGTACCGGGTTTCAGCTACGCTACGGGTTAAACAGGGCAGCCTGGAAATCTAAATGCCATTTCTGATGTCTAAGTCTGAAACACCAACTTGACAATGAATAAAAGAGCAGTTGAAATGTTGGAGATTGTCTAGAAATCACTTTTCCATGAAGAGCTCAAAATATCTTAGCAATGGGACCTCATTCAGGCTCTCTCGACCCCTAGGAAGACTTGGCAGGAAGTCATGACTGTACTGTATCACAGCAAAGCACCTGAGAAGTAACAAAGAGCCCTGGATTCATTAATGCCCACTACGAAGGGAATTACCTGGCAAATCACAGGCGTTCGGGATGGATGGACAAGAGGGGCTTCCCAAACCAACAGGAGGGTCTGCACTCCTCATCCAGGGAACCCTGCATTAAACCAGTCGAGCATCGTCAGCACACAAACCCGTCAGTCTCAGGAGTTTCCGTCAGTCTCAGGAGTTTCCATCAGTGAGCTCACAATCTCCAAACCAGAAGCCACTGGAGGCTCCCCATTCCTGGAGAAAGCCCTGCTTTTCTCTACCAAGGTCCATTCTAGAAGATATACTTCACGAAGAGCACACTTGGGGGTGGGCATGGCCCGGGAGCATCTCGGGGAACTTGGACCAATGGTCTCAGAGATCTCTCTCCTCCAAGGGCTGGGAGCTCCACTGACACTGAACACAGTGGACTGAGTGGTCACTGCAGTCCCTTCTGGGATCTGACCTAAAGGTCTGAGTTGGGGCTGAGAGGGAGACCCTTACGGGTTGGATGGTCACCAGCTCCAGCCGGCTCAAAGAGGCCGGGCAGTGTCAGGACGTGAGGTCTTATTCAACCTTGGCCACTGGTCCATCTGCCTCCTCCTCCCCACCCTTATTTCCTTTAGAAACCGTCCCCTCCCTCGGGCACCTCCACCTCCCCTCCTCCACCCCACCATGTCCCTCTGACCATGGGCTAGCGTGACTCTGAGGGCGGCAGGAAGAGGCCCGGGGGGCTGCCTTTCCACTGAGGACCCTCTAGGTGCTGGGCCCCATCTACACACTTTCATAGATTATTTACATAATCCTCACAGCAACCTGCAGTTCTGGCAGCAACATTCCCATCTGAACCTTAGTGAAATTAAACACGAGACAAAAAGTTACTTAAAACAAAAGTTGAGCCTTCAAAATGATCAGGACACAAACTTCTCCATCTTCCCTGCGGCAAGAGACGGTCCCTCGTGGGGGGAAGCTCATGGGGGACACACAGAGTGGGATCTCAGCTGAGGCTGCAGGTGGGGCCAGAAGGAGCTGAACTGCTCTGTGCAGTGACAGTGGGCAGGGGTGTTTGTTCAGGCCACAAAGATGGAGAAGGTGAGAAAGCAAGAAAGCAAGAAATACATCAAAACGTTGAAGCCCAGGCTGGAAAAATGCCTGAAGGACTCTTGGTGGCTAGAAATATCAAACGTTCAATATTCATTACCGTGGTGTGATCTCCCCTGATCTTCCCAAAACTTGGTGCAGACTGTTGCACCCAAAAAATCCCATCTGTGTGTGTCTGAGTCAGTAGAAGGGTCTATGTCAGAGGGCATCCAGAGCAGAGGGCAGGGGCTGGCCAGAGAAAGCGGTTTTTGGTGAGACTTGAGCTGGTGCTGACTGCAGAGGGCGGGTCCCCAGGTCACACCCACATCTCAGAGACGACCTGTGAGGAGGGCTGGAGGTGACCCCTGGCTGAAGGTCACGCCACCGGCAGTTGTGAGCCAAGTCTTCAATCCACTTCTATCTGAAGCCACACCTAAGCTAATGTCTACTCCCTTTGTCCAGAATATCTCCCATAATCTGCTGACTTCCTACTGGCACCAAGTACCCCACATTGTCACTGGCAAACTCTACCCTTAACAACACTCCCTCTGATGGAGCCATTCCTGCCTGCCCCCGCCCCGCTCTGGGGGAGACACGTTTGTCTTCCACCTGGACACACAGTGAGTCTGCATTTCCCAGTCCTACCTGCAGGAGGCAGCAATGTGCACTGTGTCCAGATGCTGGGACAGAAAGGAAATTGGGGGAGGGGTACCACTTCTGGGCTGGGCCCTAAAACTCGGGGTGCACCCCTCCATGCCCTCTTTCTCATCACATATCTGTCAGTTAGAGTTAGGGGATCCAGAGGAAAAGCCCCAGGTCCACGAAGGTGGCGTCTCCTCTAAAGAAAAGAAGCCTGTGTCCCTGAGTGACCCCTGTGGCTGCCCTCCACTCCATACTGGGCTGTGATGGAAGCAATAAATAAGCTTTCATCCCGTTAAACCACCAGGAATTGAGGTTATGCTTGTCACAGCAGACAGGCTGCTCTGACTACTACACTTTTTTTCAAGGAGGCCATGAAAACGTGTTCCCCTCTCTACCACCCTCCTCGCCCACCAGCGTGGATCTCGATTTCCCATAGAACGCCTGTTTCCCTCCCACCCCATCCTGGGCTGGCCTCCTGGAGGAAAGGAGCTGTGTTACACGCATTCTGTGCCCTTGGCTCCTAGAACACAGTTGACATCCATCTTGTCAGGTGTATAGTGAATCAGTGAGAGAATGAATGAATCACAGGGCCCAGCTGAGCCCAACGTACGTCTGCAACACCTTAACAATTCATTAAAAACAATATCCCAGGACCAGCTCAGCCCTGGGCAAAGGTGACGGAGGCCAGAAAATACAGCAAGATGGGGACAACCTTCCTCCTCGGTGAGGTCCTCCCAAGAGCAGGCACCCCAGGAGGTGAGAACAAGTACCCTCAGAGATGTTACCTGACAGCAAGCGTTTGCTGTGCTTCCGACAGCATTTTGAAATCCTTTGTTTAAATCGATTGGCAATGTTTAAACACACCATTTCACACAGAAGTGCAATATTACTAATTAGGCAATAAGAGTGAGGCTGTGTCATTTTACGGTAATGCATCATGCTAGAAGAGGCCTCCCTTTTCCAAACACATTTTCAAGGGCTTCATGTCATCTCACTTTCAGGGTAGAAAGGGGATCCAGTTCCACAGACAAAGGACTGGTTCTGGGCGAGTGCATTAGTCCCTTAAAGGAGAAACACCAGGCGGGACCCAAAAGATGCTCCTCTGGGGTTTCAGAAGTGCCAGTGCCCAACCCTGACCTTGATCCAGGCAGCCGCTCCCAGACCCCTGTGCTCTCTGAGACCACGGGTCTGAAAGGGTCTATATTTCCTTTTCCTGAAGAAGACCTCCCTGGGTCTTTTTGTGTTTTCCTTCTCTTCTTTAATGACCACTAGTTATCAGAGCTCTTAATGGTCCCAGTTTCCCGCCTTGGGTGTTCTTACATCGGGTAAGTCTCCGTGGTCAAGGCGAGCCAAGTGTCCTGTGCTTTGCTCTCCCCACGGGTTCCACTCAGCTTTCTAACACATGGTCACAGCCCTCTCCTGGAACCTGGCCGCTGGAAGCCAGAGCCAGCCCCCTGTCTTGGGCAGTACAGCTCAGCCACCACAGCCTGGGTGGTACAGAGCAGCCCCCATTTCCAGGGACAGGGCCCTCTCGCCTTCCTCTCCTTGCACAGACCTAGTTCTCTCTCTGCTCAGTTAGACTCGCTTGCTCAGTATTTGCACACACAGCCCCGGAGCACCCATGTCAGGACTGCAGCAGTGTAAGGCTCCTTCTGGAGCCCGGTAGAAGTCCAGGGTCCATGTGAAACCAGAGTCACGTGAAGGTGCCTGTCAGAGTCTTCAGAGGAGCCAGCCCTCTCGAGGCCCTTGCCCTAACCCTTCCGGTACTTGACCTTCATGTTCAGAATCCACATCCCTCCCTTGGCGTCAGAGTTTCAGGTAATTGATGATGTGTCACCTGCTTGGGATGCTTAGATTCCATGTTTCCCAGAGAACTCATCTTACATTTCATCGTCATAAAAGCAAGAGCCAAGAGGAGACAGGAAAACTAGAGGCTGAACATCAGTCCACAGAAGAAATCTCTGTATTTCTTCCTCTCTCTGAGGGTGAGGCTGGGAGGGACAGACACAATGTCTATACCCCATGAGCTTTCCAATGACCCACAAAAACACTTGAAATGTAAAAGCAAAGCAAAACCAGACTGGGTCCAAAATATAAAAGAGAATTGCAAAATCAGAATGAAACTTTAACTCCATGCCTACAAAACTTAACAATGTGTCAACTAGTAAGACGCAGCTCAATGCATACTTATCCATCAGAATAACAGTTTATGACACAAGAGCAAGATGAATAATTTATCCTTAATAAAAGTCAACAGCATACAAAATACAACCATTCTCTCTAATTTCGTTATGGCAAAACCAGTCTATTTGGTGTGGTCCGTAGATACATTTTAAGATGGTTGAGATGCTAAAGGGCAGAGGGACGAGATTTGGGGAGGGGGTCCCTTGGTACCACACTGATGATAAATTTCTCTGTTTTTGTCTTTAATTCTGAGTATGATGACACTTTTGCTTTCTTAGTTATTCCTCTTTAAAGGAGGGGAACCCGCAGGACAGGGAGGTGTTCTGCCCCTGGGGACGCTGCTCCCCATGGGAGCCTCTGATCCCGCTGAGCGGTCCTCGGGCCTGTTGGTTACCAGCACAAGCATCGAAAGGGAGGCTCTCTCCCACTTGCCTGAAGAACCTTCGCTGTGCTTTGTTAGTGCAGAGCCTTCCCAGGAGCCCAGGGAATGAACTGGGCCATCACCCAGCCTGCACCTTGGGGACGGGCTCCAGCTACCCCCAGGAAGGTGCGCGTGCCCACTCTGTCCCTCATGGACACTCCGTCCCCTCTCAGTCCCAACACACGTTGACTCCTGAGACACAGCGGCTGCTGTGGAAGGGACGGCTCCTCAGAGGGGCAGCCAGCCCCGGGGGGCGAGTGCTGGGAGGGAGCCCCACCCCTCGCAGGGCCACAGGGTCCCTCCTGCAGGATGCAGACCTCACCGTCCACTCACAGAACGATGGCCAGGGGAGGCTCTGGACTCCCCCCGGGGCTGGCTGCCCCTCTGAGGAGCCGTCCCTTCCACAGCAGCCGCTGTGTCTCAGGAGTCAACGTGTGTTGGGACTGAGAGGGGACGGAGTGTCCATGAGGGACAGAGTGGGCACGCGCACCTTCCTGGGGGTAGCTGGAGCCCGTCCCCAAGGTGCAGGCTGGGCTGTCTCTTATACACATCTGGTGGGGGCAGTCCCAGGAGGAGGGGGTGGTGGCACACGTGTCCGAGTCCAGCTCTCCTCCTCGCCACCCATGCCCTGGACTGACGGGGCCAGATAGCTCCCACGTGGATGGTCCCCAGGACTGAGGGGGTCGCGTCCACAGGGTAGGTGTCATCACCCACGAAGCCCTCTCACTACCACATGATGTCCTTCCTCCCAAGGAGACACTTGACCGCACCCAGTCAGGGCTCAGTCGCCATGGCAACATTACCACTGCCCCTTCCAGATCCATCCCTCCCCCTCCAGCGCCTCTGTTCCCATTCCCCCCCACCTCCCTCATTCTTCGTTAGCGTTTCTGCTCTGACTCCATCTCCATCTCAGTCTCTCCCAGTCACTGAGCCCTAGGGCCCTTTGTCTCTCTTTTCCTTCCTTCCATCCTTAACTAAATAATTAAGAACAAATCTTGAGTGGGCAGAAGGAGCCCCACTGCCCACTGGCTGCCCAAGGGGAGGCATGGACACCCCCTTGTCCTGGTCCCCGGCCACCACAGCAGAAGCCTGACTCCAGTCCCACATGGGCCACAAAAACCAGGCAGCCCCGCCTCGACCAGCAACCACGGGTGCCAACTCCAGCCGCCCAAGGCCCCGGCGTGCACCGAGTATCTTAGGAGATGTACCAAGATTCCAGGAAATGAGAAATAAAAGTCCTGGTCTCCTAAGCTCAGAAGCTGAAAAACAAGTCCCCCCCAGCTGCCAAACCCAGAGTCCCACGTTGCCCTCCAGCCTACGTTTCCCGTCACACACCTAAAATCCTGGGAAAGACCATGTTCATGCCAGGAAGCCAGGAGCTGTGGGCCTTGGGGGAGGGGACAGGGAACAGGGAGGACATTCGTTACAGAAAAGGAGCAGGCCAATTAGGAAAAACTGCAAAAGCTTTCAGACAGAGCAGGGACTGGCTCTCCTGCAAACACCAAACCTCTGTCTCTCTCTCTCAGATGCATGTAATTCATAACAGATTTTACGTTTACGGGAACCAGATGGAAATATTTTCCACGTCAACTTCTCAGGTTGGTTACAACCGAGTATCTTAAGGATCTCCAGACACAACTGAGGCAATGCTCCACACACTCCCCTACCTGTCAGTGAGCCAGATGACCTGCCACTTGTCCTGGGCACCTGGGGCTGGGGAGTGAGGGGCCAGGTGGCAGGGGATGGGGGGAGCCCGGCAGCGCCAGCCTCCGAAGGGCCCTGCACTCACATTCCCCAGACCCACTGGCCTTTTTCTTTTCTCTTTTAGACTCTGTGCAGCATGTGGGATCTAGTTCTCTGATCAGGGATCGAACCCGCACCCCTTGCATTTGGAAGCACATAGTCTTAGCCACTGGACCACACTGGGTACATGAGAGCAGTTCTTGGTTTTTGTGGGAGCCTGAAGCACTTTGAGACTAGGAGCAAAGCCAAGGAGCCTTTCTCTGGAAACACACACACATTTTTTGCACATACTCTCAGCAGGTCTCCAAACCTGGCTATGCCTCAGATTCACTTGGGGTACTTTCCAGACCCCTGGGCAGCCCCACACCCACTGAGACAGATCCTCCAGGGAAGGTGCCCAAGTTTTTACTGAAGTTACAAGGATGGCTGGGCACCAGCCTGTGACCAGGATGTGGGCGCCACAGACCTCAGGTTCAGTGGAAATGGATGTTTTAGTCATTAAATCTGTCCAACCCTTTTCGACCCCGTGGACTGTAGCCTGCCAGGCTCCTCTATCCATGGGATTCTCCAGGCCAGGATACTGGAGTGGGTTGCCACTCCTTTCTCCAGGGAACCTTCCCAACCCAGGGATCGAACCCAGGTCTCCTGCATTGCATCTCCCCAAAAGTGAAGAGGGAAAGGGAACACTCTTCTATTGAGCCAGGCGCTAGGCCAAGTGGTTTCCCCAAATGAACTCATGCATTTACCTTGATCTTTGTAGAAATCCTGAAGGAAGTAATATCATCCCATTTAACAAATGGAGCACCATAGGCCTCGGAAGACTGAGGTCCCAGCCTGACAACAGAGCACGCGGCGGGCTGAGGGTGGGACCACGGCCCTCTCTTCATGAGGATGCTGCCAGTAAAGCCTGCTGGTGACCCCGCTGAGATCCCCCCAACCAGCGCTGCAACCTGCTGCCCTCCCTCCTCCCCCTGCACTGGGGACGCAAGGGGACTCACCCCAGTTGTCCTAGGTCTCAGCCCAGCTCTGCTGTGTTCACCGCTGGGCACTAGACAAACCGTTCCCAAATAACTGAGACCAAGGAAGGAGACAATGTGGGTGGGAAGAGGTGGGCTGATCACCCTCCCTATAAACTGTGCCTGGAGATGGCCTTTCCCAGAATGCTGCCAGCCCCCGCACCCGCTACTGACCAAGCGCTCGGCGAGGCCAAGGGCTGGATGACGTCCAAAGTCCTTCTGACCTTCAGGAGCCTCTGGGTCTAAGGTGCTGAGCTCACCGATAGCTTTTAATTTTTTCACTCATCAGACAATTCACACGATCAAGACTCTGGCCTAAATCATCAGTTCACTAGCCGACCCCCAGCAGGCCCAGCAGAGCTCTCTGAGTCCTTGGTAATGCACCACCCCCTGAGTTCTGCACCGTACCCCAGCTCCAGCCGGCAGGACGCCTGGAACGGTCACGGGTGTTTGGAGAGACCAGAGAACACGCAGAACGTCAGAAAAGACTGGATTGCACGTCCTCACTCGTTCACTCTGATGCTGTTTAATCTGTTAAACAAGCACTAGGTTGTTCCAGCCACAGAGGAGACCCCCGTCGCGTCCACATTTTTGTTTTCCTCTCAGAACCTGGGGAATTCATCTGAAAAAAGAGCACAGCTACGGGCTCTTCTAAGAATCTGGTACCAGCAGCCCCACAGACTCTGTGAGGGGAACCAGGTCATGAAAGAAGTTGCTGGGCCCACCCCGGGCCCAGAGTTGGGGGGGCAGGGAAGAAAAGAGCATTTCCAGGAGCTGAGAGATGTTTGTAGCCTTTTGTGATAACCCAGAGGGGCCAAAATTCCAGGTCTGAGCATCCAGCCCCCCAGGCACAGATACCCAGATACCACGAGTCAGTGGTGCAGAGTTGATTCCATCTCAGACCCACCACCAAGCCTTTGCGGACCTGCACCGTCTGCAGATGTGGCTCAGGGAGCACCAGGCATTTGGCATCGTGCCTCCCACAGGTGTTTCTAAGAAAAACAGTGAACTGTGCCTGACCCCTGGTGACACGGTAAAGGCGGCAGCTCGCTCTTCCCTCCCCGCCAGCCTCTGCCCCTCGGGATGTCTCCTGAGGCAAGGGCTCCGCATGTCTGTCCTGCTACATCGACAGAACTGGCCGCCACCGAGGACGGTCCACCTGACATGCCTGCCCCACCCGCAGCCAGCAGCGTTCCTCCTAATGAGAGGCAGGGAGACTCTTTCTAAGTCACGAGGTCTCTTCTTGGGAAAACCTGCTTCCCCCGTTATGTCCTTTTTTCTCTGCAAACCCACAGCTGGAGAAGAACTGTGCCATGTGCGGTGACCTGGCCTCCTCCACCTCCTCACTTCTCTTAGCCTGTCCCCCGCTTCACGTCAGATCTGTGGAAAAGACCTTAGAAGGTTACAGTGGAGCATCCGAGGTAACGACAGGGGAGGATGAGAAGGGAAGCTTGTGAGCTTTCTTTGCGGCAAGATCTGCTTGAACTAGATTCAGTTTAAATTTTTTTTTTATTTATTTAAAAAGTCACTATTTAAGTTGAGGTTGAGTTCCTCTCCGGCTGCTTTTGCTGCAGATACAAACCCAGAGGAGAAGATGAGAGAGAGGAGCAGCTACTTGACAGGCATGCCGGCTGCCTGCATCCTCGCCTCTCCTGGTTGCTAAGCACCCAGAAATTCATAAGCAGCCTATAACGGGCAGGAGTCACAGGCAGACAGATGCTCATCCACAAAAAGGCTCTCTGGATGGCTGAAAAGGCAGCACATATGAAAAGGTGTGCTCCATGCTGCCTGGGGAAGTCTGGAAGGAAGAAAAAAGGTGCCCAGCCTACACTGTTAAGCCAACCCTTACCATGGTTGCAGTGGTGACCCTGGATGGATGGGTGGATGGGTGGGTGGGTGTGAGTATGGATGGATGGATGGATGGATGGGTGATGGGTGGATGGATGGGTGATGGGTGGATGGATGAGTGGATGGATGGGTGGGTGGGTAAATGGGTGGATGGATGGGCGTGTGGCTGGGTGGGTGGGTAGGTATGTGTATAGATGGATGGGTGGTGGATGGATGGGTGGATGGGTGGATAGACGGGTGGGTGGATGGATGTGGGGGTGTGTGTATGGATGGATGGATGGGTGAATAGGTAGGTGGATGGATGGTGGGTAGGTGGATGGATGGATGATGGTTGGGTGGATGGGTGGGTGGG
>SJYT01032422.1:205405-522906 GCA_006410635.1 Cephalophus harveyi | reverse complement strand
CTCAGGGGCTGTTAAGTGCTAAAAATCCATTGGAAAACCAACAAGCTGACATTTTGGGAGTGGAATGACAAAAATGGGGTGAAGAGCTAGGTAAGTCAGGTTATTTCCAACCCTGGGCAGCGCAATGATGTGATGGAGAGGCCTGGGACGTGGCTGTGTTCACAGAGATGGGAAAGCCTCCCTGGGGCTGTGGGTCTGGCCTCTGACTCCCTCCTGTCAGGTCTGGGGACGCGTCATCCTAAGCAGAGGGGCAGCCGGCCCCCTGGCTCTGAGTGGGGACGGCCGGGGGGCAGGCGGCCACGATGCCTGAAGGAGCCTGGAGGCTGGTGTCTGCGTCCCCGGGTGGAGGAACGCTCCCCGGACTTGTTTATGCTTCGGACAGCGAGCAAGAAGTAAACTTGGACTGTGTTAAGCCACCTCCGTGTTGATGTTTATTTGTTGTAGGGTTAGCACCAGTGTTGCAACGCGGGCCACAGCACAAGGACCCGGGTGCAGAAAGGACCGCCCGTGAGCAGCCAGGGCGCGTGGTGGGTGGGGGTGATGCATGTCCCCCCTCCCCGTGTGGTCATGCTAGAGGCTCTGTCCGCCTCTAATGCCAACTCAGAGCCAGCTCGTCACGTCACCAGGTCCCCAAATTAAGCAGTAATGTGCTTGTCCAATAAGCCCCATATGGCTGTGATGAGTCAAGACCACATTCTCTCAGCTTTAAAAATTAATATTATTAATGCTGATAATGAAACCTCGCAGTTTTATGCCATGCTTTTCTCCTAAAGGGCTCAAAATGCAAGCATTAAAAGATGTGTATAAGAGACAGGTATATGGATGGATGGCCTGTGGCACCTCAAATGCTGGCCTAGCTCTGGACTCATAGGAAAGTCCCATTGCACATCCCTGGCTTCCATGGTGGGGATGTCCTGACAGATTCACCACCAAGCAAACTAGGAGATGGGTCAAGGGGAGGCACAGCCTCACAGATCCCACCTTTAGAGGGGATGGAATGCCATTTCTCTGAGATGATGGATGGATAGTTGTTCTGTTAGGAGTCTGGGGAGGCAGGTTTCTTCCCTGGGATTTGATGATACGAAGCAGTCAAAGTGCCGAAGAGAATGCTACCCCTTGGGACGTGTAAGGATGGATTGAGAAGCATTTCTTGTAGTCCAGCTGTCAGTCCGATGCTCAGAGCTTACTGGGAAGGAAGGACCCTCTCTGCTTTCAATCTGAACTCAGTTCTGCCCTTGCCTACTACTGCTCCATAAGCCAGGTCATGCCTACCTCTGCCCACATCCTCCATGGCTGCCCAGCTCATTCAGGGGGAAACCCATGTCCTTAAGTGGTCTGGAAAGCCCCACATGCTCTGCCCCTCCCTGTGCCCACCCTCGACCTCCTGTCCTGCCAACTCCCCCTCGCATCTCTTCACGGCCATGCCAGCCATGCCAGCCATGGCGGCCCCTCATTCCCCTGTTATTCCTCCAGCCCCTCTGCCTGGAGGGCTCCTCTCCAGCATGCGCATGGCTCATCGGTCACCTTTATCAGGTTTTGGCTTAAAGGTCACCTTCTCCTGGGCTTTCATGAGCCTATTTAAATGGGAACCCAGTTCCCACTCTCCAGCACCTCCGTGCCCTGTCCTGTCTCCCCTCTGTCATCACCTCACACAGTATGTAAACAGGCCCCTTTATTGTCTGTCTTCCCACTGGAAGGCGAGTGTCAATAAAGCAGCGACTTCTACTGCTGAATCATCAGGATTTAGGGCAATGTTATCACACAGGAAGAACTCAATAATCTATGCTTAATTAATTAGTGACAGATCTAGCTTCCTTTGCGAGGGCACCAAGTTATTATTTTGAAAGTTGGTCAATGAAAGATAAGCACGTGTCCTGCTTTTTATGTCAAACTGCATTTCAAGGGAACCAAGAAGCTGATGAGGGACTGTTCTTCTTTCTAGAAGACTTCCAGCTGCTAGATGCAAAGGGAACAATGGAATAAAAAATGGACATTTCACAAGCTGCAATGGAATCATGAGAAACGGTCATCGATACATGCTGAAAATGTGAGATGAGGGGTTGAGGGGGATCTCTGTGGTGGAGGGGCCAGGATGACAACCCCTGAGCCCACTTCCCAGGCTCAGCATCGCTGAAAGCTTTTTCTGACGTAGCCCCAGGGGAGGCACTGGGCCTCAGTCGGAACACCCCCTGACCCACCAAAACAAATGAAGCCAGGATCTAAGTTCTAGGTTACAGACAGTAAGGAGGATAACAGAATTTTAAAAAAGACAGAATGAGGAGGTAGTCAGCCAAATCGAACTATGAGACAGTCCACAGGACAACTGACCCAGTTTTCTTCAAAAAAAAAAACAAATGACATTCAACGTGGAAGAAGGAACATTTGTAGATAAAAAGAGATTCAGGAGACATACAAGCAAATCTAACGTCTGGACCTTACAAGGCTCGATTCAAATCAACCAAGAATAAAAGGCATTTTGATAATAAGGGGAAATAAGGGAAATTTAAATATAAACTGAATGTTAGGTGACATTAAGGATTTACTGGGGTTATTTTTGTTGTTGGTACTGTTGTCTGGGTAGTACATGCATTTGGTTACATTTTTTTTAAAGTCCTGTCTGTAAGGGATGTGTCCCAAAGTATTTACAGATAAACTGGAATTTGCTTTCAAACATCTCAGGAAAAAAAGTCTTGAGGGAAAGAGATAAAACTGAATTGGCAAGCGTTGATCATGGCTGAAGCTGGAGCTGGGAGATACGTACGTGGGAACTCACTGCACAAGTAAGTCTCGCTACTTTGATTATGTTTCAAATTTTCCATTTTAAAACCATTCTTTAAAAATATATAACGTCCTATTTTGTGGATGAATTTAATGAAGTTTTTTAAAAAAGAGAGAGAGAGGAAAACAAGAACCAGTAAACTAGCCAGAATAGTTCAGTGCTGTTGCCGTTGCAGCCGTGGGGGAGGCTAAACCCTGGAAGCTGAAGAGCTGGCCCTCTCTGGCTGCAGAGGTGCCCAGGTTTAGAGAAAGGCCTTCTGGTTTCCATCCTGAAAGGAAGGCCAGGCCGTCCCATGCCTGCTAGAGCCTTGGCCTGGCCCGGGAGTGTGGGGCAGCCTGGCCACCCATCCCTCTGGTCCCTGCTCACCTCTCTTCCATGTAAGGCCACGCATCCACGCTCCCTTCCCCATGGGCACCTCCTCTGCCCCTCCTGAGATGTTCTTGAACCACCTCTAAATATATTAGGTCATAAATCTGTGAACTGGTGTGGAAAGTATTAAGCTCACACTTTGATGTCAGCTGCAGGGGAGGGGGACTGACGTGCCCTGAATTCCAGACCCATAAAAGGCAGGTGTGCCGTCTCCGTTTCCCGGACGAGGAGCCCTATGGTGGTGTGGACACGCCAGGCTCCCCTGGTAACAGGGGCTTGTCTGCAGTGGCCAGCCCTGCTCTGATCAACCTGCAGGGACCCACATCATCCTCACCATGACCCCGCGAGGCAGCTACGCACTCCGGGGTACGGGAAGGTTAGGGAACCTCCCAAGGCCATAAACGCAGTCTGTGGCTACCGCGGTGGTGGGGTGGGTGGAGGCTCGAGCAGGGTTATGACGGTCGGGAGGATGGACTCATGGACACAAGCACCGTCTATACACTGCCCACGTGGCCCGCATCTCCTGCACTGGTCTCGAGTGGGTGGGGTTCCACGGTGGGGTCACTACGCATCCCGGTTTGACCAGGCCAGTCTCTGTGTGTGCCTGCTGCCCCAACGTAGTCATTAGCAGTGCCCCTATTCTTTCTCAAATGTGTCCCAGTTTGGATGATAAATGATACAGTCACCTTAATTACAAGCTCCTCCAGAGGAAGAAAAGCACGTAATAGCCAATTAATTAATACCTGTTGAATAAAACGTTGATGAACATTTTTATGGTGACGGACCTTCCTGGAAGTGGATGAATGACCAGGTCAAGGTCTCCACGGTTTCCTCGCTACTCTCGACCCCTGTGACTCAGCCCTTTCCAACTACTCCCCTCAGACATCATCGCCCCCCACCCCGCCCCGTGGATGGCCCTGGGTTCTATGAAGCATCTTGGGGTTCTGGGAGGACTCCCACCTTTAACCCTCCGATGAGGCTGGTCTCTTGTCCTCAACGTCCCCGCCCCTCAGAACTCAGTCCATCTGCTCCTCACCAGATGCAAAGTTACTGCTACACCCAGGCCAGTGGGGCCCCTCCCAGCTCCCCTGCCAGCCCATCAGCCCGTCCCCACCCCACACCCTCTCTCTGGGAACAAGGTGCGTTGGGCAAGTCTCTGCTAGCTGCCCCAAACCAGGCATTCTGTAGCGGCTAATTAACTCCAGTTCCTCCTTGGTGTTTCATTTCCTTGCTGAGACATTAAAATAATCCCATTTCCCTAATTCTTCCTCACTCTTCTGCTGTATTGCCAGGAAAGAAGAGCTGTCCTTATGGAGTAAAGACGGGGGGAAGATGGGAGCCTCGTCCTCAAGAACGCAGTCGTCCCCTCAACGTCCCGTCCTTTCCTAAGACACAGCTGCTGGGCTGCGTGGACACATACTTTAATGCTTGCATTTTGAGCCCTTTAGGAGAAAAGCATGGCATAAAACTGCGAGGTTTCATTATCAGCATTAATAATATTAATTTTTAAAGCTGAGAGAATGTGGTCTTGACTCATCACAGCCATATGGGGCTTATTGGACAAGCACATTACTGCTTAATTTGGGGACCTGGTGACGTGACGAGCTGGCTCTGAGTTGGCATTAGAGGCGGACAGAGCCTCTAGCATGACCACACGGGGAGGGGGGACATGCATCACCCCCACCCACCACGCGCCCTGGCTGCTCACGGGCGGTCCTTTCTGCACCCGGGTCCTTGTGCTGTGGCCCGCGTTGCAACACTGGTGCTAACCCTACAACAAATAAACATCAACACGGAGGTGGCTTAACACAGTCCAAGTTTACTTCTTGCTCGCTGTCCGAAGCATAAACAAGTCCGGGGAGCGTTCCTCCACCCGGGGACGCAGACACCAGCCTCCAGGCTCCTTCAGGCATCGTGGCCGCCTGCCCCCCGGCCGTCCCCACTCAGAGCCAGGGGGCCGGCTGCCCCTCTGCTTAGGATGACGCGTCCCCAGACCTGACAGGAGGGAGTCAGAGGCCAGACCCACAGCCCCAGGGAGGCTTTCCCATCTCTGTGAACACAGCCACGTCCCAGGCCTCTCCATCACATCATTGCGCTGCCCAGGGTTGGAAATAACCTGACTTACCTAGCTCTTCACCCCATTTTTGTCATTCCACTCCCAAAATGTCAGCTTGTTGGTTTTCCAATGGATTTTTAGCACTTAACAGCCCCTGAGAGGCACTAAAAAATAGCCGTGGAGGAAAGGAAAGGGGTGAGAGAAAGCCGAGCAAAAAGAAGGTCCAAAGGTGAGGTGATGCCCGGAAGTTCCTGTGCCAGGAGGCAGCAGGATCCACCCAATCTACTCCCCTGTCTGGGTTTTTCCACCCAGACTCCTCCCGACCCTCCTCCATCCCCCCTTGTCCCGGGAGGCAGGCTCCTGTCCTGCCTGCACCTCCGAGGCACTTAGGTTGCGCAGGCAGCCACACACTCTCTTCCCAGGCCCGCTTTTGCGAGGTGGTTGCAACAGGGGCCTTGTGAGGACAAAAACCAAGGGTCAGCTTCTGGGGACCGACCTTCCTGGTTCCAAGAGGAGCTGTGTCCCTTTGCACATACCTTGACTGTCACCAGGTAACTACAGAACGTCTGGCCTCAGTGGCTGCACTGCTACGACCTGGCTTCCGGGGACCATGTCCATTCACTTCCAGACCATGCACACCCTGTCCACAGGGGGATGCTTCAGGGCAAAGATGTGCTCAGAAACTTGCCCGACCCTGAGAAACCTCTGCCATGAGCTGGCACAGGGCGGCCTGGGCCACATGGCAGAAGGTCACAGAGACCCCAGCCCCTTCCTGCTTCCCATGGAGGTATGGTCCCATTCCCACCAGGAAGCCAGGACCACCAGTCACCCCGGGGCAGATCCAGCAGCCCTGGAGTTCCATGGGTCCAGCCCGAAATCTGCCCACAAACCTCCCATTTTCACCTCACTTAGCCTTGAACCCGGTGGCTCCCACATCCCTTCCCACTGAAGGTAGAAGGAGGGAGCAAAAGCAGGGGTAGCTGACGTGGACCGAGGCCCCTGGGCCCCACGTGGCTCCTATGCACCCCCCTGGGAACTGTGCCAGGCGTCTTCTGCCCCAGCTCCTAACTCTTAGGTTGGAACGCAGTGTCTCCAGGAGGGTGACTCACTGCAGCAGTGAGAACTGACTAATTATTCCAATCTTCCTGAAGCCACTGGCTCCTTAGTGGGTTCTCTCCCTCCGGGGCCAAGACCCAGCCCTGTGGTCAAGGTCGGCTGAGCCGATGGCACACCCAGGGCCAGGACAGCCGGCCCCTCTGCTTTCCTGAGGCCATGCCTGATCCTCTGTCTGTCTCCTGCTCCAAAAGGGGACTTTTCCCTCTTAAAACAGTGTGTGACTGAAACCACTGCAGGTCCATCAGAGCAGAGGGCTCACCCCCATACTGGAAGGACACCCCTTTCCTCAGAGTCCTTGTTGTGTTGAAGCCACATTAAAAATAATGAGTCTGAGCAAAAACTCACTCTCTAAAGATGCAGAGAATCCTCCTGTGTCTCGGCCCTGGCCAGGCTTCACTCACTCACGCCAGCCCCCCACGACCGCCGTCTGCGGTTTCCGGACAGAACACAACAGATACATCCCCAGTCAGCTCCTCCTCGTACAAGGAGCCTCCCCAGGACATCCCGTGTGTCATCTGTGGTCCAACACAAAGGAGCTGTTTGCTTCCAGGAAGTCTAGGAAGGCGCAGTGCATCCTGAGGCTTGGGGAAGCCTCACTTTCCTGTTGGTCCAGAACCAGGAAACAATGAAGTCAACACAACCACACCATCTCCTGAGCCTCTCAGGGGACCAAAGCAAATATATCTTTTCATTGTTCCCAATTTGGGTACCCTACTGCCAAGGGTCCCTTTCATGGATCACAACTTTGTCATGGCAAAGGGGCTTGTGTAACTCAGTGAAGCTATGAGCCATGCTGTGCAGGGACACCCAAGATAGATGGGTCAGAGTGAAGAGCTCTGAGACAACACGGTCCACTGGAGGAGGGAATGGCAACACACTCCAGTATTCTTGCCCCGAGGGCCCCATGAACAGTATGAAAAGGCAGAAAGATATGACGCCAGAAGAGGAGTCCCGTAGACAGCAAGGAGGTCAAACCAATCAACCCTAAAGGAAATCAATCCTGAATATTCACTGGAAGGACTGACGTTGAAGCTGAAGACCCAATACGTTAGCCACCTGATGTGAATAGCTGACTCATTGGAAAAGATCCTGATGCTGGGAAAGATTGAGGGCAGGAGGAGAAGAAGAGGGTGGCAGAGGATAAGATGGTTGGATGGCATCACCGACTCAGTGGACATGAATCTGAGCAAACTCCGGGAGACAATGAAGGAGAGGGAAGCCTGGTGTGCTGCAGTCCACAGGATCACAGAGTCAGACATGACTTAGTGACTGAACAACAACTGCAAAGGGTCCGTATCACCAGGCTCATACCAGAACTCTCTCTCTCTCAGAGGACTGAAAAACTCAAAGCCAGATTAGCCGTAGGCCCTTTAAGATCACATGGAATTAACCACATACCTGTTGTGATACGGGAGGTCTGAAAAGAGAGCCAGGGACCTTGGGAGGCTGCTTCTACCTGTGGTTCATTCATGTGTGTTGCCTTGTCCCCTCTTTACCTTAAACTATTCATAGACCATAGAACACCACTAAGTGTATTTTCCTTTAATTGGGTGATCTACAGTCTGAACTCAAAAGCCGTGTGCAGTGCTCTGCAAAACACAGCCCTGCAGGGCCTCGTGGCTCCCGGAGGCCAAGTGAGGGCATCAGTGGGAAGTACAGGCTGTT
This sequence comes from Cephalophus harveyi, assembly GCA_006410635.1. Taxonomy (NCBI): domain Eukaryota; kingdom Metazoa; phylum Chordata; class Mammalia; order Artiodactyla; family Bovidae; genus Cephalophus; species Cephalophus harveyi. The sequence goes on along the minus strand of SJYT01032422.1, from coordinate 514,921 downwards.
AAACCCACAGGAGATGCTAATAGTCAGTGAGTTCAACTCCTTGTCTCGCGGAGGAGAAAAGTGAACTCTAGTCTACCCACAAACTTCCTAACTATCTTCCTACCCCTTCTGGCTCATCCCTCACACAGATGCCAAGAAATGTTTCTGAGACACAAGTCTGATCATTTTACACTTCTGATTAAAGTTCTCCAACACAGCCTTTGGGATAAAGCTCAAATTCCTTAGTATAACACACAGCCTTTGCCTTTCTCTAAGCTGCATGTCCTTCTAGTTCTCTCCAACACACACACACACACACACACACACACACACACACACACACACACTGCCCTCTAAGCATATTGAACTGCTTGGAGTTCTCGAAATATCTACTGTGGACTTTAATCCCTGGCTGCTCCATGACATAGATTCCAAGCAACTCAGCTAAGATTAATAAAACTGATCAGAGATTTCAGTTTCTGCCCCTAGGGGAAGTGGGGCTGGGTGTTTGAGTTCAATCATAGTCAGTGCCTGCTAAAATAAAAAAATAGCAATCTTCTTAGGAACATAATAGAATCCATAGGCTCTACAAGACATCAGTGACAATATCCAGAATATAATCCAAAATTGCCAGACATGTGAAAATACGATCCATGCTTCAGAGAACAGGCAGGCAGTGGAGACCAATTCCTAAATGAGCAGATGCGGGAATTAGCAGACGAGGATTGTCAGACACTCTGCTCTGTCATCCGTAACTTTACCTATGCAGCAACCTCCACCTGAGAAGCCCTCTCCACTCTAGGTGACTCTTACTCACCTAGTCTCAGGGGTAACTCCTCCTAGAACCTTTCCCGGTGTACCTCATTCCTCCTGATCACTTGCGAATTTATTGTCCAATTGTCTGGTAACTTGCCTGACCCCTCCTTCATCTTCCTTAAGGGTGGGGAGCGAATAGTTTTTGTCAATAACATCAACGCACAGTACAGGGTGAATGATAAACGTGGGTTGAGTGAATAAAGCAATGAACAAAGTAACTGAGAATGGCAGCGAAGGCGCGAGCAGCCTCAAAACCTGTGGCCCCTCTGTACCACACTCACAGTCTTGACACTGCGCGTGTCTTTTTTTTCTTGCTTTGTCTGATGCAGGTCACTTCTGTGCAAGGAGGTCACGGACACCACCCCACCTATTCCCACTTCCAGAAGTCTGCTTGCCAGTCTTCCCCCCGAACCCCACTTTTCTTCCTTCTTAGTATCAATTCCCAACACGTCTACTGACCTTTTCCCTTAGAACAGTTCATGTCACCTTAGCTAACGTTCACAGAGTGCCTTCTACAACGCCAGGCGGGCACGTTCACCAAGTACCAACCCGTGCAACTGTCCTAACCTAGGAGGAGGGCATTACCATTATTATCGCCATTTTACACATGACAACGCTGAGACCGAGAAGGTTTTTGTAAGCTTAGAAACTGGCAAACCCTGTCCATCACATGTGCAGGCGTGCTCAGTCGCTTCAGTCGTGTCCAACTCTCTGCAGACCCCATGGATTGCAGCCCACCAGACTCTTCTGTCAGCGGGATTTTCCAGGCAAGAATACTGGAGTGGGTTGCCATGCCCCGCCCTGCCCCGGGGATCTTCCCGACCCAGGGACTGAACCCGCGTCTCCTGCGTCTCTTGCATCATCAGGTGAATTCTTTACCTGCTGAGTCATCGGGGAAGCCCTTTTGCCCATCATACTAGACGAAGAAAGACTTCAAAGAAGCAGTTTTGCCTCTCAGTGTTGACATACCTTAGGTATCTCACTTAGAATTTAATGAGGCATTTTGAACGGAAACTGTGTCTACCCACCATGAAAATCCTAAGTAAACACCAAAGTCCGATGCAGAATTGGTTAGCTCACCCACGTATAACCCAAGCACATGTCATACTCCATCCCACCTGGGCTCCTCTCACCTCCCAAAGGGGTGTGACAGAGAGACAGCCCCACAGATGAGAGCAGAGGCATCGCCCTGCTCCCGATGGGGCTGCTGAGTGGGGCACGCCATGGATATGGGCAAACATGGCTCCAAAGCCCAGCACCCCAACAACACAGAACATGTGCTGGGCCCAGTGGGATTGGGACCACGGCTTGCGGGCTGATGTAACATAGCTCCTCGTGATAATCCACCTCTGAGGAACCAGAGCTGGAATGCTAAAGGGATTAATGGGCAGAAGACACTTTGAAGCTGTTCCCCATGAGCTATATGCCCTCTGCCAGGTACGCCACTTCCATTACTTCCTTCTGCTCGCTGAGGCTTCACTGACATTTGGCATTCTGGTTCTCCTTTATCTTCTGGAATTCTCTCCGACTCTGAGAGCGAATGTCGAAACTCAGCTAAACGTAAATCATCAAGATAAAACATGAGCAATCTGGAAGTCCAAATCTAGCTCACCCAACGAAGAGACATTATTTTGATCAAACTCTTTCTTTGTTTCTGAAAGTCAGAGTGTGCTGGAAATCTTTGCAAATACTTGAACGTCAGGCTAACACACACACACACATCAGACTGAAAGGTAATACTCAACATAGTTGTTGTTTTTTTCACTCAAACATAAAGAAATCATTTAGCATTTAATTACCCAGGTCTCCTGCATTGCAGGCAGACACTTTACCTTCTGAGCCACCAGGGAAGCCCCCAATTTCCCCACTAACACTCTCTAAATCCAGGTCTTGTTCATCATGCCGATGTTGCAGTTGGTAAGACGAAATATCCAAGGTTATTAAGTGACTTTCCCAGCATCTTGGGGCAACACAGTTAGAAAATTTTGATTTATGCCCAAAGTCTTTTTCAGTCTCTATTGCTTGGATCACTGAGCTACCCTCCAATTTTAATATTTAAGAAGCTCCAGTTACTTAAACCCAGAACTGCTGGGAAAAGAAAAAAAGAGCATATATGATTGTGGTCTGTTGCTTTTGGTAAGTCAATGACAAACTAGAGAATCTCCCATTAGTAAATCACCTCAAGAATGAATTGTCTCATTCGAATAGTTTTTCATCATTGAATTTGTTCCATTTTCCACAATTTGGTTGAAAAGCAAAGGTTTACAGTTGATTTATTTGCGCTGGCAGGAAGACTCATCTGTTTGAATCACTCACCAGAAATCTGAGACTCCAGAGAGTCAGCGCGTGCTTTTGTAAGTCTCTCCAATTCCATAAATTACGGGACTCTATTCAAACACCATCGTGCATCGTTAGTACTGCTAGTGTTCCTATTAGAACTGAAATGATTCTCTGCAAATCATTATACTGCTTATTAAAATGATAAAGGCATCGTCTTAAAGTACAACCAAGAGTGTACAGAGAGAATGTGCTCACGGAAGGATTAGAACACACACCCTTTGCTTCCCAATTGCAAGAAGTATTATTCACGCCTTTGTTTACTGAGCTGTGTGTGCCCCACACCTGCTTCATTTCCCTTAACTCCCTCTCCTAGAGAGGCTGGTCTCATGAACTCTGTTTCTGATGAGAAGGTGGTGTTTACACAGGTAACCTGCTCAAGGCCACACACCTATAAATGATGGAACTAGGATTTTTTCAGGCTTGTCTGATTCCAAGTGCAAGCGTGCATGTTCAGTGGTATCCAGCTCTTTGCAACCCCATGGACTGTAATCCAACAGGCTCCTCTGTCCATGGAATTTTCCAGGCAGGAATACTCCAAGTCTCCACTTCTAAACACTCCGCAATGTTCCCCCATTCTCGCTTGGACCTCCCTCTGAGATAAAAAGAGGATCTTTTTTTAAAGTTCCACGCAGCCAAGTCACAGATGCCAATGACAAGCCAAAAACATCCCAACGGGCTACAGTACGGGGTATGCATGCGGCCACAGCCAGGCAGCTCTTGGCAGATCCATCACTGGTTCTAGAACTTCAGGTCTGGGCCTTTGAGATCATCTGTTCACCTCTTGCATCTCACGGGAAAAGACAGAAACCCACAGAGGTGGGGAATTCTTCCAGGTAACAAAACCGTGTCCCTGGGCTCCCAGAGCTCTACTTGGCCTGTAACCCCTGCCACATCTCATCACGACCACTCTATTATCTCTCGGTTGTGCCCACCACCCAGGCATGGGGAGACAGAGGAAGGACAAGGCAGACTCCGCGTCTGGCCCCAAGAAATGCAGCGAGGATAACCGTGTGCACAGACGTCCAGCAACAGCACGAGGGGCGTTGGAAAAAAGCAGCACCGTGAGTGACCACGGCGGGGACCCAAGCACGTGGCCCTGGAGACTCCAGGGAGGAAGAGGACAGACAAAGAGATGGACTTTCCAGGTCCCAAGCAGGAAGGAGAAACCAGTGGGCCTGGCCGAACATCTCCCTCCAGCTGGTTCCAGCCCCAGAGCCTGAGAAGCCAGCCCTGCAAGCAGGTGGCTCCAGTTATGTTTTCCATCAGCCACAAATAGCCATGCTTTGTACCAGGGCCATGACCCCGACAAGCCGTCATCATCACTGGAATGCCTGCGAGGCCGAGGGAGACGCACGGGGCTGCCAGAGTCATTGCAACATCTTCCCAGAGTCTGGGGCCAGGAACAGCCTGACTCAGCGGGGCGAATGCACTGGCCAGATTCTGCTGGCACCTGGGCCAGACTCGAAGACATTTCTGGATCCCACTTCTCTGTGAACCTTCACCAAAGCCGAAAGCCGTTTTCCCGGCCCCGTTGGAAGACGGAAGGAGGTGCACAGGATGCCTTCCATGTGGAAGCAATGAGAACATGGCCAGGCTTGTAACGGGCCCGGGACGGCGGGCAGAAGAAGCTTAGAGGTTACAGAAAGGAGTCCGGATGTGGACATGAGGACCGCGTCCTGTCCTGCCAACCACTTGCTGGGTGAACATGTCTTCTCGTCTCTACTGAGGACACTCAGACCACCGCCAACAGGTCACAGGCTCTTAGGAGGCTCAAATGGTATACGAGGAAATCACTGTAAACTTAAAGCACCGCCCAAATTTCAGTGGTCATATTTGTAAATGCGGAAGGCATATTCATGGGTTTTCCAGACCCACGCGAGGCAAGCGAGGGACAGAAATGTTTCTAGTTTTAATGACAGTGCTCAAGAAGATTGTTTGCTTTGTGCTGGTTCTGAGGAAAGTGGTCCCCAAAAGCACAGACAGGGAAACTTCACGTCAGCACGGCCGCTCACTCTGGGCATGGCAGAGCCCTGTTAAAGACAGCAGCTCCCGCCTGAGAGGCCCCTCCCCCAAGCCACTCAGTGAGCCAGGGGCTCTAGAGCCATCAGCTCCAACTCTCCTCCCAGGAAAGTGATCCCTCCCCGACCCCAGTCCTCGTTTCCTCCTCTGCTATAATGCCAGGCACTCTCATCGCATTTCTAGGGCTCCCCACAAACCTAGACAGCACATTAAAAAGCAGAGACATCACTTTGCCAACAAAGGTCCATCTAGTCAAAGCTATGGTTTTTCCAGTAGTCACGTACAGATGTGAGAGTTGGACCATAAAGAAGGCTGAGCACCGAAGAAATGATGCTTTCGAACTGTGGTGCTGGAGGAGACTCTAGAGGGTCCCTTGGAAAGTAGGGAGATCAAACCAATCAATCCTAAAGGAAACCAACGCTGGATATCCATTGGAAGGACTGACGCCGAAATGGAAGCTCCAAGATTTTGGTCACCTGATGTAAAGGGCCGACTTATAGGAAAAGACCCTGATCCTGGGAGAGATTGAAGGCAGGAGGAAAAGGAGATGACAGAGGATGAGATGGTTGGATGGCATCACCACCTCAATGGACACAAGCTTGAGCAAACTCTGGGAGATAGTGAGGGACAGGGAAGTCTGGCATGCTGCAGTCCACGGGGTCACAAAGAGACAGACACAACTTAGCCACTGAACAACAACGAGAGATGAGTGACTACGCTAGTTGGCTGCATTCAGGGACTAACGCCACAGGCAGGGTTAAAGGACCACAAGGGTAGGCCCTCTCCTCTCCCGTTCGGTTTTGCTTCACTTCCTCCAGGCTTCTCTCGTGCTCCCAGCCTCCACGTGGGGCTCACTGGGCGGGGCTCAGGGCTCGTCTCTGCATGGAGGCCGGGTGAGCGTCGCCATCCTGCTGCACACGTGGGCTCTCACGCTGCTCCTCAGAGCCTGGTTTGGACATGGTGGGAGGAAACCGGGGTCCCCAGTGAGAGGGGGCCTTTCGGGACCTTGCTGGGCTCTGGAAGGAGGCAATCGCCCCTCATCCGGATCTCGCTCCTTGGAAGTAAGACCCTTCCTGTGAAAGCCTAGGAAGGAGGAAGGGTGGACAGGTTCGGTGAAACTGAACTTGAGCCCCAAAACCCCTAGCACTCACAGCAGACCTGCAGGAAGGCATGAGTAGCCCTTTTTTATAGATGAGAAACTGATACACACACAGAGGTCAGCCGCCTCCCGATCTGGCTGGAGACACAAGATCAGAGGATGTCAAAGGGCGTGGTGGCGGAGGCCCCATGTCCAAGTTTATTTATCCAGTGCTAGATTCCAAAGAAAACAAAACAAAAACAAAAACCCCCAAGCCGTTTCCACCCCTGAGTCACCAGCCAGGAAATTGCCCAGCAAAGATTTGCACAGTCTCCAGAGGGGCTTCCTCTGCTCTGGGCTCGGAAGCCAGAACCACAGGAAGCCCAAGCACAACCATAGCTCCAGCAGCATCCTCGGCCACCCCGGCCCCTGCCCAGCAGCTGGCTGTGTCTGGATGGAGCCAGGACTCGTGCGGGGCACGAAGGAGGCCACCAGCTCCATCATTTTTCACATCACGAGGCTCCCATCCTCTCTGGCCCTGATCACCTTAGAGAATTTATCTCTGCTGCCACCAGGCCAAGTAATGGGGTCTGAGTTGTGAGGAGAGGTGACACTCGGGCCCCTTGCACTGCCCTTGGTCAGTGATGACTCAGATCTGCAGGTCTTCAGCCCCCTCCTCTGCCCTCGGCCCCACCAGCCACAAATCCTCTGAGGAAGGAGCATGAGGTGACCCCCACTCTTCTCTCCCGAAGACCTCTTCCATGTCCCACCACCCAGCAGTGCCTCTGCCAGGGTTTTGTCAACCAGACACACAGCACTGGTAACTCCAATCTCCCCTCCTGTTTCTTACTGGAAACAGACGGCCATGAATCCGGGCCCCTTGTCTACATGGAGCGGCCATGCCAGGTCAGCTCAGGCTCTGTCCACCGAGACCACAGAACCCTGACGTTTTAGTGACTCTTTAGAGCCTTATCTGGAATAATGGGCAGTTTCCATTAGGAGTGTTGAAATATTAACAAGAGCCATCATTATGCCCTTTATGAGCTGCTAGAGTGTGAGGACGCCAGGCTGGCAATGACCACAAGAGTGGCTCAGGGTACTTTTCCTCTTAGACTCATTTGCACTTTTCTTAAATTCCAAACTCAAAGAGTTGGGTCTCAACTAATGAGATTTCAGGGAGCAAAAGTGTAAATATAGGGGACCATGAGGGCTGCAGTGGGCCTTCCCTAACAGCCCTTCTCTGTCTGCACTACGGGGTATTCTGGGGAAGCAGGAGGTGAAGAACTGGTCAACATGGAGGATGGAGGCAGGGAGAGCACAGGTCAGAGCATCGTGTCCATCACCTCTAAGGGCCCCCCAGGAATGTGTGGCTAGGACCTGCTTCTCCCCTTCAGAAGAAAAAGCAAAATACATCACCTGTCGTTCAAGAGAAGGAAGGAGGCAAGCCTGACTCTCTGGATACTACATGAGAGCTGCAGCCTCACCCTGCAGAGATCCAGGGATAGAGGGGAGGGACAGGCTGCCAGCAGGACTGTCCAGACGGGAGCAGTGAAAAGACTGACAAACTCTGAAGAAAGAAATTGCCACCATGCCTGGCATGTTACAGAGGATCAGGAAGAGAGATGTTGAGTAAACGAATGAATAGTATAGGACTCCAGGGATCCCTACTCTCAGCAACAAGCTGGGGGGTTCTTCCAATTTTGATTCTTATCTATTGTACATCCACATAGCTTAAAGTCAAATAGCTCTCAAAGCTCATTGCAAAACAAACAAACAAAGACAAATGAATCCACAGTTCTCCTCCTGACTGCCCTATTTCCTCCTCCCTAACAAACACCACTGTCAGTGTCTTAGCTATATCTTTGGGTAGTTAATTCCATATTTTAAAATCATATGCTTCTATACCTTTTTACCAAGTTTTAACTTCTTTCCCAATATGAGAAGTGAGGATTTAATCATCTCTCTGATCCTTCTCCAGCATCCTGAATAGCATGGGAATTTGTTGGGATCAGTGTCTGATTCTGCATGGTGATGACTGAAAAGGGACCCCCTTCACAGATGCTCTTCGCCTTTCTCTGAGCTGGAGTCTATGTTTCCTGAATCCCATGTTTCCCTCGGTTTAATCCCACTTCATTATGGAGAACTTCCTCCAGTAGCTTTGCAGCATCAGAGCTAACTTGGTTTGGGTTTTGGGTTTTACTTTTAGCTGTTTTTGTTGTTGCTGAGGTTTTCATTCACCTGAAAATGTCTTTGTTCTACTTGTTGCTTGGGCGATAATTTGGTTGAGTATAAAATCCATAACTGGGAATCCTGTTCCTTCAGGATTTTGAGGGCACTGTCCCAGTCGTCTTGTTCTCATGTTAAAACACCTGAAACCAGGCTGATTCCTTATCATTTGTAATGTATTTTTTTTCTCTCTAGAAACTGCTGAGACTGCCCAATTGTCCCCACTTTCCTGATATTTTCACAGTGATGTGCCCATCTGTGTGGGCACTCTGTGAGCCCTACTCACACAGTAGGACGCCGATGCCCTTTAGCTGTAGGCAGTGTTCTGGACTCTGTCCCTGAGAGCCACCCCTCAGTGCATATTCAGTTACCTCTTTCTGGAATTTCAAGCTCTCAGATGCTGTACTTCTTGGACTGGTCATCTCACTGTCATATTTTTTCCCTCCTAATTTCCAGCTCTGGTTTGTTTGCCCTGCTTCTCTGGAGATTCATTAATTTTGTTTTTCAATGATTCATAGCCCTCAGCTACAACATTTTTAATTTCCAAGAGTTCCTTTTTGTTTCGTGAATATTCCTTTTTCACAGAAATCAGTTTCTGTCTCAGGAAAGTAGCATCTTGTTGCATCTCTCTAAAGACAGAAAAGGATGCTGTTGGTGGTGGTTTGGGTTTTTTTTTAAGGTTTCTCCTTTCATATTCTGTTTTAAATATCCATCCTTTGCTTGTTTGCTTTGGTTTCTATTTTCATTTTAAGGGACTTCCAAATATTTAGGTGTCCTTAATTGACTGATTATATTTAAGAGCGAAACAACAGAAAACTGATAGGAGTGGTGAGTGGGCTTGTCAGTTGGAGGGGCTGTGGCTGAGTCGTCCTGCAGGGTGGACCCTGACGTGTCCTCAGGGCTTTCTTCTCCATGCTAGCTGCCTCTGCCAGACTGAAAGATGCTGGGGGTGTTCAGATCTCCAGCCTAGAGAGGACTGGAGGCTGCACTGTGAGAGCAAGTAAGGGACAGCTGGGGAGTCTCAGCCATCCTTCCCTGGGCTGTGCCAGCCACGGCCCCATCCAAAGAGTGTCTCCTTGGTCGTCAATAGAGGACAAACCACCTGTCTCAGCCTGGGTTGCATGGAGGCAGGCTGGGTTGCACGCAGGTAGGGCCTCTCCAGCGAGCTCCGACCTTGACCCACCAACAGGGCCTAGGAAGGCATGGCTTCTGTGGTGCAGCGGACATCAACGCTGCTTTAAAAGAGGTGCTGAAGCCGCCTGCACCCATCAGAGCTGAGTTAAGCGACACGTGTATGCTCACATCCAACTGTGATGTTTCTACAGAGAAAGACCTGGTCGGCGCTCTGTGTGCTGATCAGCATCAACTTCCCTGGGGCCGGAAAATATAACAGAAACTAGAAGACCTGGGAAGGTGAAAGTGAAAATAGTTGTTCAGTTGTGTCCGACTCTTTGCAACCCCATGGACTGTAGCCCGTCAGGCTCCTCTGTCCATGGGATTCTCCAGGCAAGAATATTGGAGTGGATAGCCATTCCCTTCTCCAGGAGATCGTCTCAACCTGGGAGGCCTCCACAAAAGTGTTGGAAAGCCAAGCTCCATGACATGGCTGGCTGCAGCGGTTTGGTTGTTAAGGACCACGGCATTAATAAGACATCAAAGAATATTTCAAACACAAAAATGAACAAATGAGAACAACCCTCAGATATACACACGTATATACACACACACATATGGTTGCTGTTGTCTTCTTTTCCATTCATTTTATCTCTGCGGTTTATGCATTTTTTAAAGATTCCTTCACCATAATTTCAGCATGGTTTGGGAGGAGGGCATTCAATCACAATTTCTAAACTGCTGTGCTTTTTCCCTCATTACCATATCACTTTATTCTATTTTTATAAAACATAACATCGATTCAGAAGAGTGCATAAAACATATTTTTACAGATTAATGAATAATTGTAAAGCAAACTCTCCTGTGAGGAAACAGCACAGAGTGAGCTAGACTCTGGATGGATCTCCCAGGCCTTGGGGCGGGGCGGGGCTGGGGCCCCAGGGAGTGGGATCTGCTGGTTTTGGTTTCTCCTGTGTGGGAAACTCAGGGACCCTCTGTGACCCTGCCTGAGAGCCCTCTGCCCAGTGGATCCAGGGTATCACAGCCACAATAGAAAACACCAACTCCAGAATCGAACCCAGGCTCCCAGCTGGAAAACAAGGTCCTTCCAGGAGTCTGTCACGTCCACGCTCGCCTCCCTGCTCTGACTCCTCGCTGCCTGGACGTGGCCAGTGTGGTCCCGAGGTGCGTTCTGCACCCACCTGCCCCATCCACTCCTATCTCCAGCCCCCGATGGCAGCCTGGCCAGGCGGATGGCTCAATTGATTGTTCATTCCAGCCCGTCACTGGGGGAGGTGACTAAGCCTCCAGTTGTCAGGAAGAACCAAGACTCTCAACCCGAGAACCTATAGGAAAACCCTCCAGGGAGGCCTGTTGTAGGGTTTTACGAGGAAAACATCCCTGGACGGAAAAGAGTGCTCAGGAGTGTCCCTGGGGGAAGGCAGAGTATTCCTTTTTTCTTGAATTTAGAAGAACTTCTGCCCAGCATCTTTGGAGGCAGGGACCATCTGAAGATGCAGAGAGGACAGCTGAAGTGGTGAAACTTGGAGGGGCCCAGTGATTACTCAGCTCTTCTGAGACAGTGAATATTCCGTTTGCCAAGTATGTTCCCGAACTGTCTTACTCATGGTCCATGCCTACCCACAAAGAAGATGGGCACCAGCCCCGCCTCACGCCCTGGAAGGGAAATGGGATGAGAAGGCAGGACAGTCCAGCAAGACTGCTCCCCACCCCCGCCCTGGGAGGGGGGACAGTCCAGCACGGGCTGCACCCCACCCTGGGGGGAGAAGCAGAACCACAGCCTGAAGCCTTCACATCCCCAGAGAACACAGCCCCTGGTCCTTCCTGGCAGGGCATCCATCCATCTCCTCCCACCTTAGTTGGGGGCCTCCAGACACAAGAGGAAGCCGCAGGGGGTTAGTGATTCCATTCTGAGGAACCACAGACAGACAGTGGGAGGTGGGGGCCAGGCCCGGGGGAGGGGAGGGGCTGTGCTTATGGGGAGAGAGTGTCCATTTGGGGAGATGGCAGAGTCCTGGAGACCAGGGTGGTGACGGTCACATGACTGTGTGACTGTCCTTACAGCCACCCAGGTAACATGGTACGTACATACGCTCCAAAATGGGTAAAAGGGTAGGTTTTTTTTTTTTTTTTTTAATGTTTCACCACAATTTTTTCAAAAGGAGCCTCCATCCTAAACTGGAGAGTCTCACAGGCAGAGTGCCTCCCCACAGCCGTGCTGGGGCTCCCCACTCCCGGGAATGAGGGCCTGTCATCAGGCAGGTGGCCAGAGGGCATTTCAGGGCCAGCCAACGCAGATAGCATGAAGGGGGACGAGTCCTCCATCGACTCATAAGACACGGAAATCTATGACCAAATTCAGATGAGTAGTGAGGCTCCCTTCCGCCTTTCACTCTGCTGGCCTGGGCCACGTGGACCAGGTGGGGTGGGTGGACCCCGAAACTGTTTTCTCTGGAACTAAGCCCCCGCGGCTTCATCTTCCTCCCAGGGTTGATCTGTCTCACTTCCCGACACTGAGAGGATGCAGGTGGACCACAGCCCTCCAGTCACCCAACACGGAGGGCCATGGGACCCAGCGCTGGTTACGGCACAGGTGACTTCCATGTTATTTAGACCTGAGCAAAATCTTACTTAGCCTCAGTTTCCTTATAAAGTCAGGGAATTCGACGTGATGAGCTTCCAGTTTTTCTTTTAGTTCCACTGATCCATAAACTTGATTCCTGCCACACCACCTGTAGAATCTGCTCTGAACAGAGCCCGTGGGCTCACTGGAACCCAGTGGAGTCTGAGTCGGTTCCTGCCCCTCCAATCCCTTCATCATTCAAGACAGACCAACAGTGAACTCAGGCGTGAGAGCCAAACCAAAACCAACACTGGGACATTAGGACCAGGCTGCCTCAGGCCCTCGGCACCTGCCCTGGGGGAGCAGTTACCACTGCTCTCCCAAGCCATTCTCCCGAGAGTGAACTCAAAGTGCATCATCAACAGTGAAAGGCTTTGTGACGAGGTCAAAGAAACCCATCAGGCTCCTGGACCAGAGCCTGGACCCGCCTGGACCCGCCCGCCTTGGGGGCTCAGCCTCCCAAGTCCAGGCCCTACCTGCTGCTCTCAGCAGACACCAGCCTCTGCCCCTGCCCCTCGGGCCACTCCTCCTCCCCAAGAGCAGCCCTGATCCCAGAAGCTTCACGGTGTGGTGGAAGGTGCATAAACAGTCAGGAAAAATTAAGATCTTGTTGGAAGTCAGGAAAAGGCAACAGTCTGCTTGCTGCTCCCAGGAGATTTCTACGCTGGGCTTTTCCTAGAGGCCAGCTTTCCAAATGCCATCAGCAGAGAGAAGTCTTATAATGGAAACGTTAAATGCATTTTGGGCTTTCTAAGTGGGTCCAGGAGAAAGGACTGAGACGTTCCATGTGTTCACCAGGCTGTCTCCTCTCTCCTGGCCGAGAGCCTGGGATGGATGCTCCCCAGTCCACAGGTGTCTGAATGTGCGTGTCCCTCTGAGTGCTTCTGCGGGGTCCAGAGAACAAAGCACACGGTCCCCACACAGCCCAGAGCCACCCTTTCCTCCTCAGCCTCAGGCGCTCGAACATCCAGCAAACCCATCAGTTGCTGAGTTTATTCCACACCAGCCCCAAATATCACTGGCAAGATTTCTGCTGCTGCTCAGGTGGATGCCAAGACTGCACTCTTCCAGACTGGAATCACCTGCCTCCAGAGGACCCCAGAAAAGCAGGCGCCCTGTGGCCTCTCCCCTGGAGAGGCCAAGAACAAGCTTCAGGGTTGGTCCAGATGGGGGCCAAGCTCTGAGCCCCACGGACACGGCTGCCCTGCGACCAAGGGCGGGGAGAGTCACTGCTGGGGTCAGACCCACACCCTCTCCCCTTTCAGGCCCCTTTGGGAACACATCTGGGGGGTGGTAGTGGCAAACCCTTCGCACACTGGAGAGAACAAGCACTCAGAGTCACACGGAGCGTGCCTCACACCCTCGCTTCACCGCATCCTCCCCCGGGTGGCCCTGGCTTGGTCATCTTGCCTCTGAACCCGCTTCACTGTTTGCACACAAGAGCTGGGCACTGCAGAGCTGCAGGGTCGTGGTCAAGATCTGGGTCCCTGGGATGGGACACCTGTTCCAGAATTACAACAGTGGTGCCCATTGTTGGTCTGATTAAAGGGAGACGTGACTCAGAACACAGGGACTGGAATACATCCCTGAAAAGCAGAGCCCTGGCCTGGCCGTGGAGAGTCTGGGTAAACACGCCTACAGGAATGGAGGGCTAATACGAGCGCAGCGGCTAGATGACACTCGAGTGCCAGTGCCCGTAAGTGGGATCAGCGTCTCTGCGGCAGGTCCTCTCAATACAATATTTTAGGACGAAGGCAGAGCTGATGCTTCCTAGAGGCTGTCGGGCAGCAGGCAGTTCATTTCATGAGAGATTTCCCCGAGATCTCTGGGGCTGTGCGGGTGATGGGTTTCCGTCAGCGTGATGTATGTGGGCGGCCTCCCTCCTCTCTCAGCTCTAAAGGCCCTTCGGAGATTTCTTTACGATTTTATGATGCTAATTCCTCCGGAAAGTTTTGAAAAATTTGACAGGTTTCATATAAGTGTGTGTGTAAGTGTAGGCAGGCATGTGAACATACAAACAACAAAAAGCTCTAGGAGCTGCACAAATGTACCCCTCCCCCAGCATCCTCCAGACTGTGCCCACGTGTGCTGGGGCATCTTCCTTCCAAGGGGACCCCACACAACTGACACGGTAATCTGGGGCCTGGGAATCGAGAACATGGAAACCTGGGTGTTCAGGGTGAATTTTCCACAATGACTCACCTGGGAGAAAGCCTGCTGCCTGTTTAATTACTCAAAGTGGAAAAAAAGCGAAAGTGTTAGTCGCTCAGTCATGTTTGACTCTTGTGACCCCATGGACCGTAGCCCACCAGGCTTCTCTGTCCATGGGATTTCCCAGGCAAGAATACTGGAGTGCGTTGCCATCCCCTTCTCCAGGGGATCTTCTCGACTCAGGAATCAAACACTGAGGGTTTGATTCTTTGATTCTGCAAACCCCGCCCCAGGGTTTCCACATTGAGGGCAGATTCTTTACCATCTGAGCCACCAGGAAAGCCCCACCGACGCCTCCAAAAGGCCTGGGAAGGCGGGCGACGTCTCCCTTCCCTCTGTAATCTGCGTCTCCTCTCTTGCTGGTCAGCCACGGTGCTTTCACAACTTCCTTTAGATGCCTCTGTCCTGAGACGTGGCTTCTCTCAGCTCTGCTCCCTTCCCATTTCTTCTGGGAACCCCGAGCCCCCTTCCACTTTTCTCTCCATCATCTCACCTTCCTGTCTTCTCAGCAACAAGCCAATGGCAATGATCGAACGCTCACCGCAAAGAGGCAACGTTTCCAGGAAGCGTTCACAACACAGAAGCTCAGTGGAGGCCAGGCACCAAGAAAGCCAAGTCTGCAGGGCCCAGATCTGATTTCCCGCCCCAAGGACGACAGGTTCACCTGCACGTTGGAGAGAAGCTGACTCGATTTACAGAATTACAGACATTTGAGATGAAACAGCTCTAACATAGGCAAAGGCCACCAGAGTAGACAAAAAGTTTTATTATTTTTCCCCAAAAGGTCCAAGTCAAGATGCCTGCCTTGGAGAAAAGGAAAAGAAAACAATTATTCAGAGGGACTTCCCTGGTGGTCCAGTGGTTAAGACCCACAGTCCCAACACACGATGCCTGGGTTCCATGCCTGGTCAGGGAACTAGACCCCACATGGTGCATGGTGTGGCCAAAAAATAAATAAATAATGCATGTTGTTGTTGTTCAGTCGCTCAGTCGTGTCCAACTCTTTTTGACCCCATGGACTACAGTACACCAGGCTTCCCTCTCTACTATCTCCCGGAGTTTGCTGAAGTAATACACACTCCCATTGAAAAATAATTTGGGCAGTAATCCTCCTGATTACAGAAGGATAAAAATGACTATGATTTTTTTTTGTTGTTGTTACAAACATTAACATTTACTAAAAATGCCTGGCTACAGGGAGAAAAAGATGACTTTGGCACCTGTGGATTTCAAGTTGTCCTGAGAGGTAAGAAATGACATCAGATAGCATCTTCCCCAAAGTAAGGCACCCTGAAAATGCAGAAACTTTTTGCGTATAATTGAGTTTCCTGCTGAACAGTTTCCACAAAGTGGCAGAGAGGTCTGCTCAGTTCTGCCCAGCTCTGACCTCCGGGAAGCCCCTCCTTGTACCTGAGGACAGGTGTGACCATTCTTCTAGCAGCCACACCCGTCTCTTCCTCCTCACCCCTCATCCGTCTGACGCTGCAAGCCTCAAGTTCCATGATTTAGGGGTTAAACTTCATCGACCCTAGAACATTTTTTTTCAATCACGATTTAAGAGATTTTGTGGTATAGTCCTTCCTTCCAGGCCAGTGAGCAATCATTAGTTTGGGCTTTGTTCTTTTAGCAGCATAAGTAAAATATTAACTTACAACAAACGTAGTCTCATACCCAAACATCAATATTTTAGAGGTCAGTTACAATTGAATAATTCATTTTTTAATTAGGTGCTCTTACCTCTCTCCCTTAAAATGATGCCTTGCGAGGGCATCTGCCTTAAATGGGGCTGTGCCGTATACGGCAGGTGCCCAGTAAGGACTTTTGGTGAATGAATTCCCATCACCCCAAGAATGGTCCTAGACTGGGCTCTGGGAAGCGGTATTCACATGTCAAAGCTGTACCTTCTGTGTGGAGTCCTGTCTCCTCTTCTGACTCGGAATTGTCCCCCCGCCCACCATCAATCTAGCCGACTCCCCACAGGCTTCAGGTTTCACTCAAGAGCAGTTTCTCCAGGAAAACCTCTTCTATCGGTTTTCCACCCCAGTTCACACACATCATTGCTTTCAGGGCCTTTGTTAATCATCTTAGAATCTCAGATGCCTACGTTCAGCCCCTCACTGCCCCTGCCCCCCAGGGGCAACTAGGAGCAAGGCTCCTAAGAAGCCAGGATCAAGGTTATCAGGTCAACAAATTACGGGAAGGCACTTTATCACAATGAGCTCCTCCCATGCACACACCCTGGGACCTGCTGACCCAGTGCCAAGCCCATGGCTGGGCAGCCCGCAGTGAGGGCCAGCGCCCAGCAGACAGGCGCCTGCAGCTGCTGGGGTCCCTAGGAATCCCAGGGGGCCGCTCCAGACCCCAGCTGCAGGGACCCAGAGAGTCCCCCACCCTCCCGACAGCCTGACAGCAGGCTCAACCCTTGACACGGCCAGGGGCACCACAGTCCCAAGAAACGACACAACCTGTTCAGAATTTCCTTTGAAGGATCCAGGGGTTTGGATTTTATATTCGAGAAAGGCTTTCCTCAAATATGTTTAAATTAAAAAGAGCTTGGTGCAGGAAGGGTTTCCATCACACAGAGTGTGAGTGTACACAGGGAGCGTTTTCTCTGCCGAATGAACACAGGTGGATAAAAATGGGGCAAGGGGTGTCACACGCTTAGCATTCAAAGCTTCGGCCGCTGGCAAGCGGGCAGCAGGCAGTGCCTGTCTCTGAAACTGTGGGGAGGAGGAGGCCCTGCACTCAGGGCTCCGCGCAGGAGCACTCACCACCACTGGAGATGCCTGGTCCCCAGGGCAGCCGCCCTGGGCCTCCCTGCAAGTCCTCAGAACAAGCTTCCTATGCTGCAGGTGTTTCTAAACCTGCACCATTTGTGATGGGGAGGTGGGGTGGCACCATCTGCCTGGTCCAGGGAACCCCCTGCCTGATGAGGCAGCTGTTTCCTGATGGCTGAGGACATGTGCACGCATCCACACCATGATGCTTGCATTTCCAGGGCAGACCATGTCCCTTCCCTGAGAGCCAGTGTCCTCATCTGTGAAATGGGATGACAGGAGGCCTCACAGGGTCACTGCGATGCCCAAATCACCCTGACCCACACAACACTTTGGTATTTGCATGTGGAACAAAAAGACATTACTACTGAGTGAGAGATGCCACGTCCTATGACAGTCATCTGCGCAACCCTGCTTACCCCAGCATTTACCATTTTTATTTTGCAACAGAACCAAGTTGATTTTTTAAAACACCGGTTAATGCTGCCACAGGTGGGGTGAGGTATGAGGACAGGTGCTTTATCTCCAAGGATTCTTCCCACTCCCTCCTATGCTCATAGTCATGCATGTTCAGGGGAACAGGGGCCACCACCCCCACACGAGAGTCCACGTGACGCTTGGCCCCCTCTCACCAGTGACTCCACTTCTCTGAACTAAAGGGACGCCATCTGGCAGGCTCCGTCCACTCCCCGTCCACTCACTCAACAAATATTTATCAAGAGCCTGGCAGGTGCCGGTCCCTGCCCAAGGCACTGGGGACAGAGCAGCTTCCTGGGATGAATTCTCCACCCTGAAGTAAACAAGTAAACAGACGTGACCATTTACTGCAGTGGGGATTAGAAGCAGTGTTTGCAGAGCACTGGCGCCTGCTGGTCACTTGGAAAAGGGAATTGTTATGACTAAGCAGGTCTCCCGGCCCCACCTGCCGGAAGAGACACAAACAGAAAGGTTCAGTGACTGAGGGAGCAGCCCTGCCCCTCACCTGGGTCAGTCCCTCTCTCCCCGGGTCAGCACTGCCGGCCTGGCTCCAGAATGGCTCACAGGCTGTAGCTGCACCGGGTCCCGCCCAAACCAACTCAGCAGACCCCAGGGCAGGGCTGGGGTTAGGGGGTGGGTTGCCGCAGTGAAGCGTCTCCCCGAGGCCCTGGTTAGGAGTTGGGCTGAGCCCCGAGACACCCCGTCCACACCTCCACCTTGAGCACCCACAGACAGGACCAGCTGCAATGCGGGCCACCTGCCATCACCTGTCCGTGGGTTTCCCATGCCTGGGGACCACACGCCAGCCCTGACTCTCATCTACCGGGATGCGTTCAGGCCCCACAGAAACGTCTCGCCTTCCAGCAGGCCTGACGGTGCAAGAAGGCCGAGCTCACTGCAGGAGGACCAGGGCCTGAGCCCGTATCTCTGCTTGCTTCCCAAACCCGCACCCTGACGCATCCTGAATACAGGCCATGGGGCGTCCTCAGCCCACAGGCTCGGGGTGGTTCCAAACATGGTCCCTGCAGGGTGAGTTGTGGTGGGGGGCTGTCCCTCAGGGACCCTTCTTTAGCCAGGGGGCCTCTCTGCCTCTCTCCCTGTGTGATGAGACCCGCGAGTGGGCAGCCCAGATATCCTCCGTGGGTGAGGGTTCCAGAAACCAAGAGCCTGTGTGTCTCCTCGCCAACAAAAGCTCTCCCAAAGGGCCCTGTGGGACCTGCATCCAGGACCAGACAGAGGGTCCCCCAGGCTCGGGCTGTGAGCTCTCCGACCAGCACACACAGCCTCTGCTGGCACCCTGATGGCCCCCAGGCCTGAACTCACCATCCTTACAACCAGTCGGGGCCGCCCCATCTCACAGCATAAATGAGAAACTGGAAAGTCCCGCCTTCTCCCCGACCCTCGGGCCCTTCTGCTGAGCCCATTCCCCCGGCTCCAGCCTCCAGGTCTCTCCTCTGGCCTCTCCTCTGCCCTTCGCCCCTCTGGAGCCACCTGGTTCTGGCTTCAGAAAGCCCAACACAGCCCTGTTGTCTGCACAAGGTCAGACACCAAATACACTCTCTTAATATTCCAACCCAATCCCAATCTGAGCCGACTTCAGGGTCTGTTGGGAGCTGGGAGTTTTCCACACGCGATGAGTCCACCCGGCCAGCAACAGAGCTCAGGAGACCTCGTCCAGTTTACCTGCAGGGCAGCGGCCACTGACAAGGGTGTGGGGGGGTTCACACACTATTTCTACAGGATGCTCTGCCTGGCAGGTGGCACTGCCAGCAACAAGGCTGTGAATAATGCGGAAAGAAGCCCCATGTCACGGGCCCGTTCACGTTTCCTTCTGCTCCACTAGCACCAGGAAAAGATAACAAAGATGACGGATTTGGGCGCAATGGTGTATGTTAGATGGAGCATAAAACAAACAGACTTTTACGTAAATAATGAGAAAAAGACCTTTAAAAAAATTCCATACTGAAACACTTTTTATCTCCTGAAAAGAGAAAAAAAGCAAAGTGCTAGGAAAATAAACGGGGGTTGTAGCAAGCAGGTTGCAGGGGGAAGGAGCTGGGCAGAAGGAAGTCGAGAGCAGGAGGGCAGCTGTGGGCCCGCAGGTGTCAGGGGGTCCCCCCCTTCCTGGACAGTGAGGGTCTTTGCTAAGTGAGTTATTCTTGGACCCGACAGAGGACACATCTCTGGCCAGTTGACTTCTCTCTTTCTGTCTGGATCCTAGAGAGAGCCATGGGGAGAGGGCAAGCTGACGGGGCCCCACTTGCAAGAGGGCAAACATTTGGGTCACTTTTCCCAAAGAGCAGCCTGTGACACCCAGCAGCAGGGGTGCCAGGGGGGCGAGTTAAACCCATGGACGCTGAGCCCTGCGGGCTCACACTGTAGCTGCTCCCCGCCCCACCCGAGGGGATCCCAGGCTCTGAGGTGCCAGGCCCTCTGCCGGAGGTGCAGCATCGCCTCCGTCTCTAGCAGGACTCCGCGGCTGCAGCTTCTTGTTCTAAAAAAGCCACGAGAGTCACGGGAGGTGGTCAAGCTTCCTTTCAGGGGCCCTGCAGTGATTTGGGGGCCACATTCTGGAGGGACAAGGGGACAGCTTTGGTCCTCAAAGCTCCACAGAGAGCCGCACGCACCCCTGCTTCAGGGTTCCAGAGGCTACAGACATGACCCAAGGCCCCACTCTGCCCGGTGCCCCAGCCCGCTCTCCGCATTGCTGGCCTGGAGCTGCCAGCCAGGTGAGTGTGAGCCACCCCCCGCCGTCTCCAGTGGGTTTAAATCTCTCTTTCTCGAGCCTGGAAATTTCTCGGCTCTCACCATCTCCCTCCCACTCTCAGGTGGAACTCCCTGGTGGCCCCACCTGTCCCCCTGCCCCACCCCTCCCCTGCACCTGCCACAGATGCTTAGAGCCAGGCCTGGGGCTCCTTCGGTCCTCCCGGCCTCCCCCAGCAGGAGGTGTCTCTGGAGTCCCACCTGACACCTGCCCGCTGCAGTCTCCTCCTGCTCCGTCCACAGGCTCCTCGGTCCCTCATCCCGTTAAAGCTGACCTTCTCCCGGCTGAAGGCATCTCTTGACTCCCCCTCACCCAATGAGAGGAATTTTCAAAATGTATGTCTGTGTAGGTGTGTGTCTCTGTGTGTCTGTGTACATGTATGTGTGTCTGTGTGTATATGCATGCATCTGTTATGTGTCTACGTGTGTATCTGTGTGACTGTGTGTGTGTACATGTATGTGTGTCTGTGTCTATATATGTGTGATTGTGAGTATCTGTGTATAGTGTGACTGTGTGTATATGTGCCTGTGACTGTGTATATGATATATATGTCTGACTATGTGTCTATATGTATGTGTGTATATGTGTGACTGTGTGTATCTGTGTATAAGTGTGTGTGTGTCTCTGTATATATATTTAGCCTGGAGGAAACTCTCCATCATCCAAGCACATTTCCCTACTTTACAGTCACTGCCCAACCCAGAGCTTTAGAGAGGCAGCAACTGCCTTAGCAACTAGAACCCCCCCCCAGCCCCCACATTCTCTGGTGTACCCCGATTCCTAGTGTAAGGTCCCCCACATCCTGGCTGCCCCCTACCACCTCCCCTCCAGCACATGGGCTCACCCTCATGGGGGAAGATGGAAGATGGACCGGTGGTGCAGCCTGGACTAGTTTGGGCTTGTGGGGGTCACCCTGTACTCACAGCAGTTTTACTGAGGTACAACTTATATACCAGGAAATCTGCCCGTTGTGAGGGTACAA
This sequence comes from Cephalophus harveyi, assembly GCA_006410635.1. Classification (NCBI taxonomy): domain Eukaryota; kingdom Metazoa; phylum Chordata; class Mammalia; order Artiodactyla; family Bovidae; genus Cephalophus; species Cephalophus harveyi. The sequence continues at coordinate 493,495 of SJYT01032422.1, read as the reverse complement.
CTTACATACAGTTGTATGACCATCACCACGGCCTAGTTTCAGAGCTTGTCCATCACCCTGTGGAGTGATTTTAAAACCATGGTCCCTCCGCTCCAGCCCAGAGGACATCCTGGGACGGCTTGCTCTCCAGCCCAGCGTGAGGAGGGGCCAGCAGCACTCAGCCACCCAGAGCACCCACCTGTACACCCCCCACCCTCGTGGACTCTGGGCAAGGGGCCATCCCTGGGACCTAAGATGATAACAACCTCCTCTAAGCCTTGGCCCAGAATCGACCCAATGCGTCACTGGCTGCCAAACAGGCCTCAGAGTCTTTTTCTAAGTTGCAGATTAACTGAGAGGCTGTAGGGTTTCACAGAGGATGGGGTCGGTTGGGGGGTGCGGTTATGTGAGACGACACTGGGAGAAGTGGCACCAAGGAAGGCCCTGCTTTTCCCGGGGGCCTCTGGGACACCCCTGGTGTGTTTCTTTTGACACAGTGGAGAGTTCCTGCCTGCTGACACAGGTCTCACCTCTGCAGGCCACGTGGACCTGGGCCGAGGCTCTGCTTGTCATGTCATCGCTCAGCTCGCCAGCCAGCTCTGGAGCCTGACCCCACACACAGCCCAAGCTCCCCGAGACAATGAGGCAAAGGCTGCAAAATCCAAACAGGCATCAGATACACTAGCTACAGGGGCCCAGGAAAATGTCAAAGACTAAAAAGCACAAGAATTGATTACCCCGTGATATCAAGAGAGGCTGGCAATAGGAGAAGGAGGCCCTGGTGCTCTGCTGTTTCTTCCAGAAACAACCACCAACTGTCCCCTGTCACTAAGCTGCCAACGATCCAGGAGATGCGCTTTGTGGGGTCACGTGAGAAGCTCCGGAGTCCTGGCAGGGCAGGGGAGAGGCAGGACTTCCCCCCAGCCGGCGGGCAGCCCAGGATCCCGAGGCGCCTGGTCGGGCCAGCTGCGTTCCACAGCCCCCTCTGTGCCCAGACGGCTTTGTGATGACTTCAGGCTCAGCACAAAGTAAACACTCTCCACGCTTTTTCCATGGACACGTTCTAACCCCAAACTGCCAGCACTGGCCTCCCGACCATCCAGATGGAAAGCCGCCTTTCCCAAGAACATAAAACCTTCTTAACTAAATAGTCCATCTTGGCTGCAAAAACAAACTTTCCTACAAGCTTCCTAGAAATTACTTCTCGAGCATTGAGCCTACGAATCACCTGAGCAAAGCCCCCTCAGTGGGATGATGGCCCTGGGAGCAAACACGCGGAGGATCCAGAAGGCACACTCACTGCAGCAGACACCTGCCCTTCCAGGATGCCGGAGGAAAGAGCACCCACGGGCCACTGCCCAGAACTCACACTCGCGTGCATCCTGCCCCCAACTGCCTGACCGCAGCAGTCTTTCTCACAACAGGCCGAGATAAGACAGGTGCTGATGTGAATAAAGAGACCTTGACATCCAAGCTCGGCTGGCTTTTGTAACATCAAGCATGTTCCAGCTTGAATCCGCGTGGTCCAAGCTTAAACCCCACTGCCCTTGTGCAGAGGCGGGCACACGGCAGTGCACTTACCAGGTTGGAATTCGTGGCGTTGGAGTCGTCCTCTGGGAAGGGAATATAGATCGCTAAGGCCACACAATTGGCAAAAATAGTCAGTAAAATAATGATTTCAAATGGCCTGGGGAGAGGGAGTTAAGGAATTAATGCCACGGGAAGCACCAGTGAAACAAACACACACAGAGATAGAGATATATATATATATATATATTTAAATGAATAGGAGATTCATAAGAATTTTGTTTAAACAATACATTCCAAGCCCCTTGTGTTCTGAAAAGAAACATATGCCTTTTTAAGTGCTTCTAATGGGGCCCCGCCAAAATTTTTCCTAATATGTCAAAAGCAGTGGAGGCCAGTCGCGTGCCAGAGTAAACACAGATTTCTAAAACTTTTTTCCCTTCTTTTATTTATTTAGATTGCACTGGACTTCATTTTCTCTCATGTGTGCACAGGGTTGCTTTTAAAGACTGGGGCCTGCTCCAGCCGGGACGCGCCCCCGCCCACCCCTTCCCGGGCCGCCCTGCCCGCAGGCTCACCCGCCTGCACTGGGGGCCCGACAAGGCTTGGCTTGAAACAGGCAGACCCTGTGGGGCTCAAGGCAGAGACTTGACTTTGACTCTTTAGCGAAATTTGGAGATAATACTTGCTATCTTTTAAGTTGAAGTTCAGAGTCTTTTCTTTTTCTTCCTCCTTATTCTCTGACAGCTTCCAGAGAGCCTGAAGGTGGCCAGGGGCTCTGAACCCCAGCAGCAGCGCAGCATGAGCTGTGTGGGTGGGGGACAGCAGCTGGGCGCAGGGGTCTCTTCCACCTACTGAGGTCCTGCTTTCGGGGGTGGGGGTGGGGCGGCCTGCGTCCCAGGGTCTCCTGACTTGCTGCGGGTTGTGCTGGGGTTTGGAGGGCGTGGGGATAAGCCAAGCTTCACTCCCCAACCCTCAAGGAGGTCCCTGTGCCCGGATCTCTGCATCAAAATATCAGGCAGATGCAAAAATGAGCAAGTGTGGCCATACACCTCCGGCCCTGCACTCCTGATGGAAGGCCATGGGGTAGGGGTGGGGGCGCTTCAGAGAAAGGGCCTGGCTCACTCTCTTCCAGCCCCATCTTCCCTCCTCCCCAGTACAGCCAAGTTTCCAGCCCAGTCCGTGGAGCCTCGCCAGAGGAGGATGAGAAAGAGGGCAACCACTCTTGGAGGCAGGGGCCGCCTCCATCTCCAGGGAAGCCTGGGCTCGCAGAGCTCGCAATCCTGAAGCGGACAGAGGCCTTGGAGATGGCCTGGTCCAAACCCCTGAGGCCCAGGGAGCCTAAGAAACTCCCAAGACCCATAGCAGGCATTGAGCTGCCAGGCCAGAACCCAGACCCCTGCCCGCAGAGTCCACTGTCCACTCCTCTGCCATGGACGTCCCAGTATCTGAGTTCTCAGGGCAGCTTGGGGCCTGGAAGGAATTGGTGGTCCTCCAGTTCAGGGTCCCCTGGACCCTGTGCTGTCTACGGGTGGGTCCTCTCAGCTCTGAGGGCGGAGCTGGGCATCCGCTCAACCCAGCATGCCCCCTAAACACTGTCAGTCTTTGCGTCATCTTGCTATTGAGAAGACCTGCAGCGGGTGCCCAGCCTCCCCACTGGACAGACAGAAAATAAAGCAGCGTCTCCCAGGGCCGAGCTGGCAAATAGCAGAGTCAGGTCTGAACCAGAGCTCCTGACTCATCTTTTCCATCATCTTGCTGCCTTTGAGCTGGCCAGGGACGCGTAGGGAGTTGGGATGCTGGTGGGAGGAAGGCTGGGCGCTGATCCTGACCAAAGGCTTGCCCCCTCAGGCCCTGCTCTGACCGCCCTGCTCAAACCGCAGCATGGTGGGCAGTCGTCGCCCTATTCCTACACGGGGAAAGTGAGACACAGAAGGTGACGGGATGCGTCAGCTGGCCCAGAGTCACCTCGCTGGGGTAGGATGGGGTCGGACCGCAAGTCTGGCTCCGAAGTCTGAATTTGTCAGGAGTCTTCTACACTGATCCACTCTGAAACCATCCCAAGCAATTGTCGTTGTTGTTAAAGTTTTGTGGGAACTTTTTTGGTGGACCATTTTCCAAGTCTTTACTGAATTTGTTGCACATTGCTTCTACTTTATGGTTTTGTGTCTTTTTCACTGGGAGGCACATGGGATCTTAGTTCCCTGACCAAGGATCGAACCGGCATCACCTGCGTCGGAAGGTGAAGTCTTAACCACTGGACCCCCAGGGAAGTCCCACCCTAAGTGCTTTTAGGAAATCGGCTCTTTCAGGCTCCTCCCACATGGCCTCCTCCCTCTCGCCCTGTCCCCACTCAGCCCAGGCTGGGCATCTTTGTCCCCATCATCTGCCCTGGGGCTCCCCCCCGCAACCAGGACAAGAGCCAGGCCTCAAATATCAACCTGTCCCGCCCCCCAGGGGGGTGACAGCTGAGTCCAGGTGTCTCCTGCTCTGACGGCCCCCAGCCTCCAAATTCAGGCTATCCTTTCATCACCTTGTGTTAAAGCTCAGAAACCACTCAGGCCAGCAAGCAAGGTTGCATGGTGGAGAGAAGATGCCCACTGTGAGCTGGGAGTTTAGGCCCAGGTCAGGTCCCCCTGGGACCCCACTGAACTGTTAGCCTCCTCCTGGCCTCCTGCAAACCCCCTCCCTACCGCCCACCAGTGCCTTTCCCCTAAACTCTGGACTCACAGGGAGAGGGAGCAGAGATGTGAGTTCAGGGCACCTGGATCTGAATCTCTGGTGTGGTTAGAGCGAGTGCAGCTCCTCCAGGCCCCCTGCCCCTCCCTGGACACATGGCCCAGCCGCCCTTTCACAGCCCTGACCAAGCGGTGCTGACAGCAGCCCGACGGAGACCCACAGAACCAAGCCTCTGACCCAGACGGTGGACACCTCGGCCCCGGGACCCCCTGCCCAGTTCTGCAGCTGTGCCGGGCTTAGGCCACCTCCTCTCAAGTGATTTGGGGCTTAAGGGGCTCAGGGTTTGACAGAACAAACATTACTTGCTAAACAGAAATGTTCTTCTCTCTCGAGTCATCTCCTTATACCTTTCATCCACTCCCAAAACTTAGAAATCTTTCCATGGAAGGTCGTCAATTAAACCTAACACCCACCCAGAACCCCGGGAGACATGGCAGGCCTGCCCGAGTGGCTTTTTCCCGGGAAATCGCCTGACACTGAGTCCAGGGTCCTAGTCCTGTCTGTGCCACCCTGCAGGTTCCATGTCCTCACCGGGAAAGTTGGGGGCACACGCACTCACCCTCAAGGGCCTTCCCATCTCCCTCACCCCACGAATCCTGGGCGGGATTGCTCTGTGAGAGCCCAGCCCTTCAAAGCTTCGTCTTCTGCAGCCAGCACCCACCGGGTTCTGTGAAGACACAGGGTCTGCATCACCCCCCAGGCTGGTGATTCCCAACCCAGCTAAACCTGGAGAGTTCAGCCAGGCCCAGGCAGAGCTCAGACACCTGCGCTTCGTCCCAGCCCCCCAAGAAACACTGATGGACTCCTCCAATCTCACGGGGAGGTCATACGGCTATGCCAGCCCACAGATCAGCAGGAGGTGACATGTCAACCTGCACTGAGAGAGCCCTGAGCAAGCTCAGCCCGGCAAGCGAGGAGAAACAACCTCTTAGTCTTGTTTCCTTAAACACTGCTTTTATGTACAGAACAATCCCCACGGAGCTGGCTATACAGGCAGCTTCCCGGGCCCCGTCCCCAGAGGCTCTGACTCAAGGCTGGGGAGGGCCTAGAACTCTGCATTCCAACCATGCCCAGTGACCGACCCAGTGGTCTGAGAACAACCCGTCGCAGGCCACACAGCTGAGCCCAAAGGATACTTCCACTCGACGATGCTGATGCAGGCCCTCCGGATGGGGTTCTTCAGGGTCAGGCAGAGCAGGGCGCGGGGCGGGCGGGTGGCCGTCGTGCTGCCCTGCTTCTTGGGCTTCCCGTACTGCTGCCGCTTCCGCTGCGTGGAGCTGACCGTGGAGATGGTCGCGTTGCCAGCACTGCCCATCAGCTTGGCCTGCCGGGCCGCGTCAATGGCGGCCTGCCAGGACAGGGCGGCCCCCGGCGTGGGGATGTGCTCGGGTGCCAGTCCCGCGGCCGCATTGGCATTCATGTTGGCGTGAGCCGAGCGCGGGCTCCCATAGCTGGGACCTGCAGGAGAGGACAGGGACAGTGGTCACTGCAGGGGAGAACCAGGAGCCCTGGCAATGCAATCTGTGCCCCAGACTCGCAAGTATTTTTTAAAAATTTCATTTCAAACCATTGCAGGAGCTGGAGAGGCGACCCGTGGAAACGCCAGTGTGTGACACTGGGTGTGCTGTGGTCCGAGCTCAGCCCAGGTCAGAGTGTGTGACCCTGGACACGTCTCTCCCCTCATTTTAAGTGGAAAAGACACGAGATGTATGCATTACAGCACTTGGGGATCTCAGAAACACAGCGAGAAGAGGATGCAGAAAAGGAGAAATATGCTATGCAACACTTGCAGTTAAAATATATACTTATAAGCACACATACAAATAGAATAGAATAGAATGGTTGTCTAGAGAAGGTGAGGCACAAAATAAGAATAGGATATGAGACAGGAAAGAAAGAATGACTGAGAGCCGCTGCAGGGATCAATGCTGACAAATGTACAGTGAATTGAAGGATATAATTCACTCAAATCTCTGCACCTGAGCTCCAAAATAAAAGCAGGAATCATAAATGAAGGGGTTGAACCAAAGCAAGGTGACATCCAGGTACCGCAAACCTGTCTGGCGACGGGTGTTGTTGGATAGGAGAGCCAGCAGCTGTGAGGGTTTTAAATTACGACAGCAGGTTCCAAGACGTCCCCCCCACTTGAAGAATAGGATCTATGCGCCGTCCTGACATAGGTTGGCCTGCTATGATTGTTTTGGCTCATAAAGTTCAGCAGAGGTGACACAGAGGCGACTTCTAAGGTAAGTGGAAAATCCGAAACACCAGCCCTGGGCCACCACGCTGTGAGGAAGCCCCACCAGCCTATGTGGGGTGGGGAGTCCTGTCCAGCCCCCAGCGACTGCAGCTGTCATCTGACTGCAACCCCACGACAAGACCCCAAGCCGGAACTGCCCAGGGAGCCCTTCCTGAACTCCTGACCTACAGAAACTGGAGCAGCCCAGTGTGCGCTGCGGAGAGCCACTTGTCCGGGGTGACTCACTGTGTGGCATTTGGCGTCTGGGAAATGGCGTTGTGTGTAGTGGGTGTGGCCAGGAGGGGATAGAGGGACAGAAATCCCGGGCAGGACCCAGAGGAATCCAGCATAGACGCCTCTGCATGGCTCTGGCTTGAAGGCAACACGAAGCTCTAAGACTGGCCCCACAACACGGCCCAGGCCTGGTGGGTTCTTCCTCGTCTGCCCACTGACACCTCCCCCAAGAAGCCTACAAAGTCCACCAAGAGACTGACCCAGTTCGGGCCCTGGGACGATGTGTGACCTTGAGACTGGCCGTTGGCTAGGCTCTGAGGGATAAGGAGGCGCTGCGAGAATGGAGTGATGCTGTGGGCAAAGAGCCTGGCATCTGGAGACCACATCAGTCGCCCGGGAGATGGTGGCCAGAGCCAGGCCAGGGGCACGGACATCACTCGCAAGCCCCCCTCAGTAACCCTCTCCTATGCATCATGTGCACGGGGTTCTTCCAGGGAAGCTGTTGCCGCTCCTTGGGGCCCCTTCCCCTCCTCAGGACAGGCTGGACCCAGATGACCACATGGTGCCTCGCCCAGTGCTCCTCCTTCCCACAATCAACTCGGGATCACCCTTCTAGGTTTGCCCTTCAAAGTTACTTTTGCTCCCAGCTGGCCCTCTCGCCTTCACTACCAGCCTTGTCCCCGACAAGGGTCAGTTCAGAGATGAGCACGTGGCCCAGGTTAGCCTCAGATCCCAGAGACACTCCGTCCCGGAAACAGACTCTGACAACCACTGGGCTCCTTCATCCAGCCACACCTGATGCCAGCTCCACCTCTGAGCTCTCCAGCTTTATCCCTTAGGTAACTTCACTTAAGCTAATCTGAATTGGTTTTCTGTCCCCTGCAGATCCAATGCGCTTGCTCAAGTGCCTGAAAGCCCCTACCTGTCTGGACTGCCACTCCTGACCGTTTCCCAAGTCACGTCCTCTCACCATCACACCAGTGACACACAGAAGTTTCCAGTTTCATGCCACCTGACTGACGGGACCCCCACGCGCTGTATACCTCAAGGGCTCTGGGACTTTTCTGAACCCGACAGGGAGGCATATCGTGACAGGTTACTGACTGCCTCCTGTGCAGGCAGGAGAGGCGGGTGGGTGGCATTTTATCACAGAGGGGCAGGTGCCCGTGACCCACCCGCTGGGCCCGAGAGGAGCCCTCCAGGTCTGCGTGGGTGCCAGCTGGTCTCCACCTTCTCCTCCGTGGCAGCTGCTCCCGCACCGCGCCATCTGGTCCCTGTGGCATCAGAACCCCACCCCCACTCCCCGCCTGGAGAGCAGCCTCTGAGCTCTCCTCAACATGCGGCCTGTGCTCTGTAGACGCGGACCGCGTCTCCACCAAGGACCCAGAGAAGCCAATCCCTTCCAGACAGGGGTCCCATCCCTCACATGCTTGCCACCATCATCACTGTGGGGGGTCCCAAGCTTAGAGCGAGGGAGACCCTGCTCGGCCAGGCCTCTGCCTTTCTTAGGAGGCCCCAGGGGAAGAGACTGGAAGACAGGATGCGATGCATTGAGGCACCCGCTGCACGAGGACACCGTGACAACCAGCAGGTGTGTGTTCCCATCACCCATGAGGGCAAGGGTGCCGTGACAACCAGCCAGGTGCGTGTTCCCATCACCCATGAGGGCAAGGGCGCCATGACAACCAGCCAGGTGTGTGTTTCCATCACCCACGAGAGCAAGGGCGCCGTGACAACCAGCCAGGTGCGTGTTCCCATCACCCACGAGAGCAAGGGCGCCATGACAACCAGCAGGTGTGTGTTCCCATCACCCATGAGAGCAGAGGCCGTGGAGTGAGGCTGGAGATGCTGCGTCCACTCGCCCTATGTGTGCACTCACAGGGGCCACGAGCCAAGCACCCTGTGCCAGGTTCATGGCCTCGGGGTGAAGGGCCTGCAGTTCTGACCCCAAGAACACCCTTTCTGTTTGACGTGACCCTCATTAGGCAGCATCCAGCATGCCACCATCCCTGGGCCCCCAGGGTGGAGGTGGGTGAACGAGCCACCCTGGACCAAGCGGGTCCAATGTGGCCGGGTCGTGTGTTTACCAGGTTCACCAGCAGGGGCTGTGACCCTGTTTGCTGATTTGACCTGTGAGAAACCACCCTCCTTCCTCGACCCCTGGTTTGGCCAGCCTCTTCTGGAGCTCTGGGATCAGCCCCTCCTCTTCACTCAGGGCCAATGGAAGCAGCCGTGACCCCCTCTGACACAAGGACCCTCCAGGCCACAGCTCTCTGCTGACGCGAGGCCTCAAAGGTGCCTGCCTCCCTGGTGTCCCCAGCTGTCCTCCAGCCCCTCGAACTCTCTCACAGCATCAGCCGCATCCCAACCAACCATCCCAGGGTCCACGGATGATGCTGGAAAAGATGGCAAGGTGTAGCAAGGCGGAGAAGACACCCATACCCAGGGAGGCCGGCCTGGGTGCGTCCTGGACCCCAAGCCGTCGAGACCAGGGCCCCTCGGAGCCCAGAGGCAGTCAGAAAGCCTGGTCTGGGTGGGCCAACTTCAGAGCCACCCGAGCCTCGGTGACCTTATTTACACTGTGAACCGTTCCCAGAGCACTTGGACCTCTCGGGAGAGCACCATCTGGAGAAGAACACACGAACAGGCCCGCGGGGAAAACAGGAATGAGAGCCTCCCCAGCCAGAGGGCAAGAAAACAACCTCCAGTGCCTCAGTCCTGGAGCCGAAGCACAGCTGCAGCCCTGCAACCAGGATGGGGGTGGGGAGGCGCGTGGACACACACACGCACATGCACACAGACACACACAGACACACAAGACACAGACACACATACACATACAAACACACAGAGATGCACACACAAACTTACATGCACACACACACAAGAGACACGTGTGGCCCTGCAGGCTGGCCCCTGCCGAGGCTATACCTCAAGACCCAGCTCAGCCTCCCCCACCCCACGTGACTGTTCCCCACCCTACATCACTGTCCCCAGTGCCCTGGGATGACTCCCCAGTCAGGTCCGAGGCTCCATCAGAACCCCTGGGGCCCATGACAAGAGGACACAGTGATCTGAGAACGCCAGGAATGGAAAAGCTCCATCTCGGACCCCACAAGGGTGCCGGAGCAGCACGTGGAGGGAGGGAAGCGCTCTGTGTCTCTGACGGCTTCTGTTAGCAGGAAATAACCACCCAATGCAAAGAGACCAATTTTCAAATTACAAAGCTGATTCAAAGCTCGGTCTCCTGGCTGCCAGCTGAAAAGATGCCACCGTCTAAGCAAGCTCCAGCTCCTGCCTTCCCGGACGATCCGCCCGAGCCCAGGGAGGCAGCCCAGCTGACCAAGCTGTGCACACAGGTGGGCATCCATAGCAGACACCTTCCTTGTATGGGAGAACGTGTCTCCCACTTGAGAAGGAGCCCAGCTGCCCTGGGTAGCACCCCCCACTGCACCCACGGCTCTACTCCGAGGGACCAGGACAAGGCATCGTTCAGCCTCAGGACTGTCTGCTCTGCTAGGGTTCAAACAAGAGATGAGCTCAGGGCTTGGGCTCCCCTGGGCCCCCCAAGGAGCTGGAACTTGGAGCCTGGGGACAAAAAACCAAGTGTTTTTCTTTAATCTGCCTGCCTGTATGCACCTGCCCCAGGGCCCCACCCCAGAAGAGGCCCAGCCTCTGCTCACTGAGGCCCGAGAGGACGACGACGTCCTGGTGAGGACAACTTGGAAAACAGCGCTGGGACAGGCCGTCTGCACCCGAGAGGACAAGCTTTCCCAGGCTCCCTGCCGTGACCACAGGGGAGCATTTCCGGGGAAGAAGCTGTGAGCAATGACCTCCCCCTCTGGTGCCCCAGCCTGGTCCAGGCCGCCACCCGTTTTTTGCCTGAGATGCGGCAGCAGCTCTATTTCCCTCATCCTCCTGCGCGTCCCTGGCCCAGTCTCCAGGCAGCAGGCAGAGTGACCTTTTAGAAATATCAATCATGAATCAGGCCCCACCGTCCTCCCAGTTAAATCTCTTCAACGTTCAGGCTCTGCCACCGGCTGGAGCCCACAGCAGTGGCCCTGCCCTCTTCTCTGCACTTCCTTCTTCAGCCTGGTCCACCCCTTGCCTGCCGTCATGCCCCATTTCACTCGGACAAGCTCCGTCCTCACCTGCCCCAGGACCCTTGCACGCCCTCAGTATGCTGTTCCCTTTGCTCTCAGCCTGGGGAGTCCTTCTCAAATCCCCTCCCCAACCTCCCAGTGTAAACCCCAGTGGCCAGCATGCCTCCACATCAACCCTCAGAAGAGGAGCCCAAACCCCCCGTGCCAGAAAGGGATCCCCAGTTAGCCATGTGTAAAGTGGTTCAGAGCCACTGACCGGCTTTGTGAACACAACCTCCCTCTCTGGCCTCAGCACCTTCAGCTGCACACAGAGGGGTCTCTCCCAAGGGCTAGACTTTGAACACACGCAGCACAACCTCAGCTGATTTATGGAGATGGATGCATTCCTGTAACAAAGGACGTGCTTTCTCTCCGGCTGGAAGCCACCCAAGGTCTTCGCAGAAGCCCGTGGTGACCTGGGGCCTCCGTTCCCTTTAAGAGCAGAGCAGCCGACCTGAAACAGAAAGCGAGCTCTCTCTGCCCATTAAAGGCCAAATGAGCAGCAACCAGGAGGCCATTAATCTTCTCCATCGAGCGCGTTACTGAGATAGCCGGGTGCTCGCGCAGGGAGGACAGGACGCCGTCTGGGCTCAGCAGACAGCCCAGGCTGGCCTTCGCAGCTCGGGGTGCTCCCCATGGGGGAGGCCAGTGTCCCTCTTGGCTCTGGATGGGCTGACTCAGCAGCCGTCCACCCTCCTCTCCTGCACTCTCCTGTCTCAAAGAAGCTGGACACTTTTCAATCTCCCTGTGGCCTATGGGGTTGACCAAGTCAAGGCCTGAATTGAAACAAGTTCAGAGGGGAGGGTGTTCATGTTACTACTCTTGCTCGGTAGAGACAGAAAGGCTCTGGCGATGGATTTCTGGTCCCTGGACTGCAGATAACATGCTATGATCTGAAGCCAGCTCCAGGCAAGGCCATGTCCAAATCCCCCAGTTCCCACCATCCCATGGCCCCAGTCCCTTTGGCAATCCAGCATGGTTCTGGGATCACTCCCAATGCCTCCTCTGCAACCTGCTCCCACAACCCTTCTAGCTGCTTTGTAAGCCCTTAAATTCCTGCATTAAGTATCTTTCAGGGACTTCACCAGTGGTCTAGTGGCTAAGACTCTGCCCTCCCAATGCAGGGGACCCAGGTTCAATCCCTGGTCAGGGAACTAGATGCCACATGCTGCAACTAAGCCTGGGCACAGTCAAATAAATTAATTTTTTAAAAAGGTATCTTTACTCTTAAAATGGCTATGGCAGTGTCTTTGTAGGGCTGGACCTTGGCCTTGACTGACCCAGCCAGGCCACAGCAGTGTTGTCCTACGGAGCTTCTACAATGATGGAGCTGCTCTGTAATTCTGGGTCATCCAACGTGGTAGCTCCAGGCTCTGGCTTTAAGCACTTGACACAGAGCTAGTGCAATAGGAACTACATTTTGAATCATGTTTGATTTCAGTTCATTTACATTTAAGTAGCCTCCCTTGGACACAAGGAGATCAAACCAGTCAACCCTAAATCAACCCTGAATGTTCACTGCAAGGACTGATGCTGAAGCTGAAGCTCCAATACTTTGGCCACCAAATGTAGAGCCAACTCACTGAAAAAGGCCCTGATGCTGAGAAAGACTGAGGGAAGGAGGAGAAGGGGGCAAAGGGGATGGGATGGCTGGACAGCATCACCGACTCAACGGACATGAGTTTGAGCAAACTCCAGGAGACAGCCAAGGACAGGGAAGCCTGGCGTGCTGCAGTCCATGGGGTCACAAAGAGTCGGACATGCCTGAGCAACTGAACAACAAGCCTCCTGTCCTTAGCAGCTACAGCGTGGACGGGGCCATCCATATCCAGAGAAAGTCGTGACGGGAAGAGCAGGATGAGGAGGGATAGGTGTGAGAAACGGGAGAGTCCTCCAGAGCACGGAATCCCAACTTGTGAAGGAACTTAAAAAAAGCAATCCAGCCCTGATCCAGACGCTGTTGGGTGGGTGGATTTTCTGATCAGGAAATAACCATCCTATGCAGAAAGACGCATTCTCAAAGCATACAAGATTCTAAGATCCAACAAACAACTCAGAAACAAAAGGTCATTCTTCAAGGTTAACACACTAGACGAATGAGAAACTCGCTTTCCCAAGGGCAGACAGGGATGCTGATGTTTCCCCAACCCCAGCTGAGCCCACAGAGCCCAGCCTAGGAGATCCTGGCCAGGACGGAAGCCCTCGTCTCGACCGAGCCCCCAGGTGTCTCCTGAGCCTGTCACCACGAACCGTGTGCCCGCTCCTTCTCTTACCTGAGCTGTCCCTGCACTAGTTTCTAGTCTCCTCGTGGTCCCTTTGCCCCCCTCTTCACTCATCCTGAACCCCGATTTTATAAGAGCCACTAAACATGAACAACTTATAAAATATTATTTAAAAAAAAAACCAGAAATGTTACTAGTGGTTATCTTCAGTGACGAGCGACATTCATTTGCATGGGGTGGATCAGCCTGGCATTTGGGGCCCTGGACTCAGAAGCAAGCTGGCCGAATTCCAGTCACATGACCTCCTGGTACCTGAGATCCCTCACCTGGGAAATGGAGATGATAACAGAAGCTGACACACATGAGTTAATTAACGTACAACCTTCAGAAGACTACTTCAGACAGAGATCCTGATAAGTACCAGCTATGTTTCCATTAGCTTGTTTTCCAAATTCTGTACAATAAATAATTCTTTGGTAATCAAAGAGAAAAAAGAGTTACAATTTTGTTTGACTGTGTTAAGTTAAATTTCCAAAAATTGCTATGGCCAAACCAGCATCAGGTTCTTTTCCAATTTCATGTAATATCAGGTGGGTGCCATGAGGTCTGAACAGATACGGGCACAGGCTGGGAAAGGAGTTGGGTCAGGACACCTGGGGCCCTGTCTGTATACATGCTCATGCCATGTGCACACCACACATATAATACATGCAAGTACACGCAGACACACACGCACGTGGCTCCCTGTCCTCCCCAGACATGGGGGAGGACATGGATCTTAGAATCTCGTATGCTCTACTCCTCATTCAGGTGGGACACAAGCAGTGTGGAGCCGACTCCTCTCCACTCACGGGCCCCTCACAGCCGTACTCTGCATGGAGCACGACGCTTCTTTCATTTAGAAAAGTCAATGCCGTTTATCTCGTTTATCCCCGTGAAGCCTCTGCCAGACAGCAGGCAGACGAGATGTGGAAAAGCAACGAAAAATGAGCAAGTGGCCCTGAGGCTGCTGCCCCTCTGCAAACACTGAGCTGCAAATAGACACGAAGCCACGGTGACGCTCTCCTGACTTTGGGGGGAAGAACCAAGCCAGAAGCCAAGAGACCTGAATCCCAGGCCCCACTTGGTAGCCAATTTTTCAGGGTGCTCAGGAGGTTCACTTTCCCTCTGTGGGTTTGAATTTCCCCTTCTTTAGAGTAAGGAGGCTCAGCGGTGACCGTAAGAGTCTCTCCCAGCCCAGATATTCACATCTCAGAACCTTGTGGTCCAGCCCCCCTCCCAGGCCGGTGCAACTCCCACCAAGTTCCTCGCTGCCCCGGTCTCCTCCCCACTGGCCTCAGGACAAGGGCCGAGAGGGTTCAGCCCACCACCCACACCCCTCTGCTCCCTGGCCTGGGAGGGGGTGCCCGACCATGCTCAGTGGCCGCCCCCAGCCAGCCTGGGCAAGTCCCGCCTCAGGTCCACATGGCCAAGAAGCCAGCACAGAGAGGACAGCCGTCCAGCCCTCGTTTCTCTTCCCGCTTATCATCCCACAGTCTCCCCAGGACTTCAGGGTCTCAACACAGTCTACCCGGAAGCCCTCAGAGCTGGGCAGGGTGCTTCACACCCACTAGGATGGTGTCATCAGAACACCAGAAAGGAACGAGCGCTGACAAGGACATGGAGAAAGCAGAAGGCTTGGGTAAGGTTGGTAGGAAGGTAAAATGGTGCAAATGTGACGGAAAATAGCACGGTGGTTCCTCAAAAAATTAAACATAGAAATCACCATATGATCCAGCAATTCTGCTTCTGGATATTTATACAGAAGAAGAAAGTGGGGACACCCATCTTCACAGCAGCGTTACACAGGACAGCCAAGAGCAGGGAACAGCCCCAGTGTCTGTTGGCAGATGCACGGGGCAGACGAAGGGATCAACACTCTGTTATACGTACAATGGACCATCATTCAATCTTAAAAAGGAAAGAAATTCTGATGCAGTGTGTCAGGCGCTTCAACATGAAACTTGAGAACAAAAGGCACAGTGAGATGAGCCACAAAGACAAATATTGCATGGTTCCACTTACAGGAGATACTCAGTAGTCAAATTCAGAGACAGAAAGTACCATGTAGGTTAGCAGGGGCTGGGGAGGGGATGGGCAGAGCTCTGGAGATGATAGTGGTGCTGAGAGGTGAATTCACAGTGTGAATGTACTTGGTGCCACTGAATTATATACTTTATCAAAGTTACAATGGTAAATTACGCTGTGTCAATTTTACATATTAATAATATTAAAAAATAAAAATTCTTATTTAATTCAATTTTGTTTTAAAAGCCAAAGAGGGATGAGTGCTGGACTCAGAGACTTGGAAGAACATCCCCAGAGGCAGAACATCTGAGCAGACAGGTCCCCCCTCTGTGGGACAGAAAGCTCAGGCCTGAGGGTCTGACCATCCCAGACTATCTCTGGCTCTGCCTAGGTTCTGGAGCAACCCTGAATTCTGGAGCATCCCCAGATTCTGGAGCATCCCTAGGTGATGGAGCATCCCTAAGTGGAGAATCCTGGGACACTGGAACATCCCTAGGCACTGGAGCATCCACAGGCACTGGAGCATCCCCTGGCAATGGAGCATCCCCAGGTGGTGAAGCATCCCCAGGTGGTGAAGCATCCCCAAGTGATGGAGCATTCCCCAGAAGGACCATCCCCAGGCACTGGGGCATCCCCAGGTGATGGAGCGGCCCCAGGTGATGGAGCAGCCCCAGGAGGAGCAGCCCCAGGTGATGAGGCATTCCCAGGTGATGGAGCATCCCCAGGCACTGGAGGATCCCCAGGAGGAGCATCCGTAGGCAGGTACAATGGCGCCTTTCCGCAGCCCATATCCCACATAGCAGGTATAAAAAGACGTATTTGCTGAGGGAATCTGCTTTCTCCTCTGCATCCTGAGAGTTCCCGTCACCAATGACAATGCTGCACGGGACCCCAGCTGGAGTAGCTGACCTGAGGAGCCCTCCAGCTTCTCTGGATCTCAAGTTCCAGCTCTTCCCTCAGAACCTCCCGTGTCTCTCCCTTGCATGTGCTGCTTCCTGTCCTTCTGGAGTCCCAAGCAGCCAATTCCCTTCTTCCTGCTCAGGTTTCCTGGACATCTTCCAGACCAGGAGCCTCTGGGCCCTCCTGGCTTCTCACTCCATCCTTTTCTCCAAGGAGGACAGAAGAGACAGTGGCTCCTAGTGGGGCATAGGGACCAGGGGTCATTCTTGGTGCTGCCCAGACCCTTCCCAGGCCTCCAGTGTATCCACAGGCTGGGCCAGGAGGAAAAGTGGTGGTGGGGGGAGGTGCATGAGAAAGCCCATGTGCAAGAATCCAGGGGAAGGCAGAGGTCAAGGCACTTTCATTTTCCTTCCCAGGAGGGAGCGACAATCCACAGAGCAGAAACCGGGGCTGTAGAGATGCTGTGGGACTCTCTAGGTCTGCCCCGCTGGCCCGTCTACGTGACTGTCCTCCAACTGAGTCCCGATGGCAATCAGGAGGGTGACAACCTTTTGACAACTCAGATCTGGAGCTGGTCCATGGAGACCGCGGGAGAGCAAAGGGGTGTGGAAACCCTGGACGCGGGGGACAAACCCCAAGGGAACTGAGGGACTAAGGGAGCCGAGGTGGTGGGGGCACCCATCTGGAGCCATGTTCCCCATAAGTGCCCACAGCCCAGGCAGGGGAGCCACACGTCTGAAGCCTGGGCAGCTCTGAGCCATTCCAAGGATTTCCAAAATTTTTATAAGCCCTTAGCAGGCACAGCCATACACGAAGCTGCAGTGAACAGCAGTTGTTCACTGGCATTCTTTCACTGTTGACCTTGTCCATGTGAGTTGGCCCTGGGCCCACAGGAATGCAGAGGGGCCACCAGGCAGGGTGCAGTCCTCAGCCCTCCCCCCTCCACCCCAGGTCAAGGAGACCAGGACAAGGTGCGCGGGTCCCGGGCACATATCTCCCCCGCCCCCCAACTAGGGGCTGTGTGACTCTGGATAAGTTCATCCCCATTCTGTGCTTCAGTCAAGTTGACCAAAGGACCTCTCAGGCCCTGTACATGGTTCTACGTGCCCTGATTCCAGAATTTGGGTGTTGGTGGTGGAGGGATTTATCATTTGGAACATGCTGGTGAATGCACTTCCTAGATGATGTCCCCTCCCACTCCTGAATTTCCCTTTTTAATGCTAATAAACTCTTAAATCTGAAAAGCACCACAGACACAGTGGATGGACGGATGGACCAGTCTGCTGTGGCTCCAGAACTGGGCTGCGTGGTGCCCGCTCCCCACAGCGCCCAGCCTTGGGCACCTGCTGCCTCACCAGGCCACGCTTCCTGGCCCAACTGATGTACTGGAGCTCGACAGTGCCCTCAAATGTCTGACTCGGTGGGAGCCTCCCAACATTTGGCTTTTCCCATCTGTGAAATGGGGATATGACAGCTGGCTAACGGGGGCAGAGTGAACCTGGGTCCTGGATGGTGAGTCACCTGTCTCCACACACATCCCGGAGGGGACGGGGTCCAGGGTCCCCTGCTTGGCTCTGCTCTCCTCACTCAGCACCTCACCAAGAAGAGCAGCCTCTCCTTAGAAAACAGGCTGGGCCGCACAAAGCTGTGTGATGGGTAGTGCCCTGGCCGCTGGCATCTGAGACAGTGTGCTGAGCACAGAGATGAAAGGCAGTTCTTATAAAACTGTGGGCTTGGGGCTCCCACTCAGGATGACCAGTGCCCTGTCCAACCTCCTGGTTGGGCCAAGGAACTTTGAGGCCCCACCCACTGACCCCAAGTCATGGGGGATCAAGCAAGTATGGCAACAGGTCACGCCTGGGATGTGGGGTTGGGACAGGAAGTTCCTCTCATGACTGGGCACATGCACACACATGCAAGCACGTGCAAACATGTGTGTCCCAAGTGTGTACCATGGAGGTGTAGAGTATCTACAGGAAGGGTGCACGCCAGTCCGGCAGACAGAGGACAGTACCTCTAACAGTTGGAAAAGGCAAAGAAACTGATTCTGGACTTCCCTGGTGGCAGAGCAGGTAAGAATCCACCTGCCAACCCAGGGGATACAGGATCAATCCCTAGTCCGGGAAGATCCCACATGGATTCGCAGGTGTGGTTGAGAATTCATTCATGTTTCTCACTTGCTTTAGGATACACTAAGACAAACATCCTGGACCATACGAACCGGACCGCCCTAGGGACCTCACTCAAGTGGAGTCAGACGGTAGTCGTCTTTTTGTGCCTGGCATATTTCACTCAGTGTAATCCTCAAAGTTCATCCCTGTTGTAGCCTGTGACAAAACTTCCTTTCTTTCCAGGCTCAACCACACCTCCTGCGAATCCATCCCCACTTAACGGACAAGACCATCCAAGATGGGAGCAGTGACCTGTTCCCATCGAGTGGATGACAAAATAGGTCATGGAATTCAGGCATCTAAGTTCTTGAGTCTACAAGACAATAGCCTTTCCTGCTTAGCTTATGAAATGGTTGGGAAATATCACCCACAGACAAATACTTTCCCTATGAGCATCTCTCAGAACAGGTACGAGCCGAAAGCACAGCACCAGATTCTTTTGTTAAGAATCACAGAGCAGGGGAAGACTCTGAGCTACCCATCTGCCTTGGGCACCAGCAGGTCACATCTAAGAGACAGGCTCTGCCTTCTTGGGCCCCCATCCTCAGATCCCAATACTCTGGAATTCACTAATTCTTTCTTTGTCTCTTACCTAAAAATTGCACACTAAAATGTGAGACACTTTCTTCTTTTTCAGAGTAACAAGGGAATGTCTACTGTAACACCATCCCCTTTAAAACAATTTTTAAACCAACGTTGTACTTATATATAAAGACGGGCTCTACCCTTCAGGCTTATCTCCTCCAAGACACATAGCACCAGTTCCTTCGGTTTCCGGAAGCCATGTTTTCCACTGTCTTCTTTTATGACTCTCATTGCTAGTCTTCACACTGTCTAATTGTCTCTAAAAATAGTCTCAATCCATAGCCAGCATCCCAGGAAGGACTTCAGAGCATGAGACATTTGAAAGGACTCTCTCCTGTCCTGTTGGGACTTGGACTCAGACAGGCTCCCATCCAGGCACACACACGGCAAGGGCCAGCAGTTGCCAAGGATCAGATGGTCCAGGCCCAGACACGTGAGCAGGGCAAGGAGGGTTGCTAGGAGACTGGAGAGATGGGGAGGCAAGTCCAGCCAAACCAGCCAGCAGAGAGGGCTGGGGTTCGGAGAATGGGAAGGCAGAGAGCAAGGCGCAAAGCCCAGGCCCGGCAGTGGGAGAGCCAATGGGCTCAGAGCACGGAAAGAGCCACCGGGGCCAGCAGGGCTCCAGGGTGCAGCCGGGGACACGCGGGGACGACGGCCGAGACTGGGTAAGGGTGTGGCAGGAAGTGTTAATGCCCCACTGTCTGTGTCCCTTTCCTCCTGGGCCACAGCGAGCCCACAGTGGCCAGACTCCCTGGCAGCTGGACACGGTGGCCTGGAGACCAAATTCTGGCCAATGAAGCGTGAACAGCAGCGATGGCGATGCAGCCAGTCCCAGCCGGGGAGCCTCCCACACACGAGCCCCGCTCCCCGTCTGCAACCCTATCCACCCCTGTATCAGCCGGATGGAGAGCACTCTGATGGCCTGAACGAGGGCCGAGCACAGGACCAGAGGGGCCCGGGTGGTTGAAGCCCCTTGTGGGAAGCCACCTGGCAAGGAGTGCCTGTGTGGTGACGTCACCAGAAAGTACACCCTGTGTCCAACCAGGGACTTATGGGGGGCAGGGGAAGAACCAGCTTCCAGACAGTAAAAATGGGGTTGAACTTGCCAAGAGGGGATGAGAAATCAGATGATTTGGAGCAAAACCTGATCGACATCAAAGCACCTCTTTTGCTTTTTTAAATGACAAGGCCCATGAACCAAAGAGAAGCCACAGACACAGCCTCTTGGAGGAACGACGGGCAGGGAAATCACCAGTCACCGGGTAATGATGTGCCAGGCCACCTATTCCCCCATGTGCTCAGCAAAGTCTGAGCACACGTCGCCAGGCCCTGCGCTGGCTGCAGCTATGACAGTAAAGAGAATTCAGTCGCTGTCCGAAGGGGCCCCCGACCAGTGGGGGAGGCAGACAACAGCTATTAAACCACACAACCCAGTATCTCAGGAGTCTGCCCAAGTGTGACTGCTGCCCAGAAGAGGGACCCCTGACGCTGGCTGGAGCAGTCGGTGGGGAGCCCCAAAGGAGGGAAGTTTGACCTGAGTTCTGAAGGAGGAGAAGTCAGTGACTATAAACTGAAAGGAAGACCGTGTGCAAAGCCCAAATGAACATGAGGCATCTGGGAACCAGCAGCAGGTGGTACTGTGACGCATGGGGCTGCCCGAAGGAGCAGGAAGCGATCCAGCTGAGAAGGAAGTGACGGCCAACGGTGAAGGCCTAGCACCTTCAACAGGGCTTGAAGCAGCATGAGGACACGAACAGTCTGCTTCTGCTTCCTGGCAATGCAGTAAAGCAGGGGTCCCCAGCCTCAGGGATCTAATGCCTGATGATCTGAGGTGGAGCTAAGGTAATCATAACAGAAATAAAGCACACCATAAATGCGATTTGCTTGAATCACCCCAAAACCATTCCCCCACCTGGTCTATGGTAAAACTGTCTTCCATGAAACCAGTCCCTGGTGTCAGAATGTTTGGGGACTGCTGCTAAAGGATACACCAGGAGGGGTAAGACAGGATACACCAGGAGGGGTAAGACAGGATACACCAGGAGGGGTAAGACAGGATACACCAGGAGAGGTAAGACAGGACAGAGTAGCTCTTCCAGGATGGACAAGCTCTTACAGTCACCAAGGCAACGCAGACCAGAGTCCAAGGGTGGGTGACAAAACACTGAGGGAGGAGAAGCTCCAGGACCAAGAGACTGAAACAGCTGTGGAGTGAGAAGAACAACGAAGACGTGGAGAAGGGAACCCTGCACCTGGCTTAACTGCCGTGGTGGCACCGTCCCTGAAGCAGCGACCACAGAAAGGGAGAAAGGCTTTCGGGGGCAGACAATGATCTGATGTGGAGGAGCTTGAACTATTCTACGCGTGAGCAGCAGCAAATTAAAAACATGAACTTGAGACAGACATGTGGGCTGAAAAGGTAAATGTGAAAGTCGTAACCTTGCCAATGCTGGGAACGGAGCTCGCACCCCCATTGTGGACATGTACCCCCATGCTGATCTGCAGCTGGTTGACATGCAGACACACTGCCCCCGTGCACAGCTGTCTGGAGCACAGATTCACACATGGGGCTAAGCTTGGAAGGTCCCTACTGATGGGACCCACAGCTCTGTCCTTGGCTCTTGCTTTTTAAATGCTGAATTAAAATTTTGGATGAAGACAGATTTGTCAGTTGTGCTGCTGACACAAATCTGGGAGGAACGGCTGGTAAGCTGGAAGGTTGAACCAAGAGGCGAGTGACCTAAATCCGCTGAAACCACGCAAACTTCTTTGCAGATCTGTCCAAACTGACAAGATGAAATATAATATGCACGCACACAGAGTCATGCTCTTACATGAAAAGACGTCACTGCCCAAACAGAAGGCGAGCGGCACCCTGGCTTATCAGGGATTTAGATGGCGGAGACCCTCGGGGTCGAGCAGACGGTAACTCACTGTGAGTCAGCAGTCAGCGCAGCTGCCAAAAGCAAAAGCGACCTTTCCCTCCTTGATCTGCTGTCAGGGCCCAGCAGGCCGGAATCAGGCCAAACCAGCCCACATCTGGGCCAGTGACCCCTGGGAGACAGACCCTCGAGGGACCTCTGGCAGGTGACCCAGAGAAGGTGGAGGGTGAGAATGAAGGCCTGGAGAACTGGGTGAAGAAAGTGGGGTGAGAACCCTGGGAAACAAGTTAGAAGGAACACATCAGAAATCCAGAGGGTAAATAAATGCATTTTGTTCGCTCCAGATGGAAGGAGTCAGACTCTTGGGCAAAAGTCAGAGGATGGCAGATTTCTTTTAATATCTATTTATTTATTTGGCTTCACCAAGTCCCAGCTGCAGAACACTAGAGCCTCGATCTCCTTTGCAGCATGCAGGAGCTTTGGTTGCAGCTTGTGAGATCTAGCTCCCTGAGCAGGGACGGAACTCAGGCCCCCTGCATCGGGGAGTACAGCATCTTAGCCACTGGACCACCAGGAAGTCCCAGGATGGTATGTTTCAACTTTATCTTATTTCAAAAAAAACCAAAGGCTCTCCCAAACCGGAATGACTGTTTTGTGAGTCTATGTGGCACCCCTTCCGTGGAATCATTGGAGTAGAAGTCAGATGACCACCTGTCAGGAAGGGAAAGAGCGGTCCACGATGGAGGCTGGGTTGGACCTGAGGGTCCTAAGCTTTTGGATATCAAGGACTGGTAACACTTTTTTAAAATGTGCTATCTGAGCAATTTTTCAAAACTCAACTACCATCTACTATTACCATCATTTCATAAAAGAGAAGACATTTGTCAACCAAAGCACAGGAGAGAGACATTACCGGTATAAGGGACAATCTTTTATATTGAATACACTTCAGTTTCTGAAAAATGCACCTGATTTTTCTGAATGTGCGAAGCTGGAGGGAACATGGCTCATGACTCCACCAGCCCATTCCCTCGTGGCCCTAGGCACCGGCGATTAGCAGGTGCTCAATAAATATCTGCTCCTGAGAGACTGTATGATCGCGTGCATCTATGACTAAAGACCTGGCCTCCGTACCTCATCACTAATCAATATATATATAGATGGCTCTCATGGTTCCTGGAACTGAAATATGGAACACCAAGGGCCATTAACCTCTGCAATCTATTCTCCAAACACCAAGAGGAATGATACCTTATATGAGTGCTGTGTGTTAGGATTTACACAGCATCTTCTCTTGTTATCATCACACTCAATTTTCTTGACAACATGGAGATTGATCCCCAGAATTCACAGCTGGAGAAACTGAGGATTCGGGCTTTCCCAGGCTACATCTGAGAATGGGTGAGGCAGACAGGAGACCAGGTGCCCACACTGCCAGGTGGACGCTGCTCCCCCCACCTCAGGCTGTGCCCTGAAGGAAGGGGTAACCTAACCCTCAAGCCCCGTTGGTAAATTGTAATGCTGTCTCAGCATTACAAGAGCACAGGACACGGCTCGACACCACAGCTGCCCCAGGACCCACTGCCAGGGTCTCTCGGGGGGAAGCGGAGAGACGGGAGGAGACACGGTGCTCATCACGAGCCTTGTTTGCCTCCGAGACACCACCTGTCCACCAGGCCTCCTGGCACGGGGAAGCCGTGTGGAGGTGGACGGAACTTAGGTCCACCCAGACGCTACACAGGCTCAAAACCCTCCTAGGATGATGGTGACGTGTGAGGAGCCAGAAACAAGCAGCTAACATATGTTACGTATCCGGGCACCTCCGGTGACTCAGAGTTCCCCTCCTTCTACGTGCCAGCCAGGTGGGGCGGCCAGCTGAGGGCTGTGGCAGCCTGAGAGCAGCAGGCGATTCGGGAGCCACACAGCAAGTCCAGACTAAACAAACCCAAACACAAACCCACCACAGGGTATTCTCACAGGCTGCACCAGTTAATCTGACATATTCTATACCTACATACAGGCTTCCCAGGTGGCGCTAGTGGTAAAGAACCTGCCTGCCAATGTAGAAGATGTAAGCAACGTGAGTTTGATCCCTGGGTCAGGGAGATCCTCTGGAGGAGAGCGTGTCACCCCACTCCAGTACTCTTGCCTGGAGAATCCCATGGACAGAGGAGCCTGGCGGGCTACAGTCCATGGGGTCGCAAAGAGTCGGACACAACTGAAGCGACTTAGCACAGCACATAAATACATATAAATATACAGAGAGACAGAGACTCTCAAGTCGACCGGAGAAGAAGGAGCCTTCTATTGGATGCAGATACGCTGACTGAGACTCCGTGAAGGAGGACATCTGGGCCCTCACCCCCAGTGTAACTGAACAGGGTCTCAGACAGCCTAGCAACTGGCTCCCAGTCATTGTCACCCAGATGCTAGTGTCCTTGCTGCTAATTCCTCAGGTAAAGAAATCTGAGCTCTGAGACCACAGTGAGCCGGGATGGGGGGGTGGCGGTGGCGGGGCAGCGGGCAGGTGGCCCGGCAGGTGTGTGGGGGCAGGTGCTTGGATGCTCCAGTCTCACTGTACTCCTGGCAACATGGGGCCTCGACGGCACCCAGCATCTCGCAGACACCTTGAGAAGCCACAACAAAGACCTGGGAGGCTCTGCTGGGCTGAGACCCATGGTGGAAGCACAGCCAGGGCTGAAGGGCTGAAGGGCACCTGTCACCCAGGAGACTAGAGAGGTCATCTGCCGGGGAGGTAAATGGTGGGGGCAGGGCCCTGTGGATGGCGGGGACTGAGGCCGGACAGTCCAGGTAGCACCTTCCTGACGCTGTGACCACACGCTGGCTTCTGCTGGGTCGCCAGGTCCCATTTCCGGAGCACACTTACAGCCAGGCAGTCCTTGGAGGGCTGGGGGTACAAAAGCAAACACGCCGCCTGTTTTGTCCCCTTGCAAAATGGGAGCTATCATCTCTTTCATACGGTTGCTGTGAGGTGAAATGAAATAATATAAATGAAAGAATTCAGGACGCATGAAATGTGGTTCTAGCGATTATAATGGGGGTCCCAAGGCAACATCTGAATATTTCTCTTCTTTGTTCTGAAATATGGAGGATTTTAGATGAGAGCTCACAGTTCCTCTGCAAAACACGAAGACCTAAGAACACACTAAATTTTGATCTCTGCACCACCCCATCCATCACTAATCTTCCACTTTACTATTGCTCAATGTTTACAAATCCTTTGTTTCCAAATCATCCTAAATCTTAGCTTTCTTTCAAAGAAAAGAAACAATGAGTGCTTCTTGTTCACATGTGTCTCCTGGTAGCTCTCTCAGCCACGACCACTTTAGAGGTAAACGCGTTCAGTCTTTGTTGATGTGAAAAATGCCTTTTCATCCTAACTCTTGAAAGATACTCTGGCTTTGTGTAGAATTCTACTTTCATATCCACTGAGCACTTGGAAGACGGTGTTGCATTGTCTTCTAACCTCTGTTGTGGTTTTGATGAAGTCTGCTATTTGCAGATAATCTGTCTTTCCTCCCTGCTTGCTTTTAATATTTTCTCATTCTCTGACTTTCCAGCAGTTTTCCATGCTGAGTATCTGGATGCCGATGTGTTTTTAATCCCCCTATCCAATCCTCAGTGCACTACTGCAACCTACACAGCAGTATCTTCCTTCGGTTTGGGAATGTCCGTGGCATTAGCTTCTGAAATAATGTCTTTTCACCATTTTCTTTCTCTTGTCTCCTGGAATACCATTTAGACATACTTGAATCTTTTGGTTCCAACCCTGACTCTTTTATCTGCTTTTTCATAGAATCAGCACCTAATCTCTCAGCGCTGAATTCTGGGCAATTTCCTCAGGTCTAACCTCCAGTCATAGACTTTATCTTCAGCTGTGTCTACTCTGATGTTTCATCCATCCCATTAACTTATTTACCTCAATGATCATTTTTCAGTTCCAAAAGTACTACCGGGCTCTTTGTTCAAACCTTCTCTGTTTTCGCAAAGCACTGTTCTTTTATTAGGCTTCCTAGTTCTTCTTTTATCTCTTCACCTGTTTCAAGCAATTTGTTCTATGGATCCTTCACACCACCCTGCTACTTTAGTTCTCAGGGCACTGACTCTGCTGCCTGTTACACCTGCTGGCTCTTGTACGTGGAGGTTTATTTTTCATGAGGTTTGTGTTTTATATTGTTAGCTCATCCTCAGCCAGGATTGCTTATTTTATCAAAGCACCGAGGACCCTGAGATGTAGAAGTTTCTTCAAAGTCATTTGCGTTTATTTTTATGTATTGGCTGTGCTGGGTATTTGTTGTGGTGCGAAGGGGCTGCTCTCTGGTTGCAGTGTGCGGGCTTCTCACTGTGGTGACTTGTTGCAGAGTACAGGCTCTAGGCGCTCGGGCTTTCAATAGTCCAGGCACATGGGCTTGATAGTTGTGGTACACGGGCTTAGTTGCTCCGAGGCACGTGGGATCCCCCAGATCAGGAATCGAACCCACGTCCCCTGCATTGGCACACAGATTCTTTATCACCGAGCCACCAGGGAAGTCTCATTTGTGTTTATCTTTGAAGGATCATTTGGGTATCAATTGTCCTAGACCTAGTTTTTGTGTGTGGTAAAAAACACAAAACACAGTATGGCAGAAACCAACACAACATTGTGAAGCAATTATCCTCCAATTAAAATCATAAAACATAAAAAGTACTGTCTTAACCATTTTTCAACCACCTTTCTAGTTTCTGAGTGTTTGATTGCTTTATACACCTCATACAAGCAGAATCATACAGGATCTGCCTCTTTGTTGTTCAGTCACTACGTCACGTCCAACTGTTTGCAACCCCACAGACTGCAGCACGCCAGGCTTCCCTGTCCTTCACCATCTCCCAGAGTTTGTCTTTTTGTGTCTGGTTTATTTCACATAGCATAAAGTTCTCAAGGTTCGTCCCTATTATAACATAGGACAGGGTTCCCTCTTCTTTTAGAGCTGAGTCATATTCTATTGTGGCTTCCTGGTGGCTCAGTGGGAAAGAATCTGCCTTCAATGTAGGAGACACAGGTTTGATCTCTGGGTCAGGAAGATCCCCTGGAGGAGTGCATGGCAACCCACTCCAGTATTCTTGCTTGGAGAATCCCATGGACAGAGAAGCCTGGTGAGCTACAGTCCATGGGGTCACAGTGATTCAGACCTGGGTGACGGAGCATACACACATCCTGTGAGGGTCCAGGGCAGGGGGGCAGAGGGAGCCCCAGACTCATCTCTTTCTTTACCAGGAATTTAAGTTTCATTCTTCACAAAACAGCTTCATCCCTGCACCCCCGAATCTCACAGGCCTAAGACCACAAGTCTCACTCTCTACCTCCAACCCTACGCTCGACATCCAGATCCCAACTTGTATGGAGCACCACAGCATTAACCATAGGGAACCAATTCCTTTCCTGGTACAGTTAAAATATGCATATCTATGGCACACAACTGTTTTGAGACTTAAAATACATAATTCACATGAAGATCCTGATTTAAAGCTTAGCATACACTAGACACTCAATGGATCATGGCTATTAATATTTCTAAACTCGACTCAGTCCAGTGGAGCCCAAACCACTAATCTTTCTCTTTAAAAAGATAATAAAAATTAAAAAGCTACACTCTATAACATGATGTACCTTGCATCACCCATACATAAATCTCTCCCCACTCTCTTGAAAAAGACAGGAGAAGAAAAAGCGAAATAAAAGAGACATCTATTAATACAATGAATTGCAAGTTGGAACCCCAATGTCAAATATGAGACATCCCCAACATGAAACATTGCCGAGAAGATTAGCTAAGGTTCAAATTCAAACAAAATGCATGAAACCCTCACCAAACTACCACGCAAACACAGACACACACATAGCTAGCACGCATGCACACAACGTTGTGTCCAGCTTTGCCACCCTGTGGACTGTAGCCCTTCAGACTCCTCCATTCACGGCATTTTCCAGGCAAGAATACTGAAGTAGGTTGCCATTTCCTTCTCTAAGCTAGTGAAAGAAGTTGCTCAGTCGTGTCCAGCTCTTTGCAGCTCCATGGATCATACAGTCCATGGAATTTTCTGGGCCAGAATACTGGAATGGGTACCCTTTCTCTTCTCCAGGCAATCTTCCCAACCCAGGGATCGAACCCAGGTCTCCTGCATTGCAGGCGGATTCTTTACCAGCTGAGCCACAGGGAAGCCTTCTCCAAGCTAGTAGGTGTACCTAAAAATTCCCCACTGACCGTTACAGACATAAATGTCTGCTCACCCCTTGGCTGGGTGTGGGCAGTACGTTGAAGACTGTTCAGCCTTGTGGCTGCACAAGAAGCTTTACCTGGTTCCTGTAACACCCACACCTGGCTCGAAAACTGCTCCCCATCATGGTGCTGTTTCCACCCCATCCTGGGCTCCATGGTGGACGGTCCATTTTCATTTCTCCATTTTCCTTTCAGTGAAAAGCACTGAAGAGCACAATCCTGGATCAGGAGGCTTCCTGGGCCTTCCCAACAGGTGGCCCACTTTAGAAGTCCCATTACATAAAGTAGGAGTTGGTCTGAACTGTGTCATCCTATAGAACTCACCAGCGACCCAAGACGGGTGTGTCTGACTCGAGAATAAATAGGGATCAAACTGGGAAGAAAGGCCAGAGGCGGATAATTTTATGGCAAAATATCTGGTGATAAAGATGCAAGTGCCATGCCATTTCTACCCCTGGAAGACTGTTTTGTCTAATGAATGAAAAGTATATTTGAAGGAAGGGAAGGGGAGGGGAAAAGAAGGGGAAAGAAATGTGGTTTATCCCCCAAAGCAAGCAGCTCCCAGTGAGGCTGGCTGCCGCCACGATGGATGTGTGCACAGCTTTATTTATTATATCCTCTTGGAGCCTATTCAAAGCAAGAACATTAAGCGTGTGTAAAATCCAGAAGTGAAAACAGCCCCTCTTGACACTGCTCTGCAAGTTTCTGCCCTAAATTAGACAGTGAATCAGGAGGCTATGTCTGCAGGCCAGCAGGGAGAGAACGCAGGGCCCAGACACGTGAGCCCGCTGGGAAAGAAGGCGAGCCTGTGGGGTGGTTCTTTCTCAAGGCAGGGAAGGCAGATCCAGGCTAGTCTCGTCTGACTGCAGTGCAGACAGTGACAATCCCAAACCGATAAAGGAAGTCCCCAAAATAGGCCCCTTGTATCCGGCCGCCCTAAGTCCCTGGGAAAAAAGCCGCTGTGTCAAGTGGACGTCAACCCAAGCATTTCTTACTGACCCACCTCCCTGACTTTTATCTCTGAGCCTGCAGATAAACACCCACAACAGTCCCTGGAGATTAGTTCTAAACATACCAACCGTGCTTAGGCCAGGATGCACCCTCTGCCTGTGAGTGTTCCGTGGGTGCCAACAGCCTCCCAGCTCAGACCGGGTGCACCCACTCCCCGGAGGAACCTGGGCAGAGCAGAAACTGGACCTGACACCCGGGACCCGGCCGTCCTGCATCTGAGGTCTGGACTGGGCCACTGTGCTGCTCCTGCAGCCATGACGAGGCCCGTTCCTCACTTCACAGCTCTCCCCTGAGGGAGGTCTGAGCAGATGCCCAGGCTGGTGCTGCCTGCACACGGGCTGCAGTTGAAACTACCAAGAAAAATCTCAAAACTCGACGACAGGCTATCCAGATTAGAAGAGAAACAACATAATCACGGCAGGGCTTTTCCAAAGTAAGCACTCAGAAAACAGTTGCTAGGTTCAAATTCCAGCTCCATCATTTATTAGCTGTGTGACCTTAGGCAAATTCCCCGAACTCTTTGAGCCTTTTTCTCCTTTTCTATGAAACGGGGATAAGATGAGTTCCTATCTCAATGAGATAGTGGATGCGATGTACTTTGCAAATTTGGGGAGGAAAGGAATATGCTGGAGGAAAGGGGAACCCCTTGTGATCCTCAAAGCGCCTGGTTGTAGAAATAAATCCAATGGTGGTCTGGGCTGGGGAGAGCAGGGGGAGAAGCCATGGCTGTCATGAGGCTAAAGTGTTCACAACCGAAGAAACGCAAGGCACAGCCGAGAACTGATTTATGTTCAGTAAACGGCCCCACATCCCTGGATGTCTCTACTGCCTGACAGTTAAACACAAGGCTGGATCTGGGTCCCCACTCGGGTGTTGGCAGGTTGAAAGACATGTCCAAAGCCAACCAGCTCAAGAAAGCCAAATATGGCCAAGCTCAGACCACTGTAGGTGGACCAGGAGGCCGCAGGCGCCAGGAGACAGTGCGGGTGACTCAGACGCTCAGCTGACAACTCCAGGGCGCGGATGACTATGGGCTGTGTTCATTTCCAAACAGAATTTTCCATCCTACAAACCCCGAAGCATTCTATCAGGGCAGTGGGGTCTAATGCATCAGCTGCTGGGGAAACAGGCCTCTCAAGCCGGCGTGGACGCTACCCTGAGTCCCTGCACCAGCTTACAGGCCCCAGCCCCCAGAGAGCAGAGCAACAGTAACCAGCTGGATGAAAGACTCTTCCAGACCCCAGAGGACACTCAGAAAGTTCACAGAACCACAGAAGGAGCCAGGATCAGGGCCAGCCCCTCGCCTACTCTTGCCGACCGGTCAGATCACCTCTGAGAGTCCCCGGGATCCAGTGAGAACAAAATCACATACTCAATGTGAACCGTTTTGAAGACCATTTACAAAGACAGTGTAATAAAACCATAAAGTCTCATCGAGTGACTCCTCTAGCAGAGTCAGACCAACAGTCAGAAGCTCTCGGATTTAATTCACCTTTTAAAGTACGTCCACGATTCACCAACCCGGCTGAATAAAAAGTGGAAAACAGAATTTATAAAATGGGCATTTTTTTTCCTTTCTTTCCTATATTATACTAAACACATTTCAGCTGACTTTTTACCCCCACTGAACTGGCTACTGGTTTGACAGAACCGATTGAATCAGCCCGCTGAGTAAAGAGCCTGGGCGACTGACTTCCCCAGGCACAGCCAAAACAGTAGGTGTGCCAGGCACCATCCCCAGCCTGCGACTGGTGCAGACATCACTAGTCAAGCCCTGCACTCTCTGCCCTGAGCTTCTGCTGCACCCAGAATCCTTCCCTGGGCAGCGCTTCAGGCCCCTTGACCAGTGCCAGATCCACAGGGACCCAGAAGCATTTGTCATCTTAGGTATGTCCTTCGTCTGATTTAAGCTGAAGCCACCAGCTCAATGATTTCAGTCTTACTAATTCCTCCTGAACTTGCTTGCTGATTCCTGGAATTCCTGGGGGGAAAAAAAAAAATGGAGTCTTTTATCTCACAATTAGACAAAAGGCTGAACACACAGATACATCAGAGAGGACACAAAATGACTTAAATTTGTAGAAAAATGGGACTAGCTGACTCCAGCCTCCCTCTGAGCAGGGCCCAGGTGGCCCTGCTCCTCCTGGAATAAGTCTTAACTGCACCTTTGCACCCTCTGCAGGCTCCGGCCTCCAGGGAGAGCAGCGGTCACCCGAGTCACCCCACGACTGCCAGGAGGAGTGTGGACTCTGCTGCATGGCTCTGCGGGGTCAGAGCCCCTTCCTGGGCACAGAGGAGAGCCCTGGGTCCCTGAGGGTGACGTGGACAGTCCACAACCTGGCAGGAGCTCAGGAAAGAAGGGGACAAGCAGAGATAAAGCCCAGTGACACAGAGAGAGCTACTGTGCCCCACAAAGTCATCATTCACAACAGTCCACCCTCATCCCAGGGCTGCTCCACTCCTGGCCTGCTCTGCATCTCACGTGGTCCTTGATGGGTCAGCTCTGTGAAAGCCGAGAGAGACTTCCAGTCCAGAGGAACTCCTTGCTCGTCATGCAAATGAGCTGCCACATCGCACCACGCGGCCACCACCGAGGAGGCTCCAGGCAGTGCAGCCAGAGGCCCCGTCGAGAGCGCTGAGGGGGGCAGGTGCCCATCTGTTTCACTCATCACTGCATCCTCACTGAGTCTCTGGCATCCAGTGGACACTTAATGCACGGC
This sequence comes from Cephalophus harveyi, assembly GCA_006410635.1. Taxonomy (NCBI): domain Eukaryota; kingdom Metazoa; phylum Chordata; class Mammalia; order Artiodactyla; family Bovidae; genus Cephalophus; species Cephalophus harveyi. The sequence continues at coordinate 461,799 of SJYT01032422.1, read as the reverse complement.
TGTCAGAATTGGTTCTGCTTGCTTATGCCTGCTGCCAAGAGGCTGCTACAGTGCCAGCTCACGGGAAGCGCTCATCAACAGTGACTGATTGATTGATCAATGACTGATAGCCTGTCCTGACTCTAGTTCCCCAAGGGAAGACGGAACAGTGAGCCACCGGCCACACCTGGTCTGGACCTAACCGAGCGCTAGTCCCGGGAAAGTCTCGTCTGGGGTCTCACACACTGAGGATGGAGCGTGCTTCCTGTCTAGGATTCTCCAGGGCAGCTCTACAGACAGGGTGGCAACAGAAAGCAGCCTGCAGCCCCAACTTCTGACCAAACACCTTCATCCTGACGGGCTGAGTGGATGATGGGTAGGTGGTGGGATTCAAGCCCCAGAAGAAAGAGGCAGAAATTCCTAAGAGGTCTGGCAGAGACCACATGGCCTGCACCAAGGACCCCATAGGGACCTTCCAAGAACTCACAGGGGTGCCCTAGGAAACAGTCAGCACTCAGGCAGCTGCCAGAGCAAAGAGTAAGACGGTGGCTGATGGTGGGCAGTCAAGCACTAAGGAGAAAGTCATGAGCCCTGTGTCCTCTGAGCCCCTCTCCTCTGCCCCAAGCCTAGAAGCCTAGCAGTGCGGGGAAGAGGGGGCTGGAAGAAGGGGAAAACTAGGTCATGACCCTCTTCCCCTGCACAACCTGAAAGAACGGGTAAGGCCTGAAGTAGGCCATGGGCTTCTGAACGATCAAACCAGTGCATCCTAAAGGAAATCAATCCTGAACATTCATTGGAAGGATTGGTGCTGAAGCTGAAGCTCCAATACTCTGGCCACCTGATGTGAAGAGCCGACTCATTGGAAAAGACACTGATGCTGGGAAAGATTGAAAGCAGGAGGAAAAGGGGATGACAGAGGATGAGATGGTTGGATGGCATCACCGATTCAATAGGCAGGAGTTTGAGCAAACTCTGGGAGTTAGCGAAGGACAGAGGAGGCTGGCGTGCTGCAGTCCATGGGGTTGCAAAGAGTCAGACACAACTGAGCACTTGAACAACAACAAAATATGAGGCCTAAGCATTGCAATGAGGCTGTTCTAACAACAAGGCTAAGAGGGGCTGGGATAATGGAGAACAGGAAAGGGGGACAGCAGAGCAGGGCTGACCACAGCAGTGCTGGACTCTAAAAGCGTCCTGCTTATATGAGCCAGTCCATCCTACAAGCATGGCCCCTGCCTCTGAGATTCTGGGCGTGAGAATAATTTCTCATGGCAAATCAAAGCACCAGTATGCTCTGGGCCCTACAAGTCAATGAGCAAATACTAAAAACTGTTTCTAGATCAGTGAAACCACCAAGATTACCCACTGGAGGCAAATGTAAAACCACATTGTAGCATCACTTCCACAATTCATGTGCTTAGAACCCACAAGAGAAAAAAATTCACAAAGGAGATGGGCAGCCACTCAAAATTTGTATCACAGGAGGAAGTGATCCACCATCAGGGAAAGTCAGAAGATACAAGAAACAGGAGCGCCACTCCACAGGGTTGAAATCAATAAAACAATCTGAAATGAACTATAAATATTACATATCTGTTTAAAATTATTAATGATATAAAATATGGAAGAGAAATCATAAATTGACAAAATACATTATTAAAAGATAAAAGGTCTGAAAAAGAACAAAACAGAACTTTAATAAATAAAATAGTCAGTAGAAATAAAAATATATTTTAAAGGTAAAACAGTAGACTAGATACAAATTAAGAAAAACTAATGAATTGGAAAACAGAGCTAAAGAAATTCCCTAGAGAGTAGCAAAGGAAAATAATGAAATATAAGATATGAAAGAGCAACTAGGATGAAGAGTAAAATGGAAAAATCAGCAGAGTTCCAGAAGCATAAAATAGATAGTCTAGGGGAGAAACAATAGTTGAAAATGACTGAGAATTTACCAGAACTGGGAACGATACACACCCTTGGGTTGAAGTAGCTCACCAAGTCACAAGTAAGATTTAAAAAAAAAAAAAATTTAATGTAATTACACAATATTGTGAAACCACCTAATACTAAAGACAAAGTGCTGCTGCTGCTGCTAAGTCGCTTCAGTCGTGTCCGACTCTGTGCGACCCCACAGACGGCAGCCCACCAGGCTCCACCGTCCAAAGTGAGTATCTTTTAAAAATCAAAATTATGACATAGACTAACAGCAGACCTCTCATCAGCAACAACAGAGTCCAGAAGACAATGGAAGATCTCCCAGTTGCTGAAGGAAGACAACAGCTTGCATAGAATTGTGTACCGTGAAACCATCATTCTTGAATGAGGGAGGGAGGAAGAAAGAGAGAAAGAAAAAGAAAGAACTTCAAATAGAGACTGAGGAAGTTTACCACTATAGACCACCACCCAAAAAACTACAAAACATAAGCTTCATTGTTAAGGAAAGAGTCCAGAAGGAAGGAAAAGAATGCAAGATGCAGTAAGGCTTCTTCGCAAGACTTTCGCGGAAGCAGGTGTGTCTCCTTAGTCACATCTATTTTGTGGGGTGTAAAGCACCCCAACTTGACCCCGTCCAGTCACTTCATACACAAAGTCAAGGAGACTCCAGACACCTCACGCCTTTAAAACCCAAAACCTCTTTTCTTTGCTACTATTTTTGAAATCGTGAGGCTGCTCGACACTTTTCTTGCCCCTCCCCCAAGACATTCTTTCTTAGAAAAAACCTTAAGCTCAGAAGTACTCTTGATGCATCTGAGCCTCCACTACCATCTCTCCATGCAGCCGACAGGATGCACAGGACCACACTCACAACGTCTTTCTCCTGCTGTATTTCACTTACTGCCTTCGCAATATTCAACTCATAGTCATTTATAAATGGGGTTAAAAGAATAAATCGATTCTGAATTAGGGGGTTGGAGGTAGTGGATACCGATCCCCGATTATGAGGAAGAGAAGCAAGTCAGCAAAATACCAAAGCAAGAGGCAGAGGTACCCGGGTCTCCTGGCACCCAGACACACCTGCAGCCTGTGACAGTCACTTTCCGGGGCTTCAGGCTAAGTCCATGGCTGACTCTCTCCTGCTCCTTTTCCCCCTGACACGTGCACACACCACACACCAAGGAACTTCTAGCATTTGGTCCCCAAGTTTCCCTAGGGGAAACCTTCCCTAAGAGTCTATGGTCTAGAGTTTCCGTTCATTTATTTCTAGGTCTGAAAATACTACTCAGTTCAGTCGCTCAGTCGTGTCCGACTCTTTGCGACCCCATGAATCGCAGCACGCCAGGCCTCCCTGTTCATCACCATCTCTCGGAGTTCACTCAGGCTCACATTCATCGAGTCCGTGATGCCATCCAGCCATCTCATCCTTGGTCGTCCCCTTCTCCTCCTGCCCCCAATCACTCCCAGCATCAGAGTCTTTTCCAATGAGTCAACTCTTCACATGAGGTGGCCAAAGTACTGGAGTTTCAGCTTTAGCATCATTCCTTCCAAAGAAATCCCAGGGTTGATCTCCTTCAGAATGGACTGGTTGGATCTCATTGCAGTTGATGTTGGCAATTTGATCTCTGGTTCCTCTGCCTTTTCTAAAGCCAGCTTGAACATCAGGGAGTTCACGGTTCACGTATTGCTGAAGCCTGGCTTGGAGGATTTTGAGCATTACTTTACTAGCATGTGAGATGAGTGCAATTGTGCGGTAGTTGGAGCATTCTTTTGCATTGCCTTTCTTTGGAATTGGAATGAAAACTGACCTTTTCCAGTCCTGTGGCCACTGCTGAGTTTTCCAAATTTGCTGGCAGATTGAGTGCAGCACTTTCACAGCATCATCTTTCAGGATTTGAAACAGCTCAACTGGAATTCCATCACCTCCACTAGCTTTGTTCATAGTGATGCTTTCTACTACTACATGACCTTTATTGCCATTTTCCCCCTCTGTCTTTCAAACGCACCGTGACCTAATTAAACCACTGGGAGGTGCTGGCCGGTGCCCGTCCACAGCCAAATGGGTGTGAACGATACTTCACGCTGTGATGTCCGTGGGCATCCCCACCTCCACCCACCCCCCAGAATACCACCAGGCCCGCCCAACTCCAGAGCATTTCTGTTCTGGTCATTTTCTCTTGTGGATTTTCTTCTCTCCTCTTCCACTCTACCAGAGCCAAGCCAGACTCAAAAGGTTCAGACCTGGGACCCACTGTCTGGAAAGCGACATAGCTGGCACTGGGGAGACCCCCTACATCAGACTCAGAGCTCCCTCTGCAGCCAACACACTGCCCGGGTTCCGTGGAGAGGGAAAGGGGAGCCAGAGGATCCTGCAGCCCAGCCCCAGCAAGAGCTCAGGCTGGGGTCAGCAGTGCTCTCGAGATTCACTAGAATAAGGCTGGACTCTGCAGGTGGGTTTCCAGATGGGACCACACAGGGTGGCAGGGCACCAGGCCCCAGAGGGCCATCATGGCACACTGCTTCTGGGCGGGCAGACAGCAGCTGGGCCACCTCCCTAGCCTAGAAGGGCAGTGAAAATAGCATCCAGGTAAAGGCCTCTCCGTTCCCCAGGTACCCCTCCCTGAGGTCAGGTCCATCTCAAGTGGACCCACTCTGAAGGTCCCCTGAGAGCAGATTCAAATCCAGTGGACTGCCTCAGTTCCCATCTCCTCTCCTCTCTCCCACATCCCACCTGACGCTGACGTGGATGCCCTCTGCAGCCCTGCAGGAGCAAGCCTCTCCTCCACCACCCTCGCCCCTCTGGCTCTGTTTTACCTGCTTCCTAACCTTTAAACACATGGGTTCCGTCCTCAGCCCTGCATCCTCCCCTTCTCTCTGTTCTCTCTCCCTAGTAATTCCATCCATTTCCACAGCTTCAAAATCTCACTTTTAAATGAACTCTTATCCTGCATGTTTGCTGGGTATCTTCCATTAGCCTTCCAAATCCACCTTCTACCCTTCCAATCCAGAAAGTCCTACCCACCTAGATAACCCTCTCCACCTAGATAGATCTTCCCATGGAGATAGCCCTGCCTACCCATGTAGCCCCTCCTTCCTAGATAGATTTTTTCCCCCCCTATTGGAGATAGCCCCACCCATCCATATAGCCCCACCCTTCACTTCCTAGCAACCAGATGGGGAAACAATGGAAACAGTGACAGATTTTATTTTCTTGTGCCCCCAAATCACTGCAGATGGTGACAGTAGCCATGAAATTAAAAGACACTTGTTCCTTGGAGGAAAAGCTATGACAATCCTAGACAGCGTATTAAAAAGCAGAGACGTTACTTGGCAACAAAGATCTGTATAGTCAAAGCTATGATTTTTCAAGTACATATGTGTGAATGTGACACTTGGCTCATAAAGAAAACTGAGCACCCAAGAAGTGATGCCTTTGAACTAAGTGTTGGAGAAGACTCTTGAGAGTCCCTTGGGCTGCAAGGCGATCAAACCAGTCCCTCCTAAAGGAAATCAAGCCTGAATATTCATTGGAAGGACAGGCTGAAGCTGAAGCTCTAATACTTTGGCCACCTGATGAGAATAACTGACTCACTGGAAAAGACCCTGATGCTGGGAAAGATTGAAGGCAGGAGGAGAAGGGGATGACAGAGGGTGAGACGGTTGGATGGCATCACTGACTCAATGGACATGCGTTGAGCAAACTCTGAGATGGTGAAGGACTGGTAAGCCTGGCATGCAGAAGTCAATGGGATTGGAAAGAGTTTGGAGACGACTGAGCAACTGGAAAAGGTCAGTTTTCATTTCAGTCCCAAAGAATGCTCAAACTACCGCACATTTGCACTCATCTCACACACTAGTAAAGTAATGCTCAAAATTCTCCACGCCAGGCTTCAACAGTACATGAACCGTGAACTTCCAGATGTTCAAGCTGGATTTAGAAAAGACAGAGGAACCAGAGATCAAATTGCCAACATCCATTTGATCATCAAAAAGCAAAAGAGTTCCAGAAAAACATCTACTTCTGCTTTACTGCCTATGCCAAAGCCTTTGACTGTGAATCACAACAAACTGTGGGAAATTCTGAAAGATTTGGGAATACCAGGCCACCTGACCTGTTTCTTCAGAAATCTGTATGCAGGTCAAGAAGCAACAGTTAGAACTGAACATGGAACAACAGACTGGTTCCAAATCAGAAAAGGACTATGTCAAGGCTGTATATTGTCACCCTGCTTATTTAACTTATAGTTAGAGTATATCATGAGAAACTCTGGGCTGGACGAAGCACAAGCTGGAATCAAGACTGCAGGGAGAATATCAATAACCTCAGATATGCAGATGACACCACCCTTTTATGGCAGAAAGCGAAGAAGAATTTAAAGAGCCTCTTGATGAAAGTGAAAGAGGAGAGTGAAAAAGTTGGCTTAAAACTCAACATTCAGGAAACTAACATCATGTCATCTGGTCCCATCACTTCATGGCAAATAGATGGGGAAACAGTGTCAGACTTTATTTTTGAGGGGCTCCAAAATCACTGCAGGTGGTAACTGCAGCCATGAAATTAAAAGACGCTTGATCCTTGGAAGAAAACTTATGACCAACCTAGACAGCATATTAAAAAGCAGAGACATTACCTTGCCAACAAAGGTCCATCTAGTCAAAGCTATGATTTTTCCAGGAGTCATGTATGGATGTGAGAGTTGGACTATAAAGAAAGCTGAACGCCGAAGAATTGATGCTTTTGAACTGTGGTGTTGGAGAAGACTCTTGAGAGTCCCTTGGACTGCAAGGAGATCCAACCAGTCCATCCTAAAGGAAATCAGTCCTGAATATTCATTGGAAGGACTAATGCTGAAGCTGAAACTCCAATACTTTGGCCACCTGATGTGAAGAACTGACTCATTTGAAAAGAATCTGATGCTGGGAAAGATTGAGGGCAGGAGGAGAAGGGGATGACAGAGGATGAGATGGTTGGATGGCATCACCGACTCAATGGACACTAGTTTGAGTAAACTCTGGGAGTTGGTGATGGACAGGGAGGCCTGGTATGCTGTGGTTCATGGGGTTGCAAAGAGTCGGACACGGCTGAGCAACTGAACTGAACTGAACTGAGCGACTGAACAACCACCTAGATAGCTGTTCCCAGGTAGACAGCCCCACCCACCCATATAGCCCCACCCACCTAGATAGCCCCACCCACTGGATAAAGGCCTTCCTTGCCCTCCAGCCTTTGTTGAGAAAACCCCTCCTTCCCTCTCCCATCTGGACTTGGCAGCAGCCTCAGAACTGTCCCTCCACCAGTGCTCTTAGGCCCCACTTCACGCTCTACCACGCTGCCTAACTAGGCTCCTGGAAGAGCAGCTCTGATCACCCCTTGCCTTCGCTCAAACACTCCAGAGAGTCTTGGGGAGCCTCCATCAGAGGAAGGAACAACTGAGAGGCCATAACCAGAGGTCACAGGAGCAGGCTGCCTTACAGACAGCAGGTGCCCAACAACACGGGGAGAATGGCCGACCCCCCCCAATTCTGGGAGAGGAAAAGCAACTTTTAGGATTGTATCCACCAAAATTGGCATGAGAGTCTCCATTTTCAGGGCATTTCACAGTCAATTTATCCTGAGAAAAGGCTCCTCGTCGCCTGGTCTTTCAGACAGCCAGGCACAGATCAAAATTTTTGCCTTTTAAATAATTGAAACACAGAGCCACAGGATCTTATCCGCTGCAGACCAAATATGACATCTGAGTCACTATAATCCCCTCGGATGTGCAGCTCAGATCCCCAGGAGGTCTTGGGAAGCCAGACACAGTGACAGAGGCTCTGACCTTGGAGAAACACTGTGCAGCCTTTCAGCTCTGGAGAGCAGCCAAGACACACCTGTGCACAGGACCAGAAGGGGATGCAAAGGCAGAGCCCGCAAGACAGGGATTTACTAAGAGTCGGATTAAAGTAAGTGTATCAGTCTGCCAAAGGTCTGACCTGCATTCTGACTTAGCATGCTCAACTCTGCTAATCTGAGAAACAGCGCACACACTTAATGCCCCAGCTGAACCTGCCAATCGGGGAGCTGGGCGTGGGGCTGGGTGGGTGTGGGGCTGGAGGTCAGCCTGCGTCAGGACAAGGAGCCCTGATGGATGGTCAATATGGTCAAGCGACAGGAGGAGCTGAGACCAAGAGCTGGCAAGCCACCGTAGCACAGAAAGCTGTCTGATTCTAATAGGGCTCCAGCAGGAATAAATGGGAGAACATATGAGCCCACAAAGGTAAAGATAAGATAAAGTCTACCATCTGATCTTCTCTCTCTCTCTCAAAAAAAAAAAAAAAAACCCTGATTCTTTTATTCCTTCCTTAATAAGTCAAGTTGTTCAGATTTTCTAAGCCCAGGTTTTCTTATCTGAAAAAATAGAAATCATAAAACTTGTCCCATTACTTCAAAAAAAATTTTTGAAGGATAGTTGACAGTAGACATGAGCAAGATTGAAAAGGTATTCTAGAGCAATCAAAAAGCAAAGTGATGTTATTACTTTTAGGCAAAACAGTTATGGAAAAAAATAGCTATCCCAAAGATGAAAGGGCTTCCTGAGTCAGTAACTGGCCACTGGTCTCCACATGGGGCCATCATGTCCTACTGGCTTCTCCCCTCCTCCCTCTGTTCCTGACTCTTTCCCCTGAGTGCTTCTTTTCCCGAGTGTCTTTCCCTCCCTCACCTAGACTGCAGTTGTGCGAGGTGCAGCCAAGAGCCCCAGGCACAGCAGCACCCCCAGGCAAGCCCCCAGACTGGAGATAGAGGCCCCTCACCGGGCAGCAGCTGGTCATACAGCCCCTCCGCCGGCGCAGACGTGGGGCCACGGAGCAGGACTCAGCCTAGCCACACAAGACCCATCCTCTCCCAGGATCCTCTTGGTTCCCAGAGTGGATGCTCCTGGACTATAGACAGGCAGATGGGGACACAGAAACTAAAGAGCTCTGTCTTACCCAACACCTGCCTCCTGCTGTTCCAAAGTCCTGCAGGCAGGAAGGGGAGGGCTGAGCTGAGTCTGGAGACCTTCTTTGTTTTTTGGAAGGGAAGCAGCATCAGTCACTTCTCATTGCTGGATTGTTAAACACCTAGTTAAAGTAAAAATTCTGATACAGGCCCAGGGAGCCTCAGGAACACACTAACCCTCATGACTGCCACAGTGGAATTCCCTGATACAATATCCTTGTCTACACGGGATTCTGACGTAGTGAAGCCACATGAGGAAATGGGCTCTTCTAACAAAAAAGCCATAATTCAGACCCAGAAATTCCATTCCTAAGTCTGTACCCTAAAGAACTGAAAGCAAGAACTCAGATACTTGTACACTGATATTCACAGCAGCATTATTCACTGTAGTCTAAAGGCAGAAACAACCCAAGTGTCCATCAGTTGACAAATGGATAAGCAGAATGTGGTTGGTTCACACAATGGAATATCATTCAGCCACAAAAAGGAAGTTCTGACACCCGTGATACAACGTGGATGAGCCTTGGAAACGTCACATAAAATAAGCCAGACACAAACAGAAAAATATAGTATGATTCTACGTAAATGAAATGCCTAGAATAGAAAAATTCACAGACAAACAGATTAGATGCTACCAGAGGCTGGGAGAGGGAGGAATGGGGAGTTGTTACTTAGAGCTTATAGAGTTTCTGTTTGGAGTGAGGAGTTTTGGAAATAGTCTGGTGATGGCTGTACAATGCTGTGAATATAACTCACGCCACTGAACTATATACTAAGATTGGTTAAAATGAAAAACTTTGTTATATAAATTTTATAATAAAACATTTTTAAAGGTCATAATTCACATCTTCAGCTATCAGTTGATGTGCCTTACAGACTTAGCTTTGCCGAGTTAAAAGAAATAAATCTTAAAATCACTTTTTGTGTAACTGAAAGAAAGTGCTCGATCTCACCTCCAAGTGACACCCGGGTCCCCAATTGACCTCCTGTGCTTCCTTTTAACTGCATCATTTATCAGGTGGGTCGTCACAACCAACCTAGATCTGAATTCAGGGGATATGCCACCGACAGTGAGATGGCAGAGGTGAGCCCCAGTGACTGGATTAACATCACAGTCAATGATGCTTGAGAATCCACAGTCACATGGAGATGCAGGGGACAGAAGCAGGGATGGGGAGTGACTGTCAGTGGGTGCGGGGTCTGTCTCTGGGCTGATGAAAATGTGCAGGCTTTGGCGATGATGATTGTACAACCCTGTAAAAATACTAAAAATCACCAAACTGTACATTTTAAAGGTATATGAAATGTATCTTTTATGGTAAGTGACATATCTCCACCAAGATGTTCTTTAAAAACAAATAAATGGATAACGCATGCAGTCTGGGAACTCAGCCTGCAAGGATGGGCCCCAAACTCATCAGACCTGGGTTGGAGAATGGAGGGCCTGTTTCCAGGGGGGATCACTGGGCAGACATTCCAAGAAGGCGGGGAAGCAAGGCCCTGCCACAAAGCGGTCATCTCAAAGGCAAAGCTGGACAGATGGAGTCCCCACTGGGATCTGAGGACCAAGCAGGGTCCAGGCAGGAAGCTCGAGAACAAATGCACAGCTCGGAGAGGGGACGGCGAGCGGAGGCGTGTGGAGTGACCCCAGGGCAGCAGAAGCACTCAGATGTCTGTCCACCGCCCTGACCGGTGGAAGACGTAGCTTCCACAGTGCACATCCAAGCCATGCGACACGAGGCTGGTCAAGGTCGTCTCTCCTCGGCCCCAGGTGGAGAGAGGAGAGAGACAGCACATGCTTGGGAAGTCCAAGAGACCTGAACTTAATTCTCGGCTCCCACAGCATCAGGATGACCTTGACCCCATTATCAAGACCACTGCTCCTGAGTTCCCTCATGTGAAAAATGTCATTAACACCCTCCCATAGGATGCACGGGGCTTCCCAGGTGGTGCTAGTGGTAAAGAACCCACCCGCCAATGCAGGAGACGCAGGAGACTCAGGTTTGTTCCCTAGGTCAGGAAGATCCCCTGAAGGAGGGCACTCAGGGGATCCAGTATTTTTTCCTGGAGAATCCCACAAGCAGAGGAGCCTGCTGGCTACAGTCCATAGGGCACGACTGAAGCGAGTTAGCATGCAACACCCAGGAGGTACATAGGATGTAACGGTAGAAGAGAGTACAAAGCGTACTGCTCCTGCCCCGTCTACAAACACAGAACAACGGATGCTACAGCATATTATTTTAAAAATGAAAATGTAGACATTGATGCCCCAGGGATCACAGGCCCAGAGGCTGGGAGGCAGGAGGCGAGTGGTGCAAGGCGCAAAGTTAAACGCACGCTTCCCAGGACACATTTTGACGATGAGATTATTTTTGCTTTGGGAAACTAAAGGCTAGTCTGTCACTTCCCATGTAAAATTAAAGCCCTTTCCTATTTGATGAGTGTCAAGATGGCTCATGGAATTGCTCCCTCCCCTTACCTACAAACCGCCAGCACATTTGCTATGTGTTTTTTAAAAAATTAGCTTATTTTCCAAAGCCAAGGTTGACATTTGAAGTAAAGTTTTATTTGCCAGGCAGCCTGTCCTCCAGGGCTAAGGAGTAGTTGTTTAGTTTTGGGGAGTTCACGTGGACAGCGAGGACAGGTTGATCGCCCAACCTCCTGCTCTCAAGGTCTGGACCAGCAGAGCACTTCTGGCTGGTTCAGGAGGCAGAACTTCGGCCTCAGGCCGCACACGGGGACCGCGTGCCATGGCCATGAGGAAGCCCGGCCTCCCTGGGTCCTGACCCTCCAGCTGGTCTCACGGTCCTGAGAGCCCACGGGTTCAGGTTGGTTGCCAAGAAAACCAGAAGACCAAGCCTCTCCCGATGGTCTTTCCCTTCTCCTTCGATATTCAGTATCAGCCAGGCCGCCTCAGATTCTAGTTCTCTTTGTTTCACGCTTCCATCCTTGAAGTTTTGAATAATGTCAGCCACCCAATACCACCTTCAACGCTGCTTGAATTCTACTGAAGTTTCATGGCCCTGCTTCCTCACATGCTGGTTTTCTGTGATTTGCTAAAGCCAGCCGCCACCACACAGCCTGTACACCCAGGCGATGTACACCCAGCCTCCCATTTGGAGCCTCATGGCTGCCCCGCAAAGCCGACTGGCTAAGGATTACTGTCTCCATCCCACAGATGAAAAATGGGGACCTGATTCTTTCAAACGTCTCGGAGAAAGACATGAAGTCAAAAAATGTGACCCAAGTCATTTTTCTAGGTGTAGGCTTATCTATTTTTCTTTCTTTCTTTCTCTTCTTTACTTTTGCTAACCTCTTTGAAAGGTTTTAGCCCAACATGGATTATTTTGGAAGGAGAAAAGTATATAAATGACTGAACATGACACAATGGTTACAAAGTAAATAGAGCTTAATTGAGTAATCAAATCAACATTTCTCAACATTTCTGCCCACAGGCAATACGGAGAAGAACATTCATTTACTGTCTGAGTTTTGGCTTGCTTCTCTAAAGGACAGGAGACAAGATTATTTTATTTTCTTTTCAGCTAGGTTCCAGCAGGCAGCACCATGAGTAGACGAGTGTATTAAAAGAAAGCCCTGTTGGCAAATGGGCAGCTTGAATATTTCATGAAATGATGGCAACACTGTGTTCTGAAATGGTGGCTTCCGCCTGGGACCTCAGAGGCCACACCTCTGAGGGTGAGCAGGGCTCAGGCCTGGTCCTAAAAGCTGAAGACCAGCTCAGCCTCCAAGGCCTTCCAGTCTCTGGGAGCATCAGGTCGGACACCAAAGGCTCAGAGATTCTGGGGATCGTGGAGGCAGGCCCCAATGACCCCCTCCCCATAGACCTCTCCTTCTTTAAATGTCTCCTGGGGAAAGGAGGGGTCCTGGGGGCCTAGCCCTGACAAGGGAGCAGGGGGGCCTTTGTTCCCCCAGCTCAGTAGACTCGGGGGCACCCTGGCCTCTGACAGCTGCAGCCTGACCGCCCGTGCTTTCTCTCTGTTCTACCTGTAGCTCACCTGCATGGCCACCCTGCCCTTGGTCTCTACACACAGCAAAGCTGGCCAGTCCATGACCTGCCAACCCCTCGCCAAGGGAGCCTGGCAACACAGGCTCGTCGCTCCCTCAGGGGAGCCCTGACTGGGGCAGAAAGGCAGGGAGCAAGCAAAAAGGCTTGGATGCACCTCCATTCACAAAACAGTGATCTGAGTTTTGGCGGAGTTTCTTGTGGACATGCACAAACTTCTACTCTGTCGTGTAAGAAACGTTTAAACCTTTCCAATGAAAGATAACCCCAAGTCTGTTTCTAAATCTACTATCTCAGAAAAGACTTTAGCCAGAACAAAAGCAGGGTCAGGAGAGGGATGGGGGAGGGCAAGAAGTTTACTAGGCAAAGTCTAACCAGAAACCCTGAGCGATGCTCTTAGAGCATCGGCGTGCACCGAGTAGGTCCAGAGACGGCAGGAGGATGGAGAATGGAGGTGGGTTCCAAGCCTGACTCTCCCGAGTGACCCTGCAGGGGCCTGTTTGCTCATCTGGGAACGGCGTTGGTTCCTACCGTTTCTCTTGCCCATAAAATCTTCTGATCCTGGAAAGTAAATTCCCGAAGAGACAGGCATTTATTCTAGGTCTGCTTGACAACCCTTCAGACAACACGAGTGTGGAACGGCCCCCTCCCTCTCCCTACACACTCTCACACACACACACCAGAGGACACCCGGGAAGCGGCCCTGTGACGAAGAGCTGTCTGGGGCCTGGGGACAGGACTAGTTAGGCCTCCTCTCCCTCACCTCCATTCAGAGCCAGGTCCCCCGGGGCTCTGGGGAGGTGAGGGCCTGTTTTCAACCTCTCTTTGTCTCCTGAGCTGCAGGCCCAAACCGCCCCCCCGTGTCCTGTAAATCCCCACCTAGGTGAATTCAGTCCCACAAGTAGCAACTGTGCGCCCCACATGCTCCCAGACACCCCAGGGAGTTGGGTCTCCTCCTGCAGCCCTGAGCCCCAAGTCCCCTCCCAGCTCTGCCCTCCAAGGCTCCCACCCCATCTCACCCAGCAAAGAGGTGGCAAGGCCCCAGGGGCCCCAGGTCAAGGCCTGGCCTCAAGCAATGGGTACCCATCTGGGACCTGGGCCCCACAACACAGGGGTCCTGCCAGCCGCCACCCTGCTTCCCCGCCAGGGAGTCCCTGCACCCGACTTTGAAACAGCGCTGAAGGCCCTCCATTTCCCAAGAGGGATCCTGTCACTTCTACTTGTTTCGTACAGTATATAACCTTGAGGTTCATCGAAACAGGTGTTTACTAAATTATTTTAATAATGACAGTCGTGGCTGGGAGTGTTGCTTCATTATCAGAACGCTTAGCACTTATGTCACTAAATATTTAGCAGCTGATATTTTGCAAAACAATTCCCCATGCCATTTAAAAATTTTTTTCTAATCAGTCTTCTCCTCTCATCCTCAGAGCCCATGATAGACTTAGGCAACCGTCAGGACAGAACCTAGAAACAGACTCAATCAGGGCGATTATCTTGCTAATTAGTCTTGTTGTTAAGTCTCCAGGTGTTTCCCAAACAATCCATCTGATTCCTTATTTTTTTTAATATTTTTTTAAGTTTTTTTTTTTTTTTTTTGGATGTGCACCATTCTTAAAGTCTTTATTGAATCTGTTACAATATTGCTTCTGTTTTTTGTTTTGGATTTTGGCCCCGAGGCATGTAGGTCCTCAGCTCCCTGACCAGGGATTGAACCCGCACCCCCCTGCACTGGAAGGCCACATCTTAACCACGGGACTGCTAGGAAAATCCCCCAACCAGTATCCTTTAGTCCACCCTGGAAAATAAAATTGTTTCCGGATTTCGAACGCGGAGCACGGACTCCAGAGTCCCCGTAAGGAGCTGTCAGCTGACAGGTCACCACCAAGTGACCTCCGACCCCAGCCGGAGGGTCTTGGGCCAGGAGGGGTGGGTGCTCCAGCCCCTCACTCTGTCAGGTTGGCGACCAGGACTCTTGGACCCTGGGAACTTGCCTCAACGCAGAGAAAGTTCATTCATCCCCCCAGGTCAAGGCTATGCTAGGAGGTGGAGCAAAGAAAGGGATGGGAATGAGAATACGGTGGGGGGGAGGGGAGGGGGGCAGGGACCCAGTGCTGAGAAGCGGAACAGACCGCAGTCACTTCCTACCCGAGGTCTCAGGAGCTCTGCTGCCATTCCCAGCAGGACACCAGCCAGACTCATAAACAGAGATCAGCTGTGAAGTGTATACCCACATGTTTCTGTGTTTTTCCCCTAATAAATCTAGGGGAATGTCTTCTTGCCTTTGAGCAACCCCATAGGCCAGCCCCTCCCAGCCCCACACTCCAGCAGGGCCTCAGGTCGGGCCTGGGACCCACCAGCCCCTCTGGTCACCAAGCCCTGATGAGGTTAATCTAGGGAGGAAATACATACAGGGAGGATGTTAACACAGGGCCGTGACAGGTTCAGCCTAGCGGGTGCCGCCTGTGCTAGAGGTCACTGCAGGGCTGGGGCAGGAGGGACGATGGTGGGAGAAACCAAGTGGGTTCAGAACCGGAGAGGGAAGGGGGTCGGTGAGGGCGCATCATGTGCACGGCACAGCACCCCAGTCTTCCAGGCCTCTGCCCGGGGGCAGGCACGCCTACGAGGCCCAGCAACCAGGCTGCCCTCACCTGTGCCTCCCACCGCAGGTGCCCCTCCTGACACCCAGACCCTGGAGCGCCACCTCCTGGAAGAGGCAGGAAGCACAGCCTCTCTGGTCTGGGGGCTGCTTTCATCCCCCCAGGGTCAAGGCTGTGCTAGGAGGTGGGGGACACAAAGATCAGCAGGCCCTCAGACCCTGACCCGGGATGCCCCTGGGTCTCCTTCTGCATCCGGCTTACACCCAGAAGAACCCACCTCAAGCAGTTCTAAGTCACAGAGAAAACTGAAGGAAGAGTCCCAAGTCATCTCCAAGACTCATGGGCCAATGGCTCACCATCTCCTGTACCTGTAGCATCAACCTGTAGAGAACCGTTCGCCCAACTTGAGGCACAGGTGTGCAACGGTGCAGGGACTACATCACCAGTCTTCCTGTCTGCCATGTACCAGGTCCCCAGAGGGCATTAGGCTCTTGTGTAATCTATTTAAAATAGCTCTTCTTTATTCAGTGTGTGTGTGTGTGTGTGCACACGTGCACATTTTAAATACTGTTAGTATGTGCTCCGTGGAAATAATGAATAATTGATTCTTGTAATAGATTCGATTGTCTAGTACTCTGATACACTGGAAAGTGTCTGAGTGGTACTAGGAACGGTATTTGGAAACTTAAAAGCCCTTTTCTCCGGGTTCCTCCACACAGAATCCGAGAAAGAGAAGCTAATGTCAACCTGCACAAGCTGGGGTGCAGGTAACAATGCCCTCCGACCCCTGACCGTGATTACTATCACTTTATTACGATGAGGACTGTCCTGCTGCATCGCTAAGTCCTGCTTTGAAAAGAAAAGCACGGTGTGTCTTCTGCTCCCAGAACACGCCTCCCCCTCTGCCTCATCTCCAGCAGATAAGGGACGTTCTGATGTTTTATTTGTTAAATGGTTGACTATTAAGAAACTCATTTGCTAGCTGGAGCCTGCAATGGAAAATCAGCCCAGAAAAGTGGGAGGCTGGCGAGCGACCAGAGCAGATGGGAGATGGAGGTGAGGGGAGGCTCACGAGCCCCTTCCAGTCTGGACCTGGGGTCGGGGGCCAGCCCTCGGGGAACCTGCGGGCTGTTCCAATGTGCTGACCACCCTCTCCACACCCTGACCGCAGCCCCCCCCCCACAGCACTGCAAACCAGGGCGAAAGGACCCATACACTAAGCGACGGGAAGAGGAGGGTGTAACCCCCAGCCCCAGCAGCTTCTCCGGCCCTCCACTCTGGCTCTCACCACCCGCCCAACGTCATCATCCGCTCCTCCGGCCTCTCGGTCCTGAAACCCTGACCCCGGGCATGTTCCATGGCCCCGTTAGTCCTGAAGCCACAGCCAGCCCTTCCTGGCAGACGCTCCTGCTCCTCCAGGTCTGCCCCTCCTCCTCGCCTTCTGCCCCAGGAAGACCCCGGCAATGCCAAGGATGGGGGTGGCTGGGAGGGAGAAGACAGCAGGGAGACGGGGGTCCTGGTGCTCTCACACCTGAGAGCCACGTCCAGGAAAGGAGGCAAAACTGCTCCGAGAATTATATAATCACTGCGGCTTCAAGGGAGAGGACTAGGATCCAGGTTGCCATAGCGTTTGTGGCGTGTGGCTGGGAAGGCAGCGCGCCCGGCCACGCGCCCTGCTGCCGGCCCCTCCATCTTCCTCGCAGACCTCACAGGGCCTCTGCTCCTACTTGGAATGTCTGCTCCCCGAAGACGGGAGGGGAGGAGGTGCTGGGGGATGCGGGGAGGGGGCAAAAGTAAGGGGAAAAGGGGCCAAAAAGGATTTGTCCTGCAGAAAGGGGGCCCTAGGAACTGCTCAGGATTATCGCCACATGAATAACAATCATGACTACAGGTCACTGCCATTGTGGGTGACAGCCAAGACGTGACCACTGGGCGCTCCGCTTCAAGGCTGCCTGGACTGAGCTGGGAGCCCCGAGGGCAGGAACCTACCCCCCTCCATTCTTTACAGACATCACCCTTTCTTTTGTGTCGCTCCCGCCTCCCTCTGAATCCGTTCAGGACTCCATCAGGAGGGGCACAGCGGAACAGGTGAGGGGTGGGACGTGGGGACAGAGCTGCCCTCCTGACCCGAAAGCCGCAGCTCACCCTAGAACCCATGGCCCTTGACACAATCGTTTGCACCAAAAGAGGCCACAGTCTCCCCACGGCCACCCAAGCTGGAAATCAGTTTCAGGTTGGACAGAGCCCAGGGAAGCTGCCCGGCGGCCTCTGACTCCAAAAGGGTGGGGACTCTGCCTGCTAAGGGTGAGGCTGGGGGTCAAAGGAGGGAGGAGGCTGGAAAGGAGAGACACGGAGACAAAAACCACCAGGCTGTCCTACAGGAGCACCTGGTGTGCCCAGGAAGTAGCAGGACCAACAGCGACAGGTACTGAGAAGGAAGAGGCTGGAAGGAAGCATGTAAACAGGGAGGCTTGGGAAACTGGGAGAGGCGAGGCAGAGTCTGCACCCAGAGGCCGGGGAAGCCACTGGGGAGGCCCAGCCGGAGCTGGAGGCTGCCACACTCCAGCAAGACCGGCCCTCTCCACTCCATATTGACCTTAATTGCTGAGCAGTGCTCAGCAATTAAGGTCAATATGGAGTGGAGAGGGCCGGTCTTGCTGGAGTGTGGCAGCCTCCAGCTCCGGCTGGGCCTCCCCAGTGGCTTCCCCGGCCTCTGGGTGCAGACTCTGCCTCGCCTCTCCCAGTTTCCCAAGCCTCCCTGTTTACATGCTTCCTTCCAGCCTCTTCCTTCTCAGTACCTGTCGCTGTTGGTCCTGCTACTTCCTGGGCACACCAGGTGCTCCTGTAGGACAGCCTGGTGGTTTTTGTCTCCGTGTCTCTCCTTTCCAGCCTCCTCCCTCCTTTGACCCCCAGCCTCACCCTTAGCAGGCAGAGTCCCCACCCTTTTGGAGTCAGAGGCCGCCGGGCAGCTTCCCTGGGCTCTGTCCAACCTGTCGGGAGAAGGACGCGCGGGCGAGGCCGGCGGGCGCGGCGGGCGCGGCGGCGGGGTCCAGCCTTACCTTGGTGGTTCTCCTCCGGAATGTACATCCTCGTGTTTTCATTGACCATGAACCAAGAATCGTGTGAGCAGGAGAAGAAGCCACGAAGAGGAGGAAATGTCAAACACCCCCGAGCGGGTCTGCCCTGATCCCGGCTCCGGGCCGGCGGTTCTCGTGCAGAATCGAGGAAGCCGTGGGTCTGCAGCAGCTCTTCTTTACCTCTGACGATTACCTGATTCCCATCATTGCATCAAACACCAGAAACCGTTCCTTTCCACTCCTGCCTCCTTCAGCGGGGCTGTAACGCATCCTCAGCACATCCGGGCCCCTTTCAAGAATTCAGCGCCGCACCTCTGGCGGCCACAGCATTTGAGAAAATAAATCGGGAGGCAGAGCGAGAGGAGGCGGAAGGGGAGAGGGGCGCGCGGACCCCAGGGCGGGGGGAGGGCCCGCCGGCCGCCGGCCCAAACCGTCTCCGCCCGCTCTCGGCGCGTCCTCCCCGGCCCGGCTCCGCTTTCTCTGCCCGAAGGTCCGGCGAGTCCCGAAGGCGAGGAGGCAGGAAGGCGCCGCCGCTCCGGGCCGCGCCGCGCGCCGCTCTGGCAGGAGCTGTTTCTGCAGAGGCGGCGAGAGGGAGCCGCGGGCAGGAGCGCGGAGCGCGGCGCTCACCCCGCGGCCCGCCGCCCCGCCCGCCCGCCCGGCGCGCCCCAGGCGGACGCGCTGAACGCTTCCAGATGTGGCGGCGGCGCGCGGGGCCAGGCGCACGGCGCGGGGCGCACGGCGCGGGGCACGCGGAGCCGACTCGAGCCCGGCTAAAGCCCCAGCTCGCCAGATCGCCCGCGCCTCGGCCCACATGCCGTCCAGACACACCCCTCGCGCCCCGCCCCGGCCCCCACGTCCTGCGCGGGCGCCAAGGCGGCGAGGCCTCGGGCGCGCAATTCCAGGAGGGGCTGCCATCAGCCCACCTAGAGTCTCGGCGGGTCGGGCCACTGAGCAAAAGGGGCCGCGATGCCAAGGCTCTGTTTGATCGATTAGGACCAGGGCGGTTGCACGAGTGGCGTGGAGAGGCGAGGATGGGGAGAGACAGGGCAGGGAGAGAGGGCCCGAGGGGCGGAGCCTCCTGGCGAGGCAGCGGTGCCCAGATGTCTGAGCAGATTAATAGACCGGGGTTTCTTAATTCCTCCGAGGCACCGGAGCACGTGTGCTACTCGAGATCTTTACCTTCTCCTCTTAATTATTTCTGCCACTCCAGCGGGAATCCACGGAGCGCTTTCCTTCCGGAGCGGCGGACCTTTCTTCCCGTCCTCAAGCAGCCACGGAAGGTCCATGGCACCCCCTGCAGGCCCGGGCTCCTGACAGTGGGCTGCCTGGGCCCTGGCAGGGGTGCCTACAGCTCCCACTTGGGAAAACGCCCCGCTTCCTACTCTCAGACTCTCATTCCTCAGCTGCCCTTCTCCCCGCGGAGGGGAGCCTCCATCTCCCCTGTCCGTGGTGTGACCAGATTTGTGTGTCCAGCCCAGACCCGTCTTCCTGAACTCCAGGCTACACGGCCAACTTAGTCTCCGCTCGGGCATCTCAAAACCCAACAGAAACAATGTGGAATTCCTTGCTTTCTGTGCAAAACTTGCTCCTCCACAGGCTCCCCGTCTCTCAGTTGATGGGCCCAAAGATCTGGAGTGGTTCTTGATTGCTTTCTCTCATCTGGTCCTTCGAGAAATCCTGAAGACTCTTGAATGTGACCACTTCGCAGTCCCCCCGCAGCAACCCCAGCCTGAGCCCACGTGCCCCTCACTCGAGCTCCTGTAGAGGGTCTGTTCCCCCTTCGAAGCCCTCTTCTCCTTGGGTATCTTCTCAATACAGCACCTAAAGGGTCACGTGTCAGCACCTCTCCGTGCATCCCCACCTACCTCTACCCCTCCCCCGCAGGGCTCCTTGTTCACTTAGTAAAAGCCGGGCCTTCAGGGCAGCCTCCAGGGGCCCGCGGCCGCTGAGTCCAGGTGCCCTCACTTCCTCTCCCCTGGCATCCCTGATCCAGCCTCACCCTCTCCGCTCTGCGCCCCCAGGCTCTCCAGGACACCCCTCCTTCTCCTTCTCACTCACACACCCCGGGAGCCCTTTGCTTTAGCTGCCTGCCCTGCCTGCAACCCCCGCCTCAGCTGTCTACCTGATGAACCCCTTCATCTTCAAGACTTTGCTCAAATCGCACTTTCTCAGCGAGGTTCACCCTGACGGCCCCACTTAGTAAAGCGGACCTGTAGATGGATCTATATCGTTCACCGAGTCCGCGGCTGTGGAACCGCTAATACAGAATGCCAAAATGCAATCGCAGACACCAGGAACAGCCAAACACCGTTTTGTAAAAGGAGCTTGAGAACCCACGGATTTCAGCATATACAGAGGTCCTGGAGTCAATCTCCCACTGCACCTAGCAGCCCCTCCAGAGCCCTCAATCTCCCTTCCTCCACTTTTAATTTTTTTGTTTAATCCATGTATAACATACCATATAGTCTACTTATTCATTTATTGCATGGTTTATTGACTGTTTGCCCCACTAAAATGTAAACCCCGTGAGGGCAGGGAACTCTGTGCTTTTTGCACACCAGTTTATCTCAAGTGTACAGAACGATGTCTGACAGAGGGTAGTTAATAAAAGTGTGGAGAGAGTCCCTAAGATGCCACCACAGTATGCATCAAAATGCCTCTGTAGGCACCCGGATTCGTGTCTGAATCCTTACCGGCTCAGCCCCATTCCTTGGGCCAAGGGTTTGGGCCCCAGCTTATAATGCAAAGGCCCCTGTGAGAGGTATTAAGCTCTATCCATCTTCTTCCTTCTATTATGAACAGTGGTCTAGATTTGGTTGGTTAGGAGAGAAATCTGGCTTCTTTACCATTCTGGTGTTTTCACATTCAATTTTCAAGCTAAGAGAGAAAAATCAGAAATGACACAAATCTGAAGATCCCTTCCGTTTAGCTTTAGAGTGCACCACCATAGGCTGTGTTTCAGAGGCCCGTGCACCTGTTTATTTGTTTAAACTAATACTAAAATCGTTTTGCACCCCTCTACACACTGCAGTACAGGAATAATGACAATATCGGACAGTGCTCAGTGGGCTGGGCTATGAAAAGTGTTCCATCACGTTATTTCCTTCCATCCTCAGTGCAAGGATAACGCTGGTGCCACTGTTGTGATTGCCATCCCCATTTTACAGATACGGAAACTGAGACTTAGAGACTGTGTGTCCAGAGTCATCCAGTTGGTAAACTGTGGAGCCTGGACTTAGCCCAGGAGGATCTGACTCCAAACCCATGGTGATACCATGATCCTATGCTCAAAAGGGGTGCCCAAGGGTGACCTTGGGTGGGACAGGGCACGGGGCAGTCTAAAGTGACAGTACGATGATTGCTTAAAATGATTAAAAGACATTTGCTTCTTGGGAGAAAGGCTATGACAAACCTAGACAGCTTATTAAAAAGCAGAGACATTACTTTGCTTACAAAGGTCCATATAGTCAAAGGTATGGTTTTTCCAGTAGTCATGTATGGATATGAGAGTTGGACCATAAGAAAGGCTGAGCACAAAGAAGAATTGATGCTTTCAAACTGTGGCACTGGAGAAGACTCTTGGGGGCGTCTCTTGAACAGCAAGGAGATCAAATCAGTCAATCCTAAAGGAAATCAACCCTGATATTCATTGGAAGGACTGATGCTGAAGCTGAAGCTCCAATACTTTGGCCACCTGATGCGAAGAGCTGACTCATTGGAAAAGACCCTGATGCTGGGAAAGATAGAAGGCAGGAGGAGAAGCAGGTGACAGAGGATGAGATGGTTGGATGGCATTATCAACACAGTGGGCATGAGTTTGAGCAAACTTTGGGAGATAGTGAAGGACTGGGAAGCCTGGCATGCTGCAGTTCATGGGGTCGCAAAGAGTCAGATACTACTGAGTGACTAAACACCACCACGGTAGCTAGAAGTTGAGAATTAAAGATGAAAACCTGTCTTTGGGTTTCAGAAGAAATGATAGTCCACTCACTCTGTGAACTCTTTTTAAAATATTCATTTGTTTATTATTTATTTTTATTTATCTTCATTGCTGCCTGTGGGGTCACAAAGAATCAGACATGACTTAGTGACTGAGCAACCACAGCAAAATGATTGCAAAGAATGCCTTAGGGGGTTCACAGGGAGCTGGGTAACTGAGAGCTGGTGCCCCGTGTCAGGGCCACTGGCAGGATTTACAGCCAGGCTTTTCTCCAGGTAGGCGCCATGTAAATCTAGCGAGTAAATATTACCTTCATGCCTCTCCAGTTTCGTTTTTCAGTTATCTTTTCAGCTGTGAAACGTGTTCTTTGCCTTCCAGAAAAAGGTACTTTCTAAATATTTGGTCTTGCAACGAACACCCATATCTCAGCTTCTCACTTTGGAACACAGCCCTGGGTGCTCCCTTTCCAGGGAACAGATTCTCAATGTGACAAACAGAAGCCATCCCGAATTCCTACTGGGGTTTGGGAGGTGGGTGCCGAGGAGGGATCTTTCTGTCTTTCGTGACCTGACTGTACCCTTCGGTGAGGTTCTGCCTATGCTCTCCTGGGCGGGGTGCTACAGACAAGCACTCTTCCGGTGTGGTGTATGGTGTAATATCTGGATGCGAAGGTGCCTTTTCTCTAGCCGTCTTCCCACTACATCTTAAATGTCTTCAGAAAGAGAACTGTGTTCATTTTTCTTTGTGTGAGTCTAATGCTTGGTGTACAGGGACACTCACTGTATGCTGAGTACATGATTCATTCTGGAAAAGATTCCTTAAAGTGATCAAAAAAAATTTTTTTTGGAAGCAATTAAGAATGCACTGAATTTGTTAATTACAATACATTTGTAAGAGTGAAAAACTTGGAAACAATCTAAATACCCAACATAAAAGGTTGGTTAGATGAAAATAGTAAGAGATTATTGTAGCAGCCACTATGGAAAACAGTATACTGTGCGCTTAGTCACGTCCAACGCTTTGTAACCCCACGGACTGTAGCCCACCAGGCTCCTCTGTCCATGGGATTTTCCAGGCAAGAATATGGGAGTGGGTTGCCATTTCCTACTCCAGGGGAATCTTCCCAACCTAGGGATCAAACGTCTCTTGCATCAAGCGTCTCTTGCATCTCCTGCATTGGCAGGCAGATTCTTTACCACTGTGCCACCTGGGAAACCTGGGAAACAGTATGGAGGTTCCCAAAAATCTAAAAATAGAGTTACCATATGATCCAGCAATCCGACTCCTGGGCATATATCCAGAAAAGATGAAAACTCTAATTCAAAAAGATACATGCACCCCAATGTTCAAAGCAGCACTATTTGTAATAGCCAAGACATGGAAGAAAACTAAATGTCCATCAACAGAATGGATAAGGAAGATGTGGTATATTTATATACTTCACACAATGGAGTATTATTTGCCCATAAAAAAGAATGAGATCAAGGCATTTGCAGTAATGTAATGGACCTAGAAACTATCCTACTTCGTGAAGTAAGTCAAACAGAGAAGGAGAAATATCACATAATATCACTTATATGTGGAAGCTTAAAAAGGGTACAAATGAACTCATTTACAAAACAGAAATAGAGTCAGAGCCTGAGAGAACAAACTTATGGTTACCAGGGGCAAGAAGGGAAGAGAGAAACTGGGAGGTTGAGATTGACACATACACACTATCATATACAAAACAGGTAACTAGTAAGGATCTAGTGTATAGCACAGGTAACTCTAGGCAACATCCTGCCATAAACCACACATGGAAAAGAATATGAAAAAGAACAGACACATACATATGTATATAATGAAATCACTTTCTGTACCCCTGAAACTAACACAGTATTGTGAATTAACTATAGTTCAAGTTTTTTAAAAAAGATTTTCAGTCATTTGCTCCTCAGAACAACCCTGTGAGGGAAGCAGCATTACTCCTGTTTTACAGACTACTGTGGATATGGAAAATCCCACGGGCGGAGACGCCTGGTGGGCCGCAGTCCATGGGGTTGCTAAGAGTGGGACACGACTGAGCGACTCCACTTTCACTTTTCACTTTCATGCATTGGAGCAGAAAATGGCAACCCACTCCAATGTTCTTGCCTGGAGAATCCCAGGGACGGGGGAGCCTGGTGGGCTGCCATCTGTGGGGTCACACAGAGTCGGACACGACTGAAGCGACTTAGCTGTAGCAGTAGCAGTGGATACGGAGAGCTGGCTATGCTGTGTTATGTGAGGGTCACTTCACAGCTGATGAATGCTGAAAAACCTGTGATTTGAACCCAGCCGTCTGTCCTCAGAGTCTCTGCTGTCATCTGCCTCGTGGATAAACCAGGGAGCACCCATACAGAGATGTGAACCACAAGGAATTATTCTAGTGACACGAACAAAGACTATTTTACACTATAAGAAAACAGGCTATGAAATTTTATGTGTGTTATGATTCCATTTTTCTTCTAAAGGCAAGTACGTATTTGAACTAGGAAAAAGGCTAAAAAGTGTTCATCCTGAAATGTTGACAGTAACTCTCTTTGGGAGGTGGGATGACGGGTATGTTTCTCTTCTCCTTTCTTCCTGTGTGGCCCACAGCTTCGGAAGCCAGACCACTGGGCAGAACCACACCCCCACTAGCCCCCTGCAGCCAGGAACACCTCTGAGAAGTCAGCCTGGATTAACCCTCCCCTCAAAGCCCCACGAGTCCCTTCCTGTCATCTCCCTCTGTCCACCCTGACCACCTCTCAGCACTAAATGCTGCCGCCGCCTCCTGCAGAAATAACCTGTCCAGCATCTTTGCCCAAACGCTCACCCTCCAAGGCAATGACTTAGAGTGTCAGTCATTCAGTGCAGAAGAGAGAGGCCAGGAGCTCCAGGTAACAGTGACCTTCTGGGAATATGCTTCAGACTTTAATTTCTAACCCACAGGATTGTCTGTGTGTAAGTATTTATAGGGTTGGGCATTTCAGACCAGGTAAAGATGATAGGCAAATAATATGGCCCTCCTTCCATGTGCCTTCCAAACCTCTTTACCTCCATGAAGGACCACATAGGACCATGTAGGGCCATTCTTCCCCAGAGGCTAGACTGGAACCTGATTTTACAGCCATGTTGTCTGTACACATTGCATTGAATGAAAATGCTCCTGGCAAGTCAGCCTCATCTCAGCCCCAAGGGGAGGCCAGAGTGTTTGAAGGTGAAGGGGCTCAGCCCTCATTCACAGCATCTTCACATCACAGGGGGAACAAGAGGGAGGACAGGCCCACCCTTGTGATCTCCAGCGACTCAACCCCAAGACAGAAAGCGGCAGATTGGTGGCCGGCCTGGCCCTGGCGACTGGCCCTCCACATCGGGTCTCATTCTGCATCAGCAGGACACCAGTCCAGGCCAAGGCACACAGCCAGCTGGGACTCCGCCTGTGAAAAACCAGGTAATGGGGCCCCATGGCCTACAGCTTTTTGCAAAGAGAAGCTAATGCAAGAAAGCAGATTAATGTTTGAAATTATTTTCTTAGCTTCTCGTCAAGGCCCCCGGGGAAGTCAGTTTCCTATGGGTGGCCTGCTGACTCCAGAAGAAACCCCACAGACCCCTTCAACCCCAGCTGCCCACTTCTGAGGGGCTTAAAGGCCACATGGACACAGGTTCCCACGTGTGTTAGTGTCTTGTGTCACACTAAGTCTTTTCAGTCGTGTCTGACTCTTTGCGACCCCATGGACTGTAGCCTACCAGGCTCCTCTGTCCATGGGATTCTCCAGGCAATAATACTGGAGAGGGTTGCCATTTCCTTCTCCAGGGAATCTTCCAAACCCAGGGACTGAACCTGCATTTCTAAAGTCTCCTGCATTGGCAGCCGGGTACTTTACCACTAGTACCACCTGGGAAGTTAGTGTCTTAAGGCTGCCAAAAACTGACAGCTTGCTGGGTGGTTTAAGATGACAGACATGTTTCTGTCTTTCAGTTTTGGAGGCTAAAAGTCTCAAATCCAGCAGGGTCATGAATATGAAAACAGACCACACAGATAGGAATCTCTCCAAATATTTACATCCTCAGGAAGGAAAACCAAATGCCCTCAGACTGATCCCACTTGGTACTAGAGCTGGCTTAGTCACTGTCTCTGGGAAGCTCCAAGCCTCGGGGGCGGAGGCGTTATAACTGATCACCAGCACTCTCACAGAAGTTCAATGCCCCATCACACATCTGAGGCTTACAGGGCACCCAGAAAGGATGCTTCCTGGGAAGCAAGCATCGCTAACTTACCAAATCACTTCCATTCAATAGCCGGGTGGAGCCTGGTGCAACAAGAACCTGGCGGCTTTCAGTCACGGCAGGGCACTCCCAACCATCTCCTCACATGACCCTGTAGAATCAGCATTGCCCTAGGGAGGTGTTGGGTCACCATCATCCTTGACAATGGCATCCCTTCACAATTCACCAGTTTTGCCATATTGCCACATTTCATATCAGATTAAAATTTTCTGCCCTTCTCATGTTCAGTCCTGTTTCTATAGTCATTGTTTGCATTGAATAGAACTTCATTATTTCACTATTAACCACCAAACCTTGGGGATCACTTTTTTCCCCAAATTGACTAATGCTGCTTATCAAGTGACACCTATATAAACTTCTACTGCAGTTTAGTCCCAAAGATATTCTGTTTTCCTCCACTGTGGCCACATGGAAACATTCATTTCTCTCCTGTATCTGGACACACTATTTGGCTGGTTCTGACCAAAAGTACTTGAGTTGAGGGATGTGTCCCTTGCAGGTTGAGATCATGAGAAGCCCATGGTAGTGCCCGTTTGTTCTCTTCTGCTCTGAAATCCAGATGGACTCGCTGCAAGATAAAGAAGAATGCACTGGCCAGGATCTCCCAATGCCTTTGTGAAGGAGAGCCTTTGCACTGACCCCATCTGGACATGTAGCACGAGAGGCAGGTAAGCTTTTATTATATGAATCCCCCCAAATCTGGAAGTCTCTGCCGATGGATACCATTGCCTGTCCTGACTAATAGACTGACAGAAGTCAACAACTCTGTGTGTGACCTACGGGTGATCAGAGATGTGCCAAGTTCCAATCAGTTGAATCGGTTTCCATTCCAATCATCATAAAAACCAGTCAATGGTTCTAATTCATAAGAGGGCAGGTTGTAACCATAGTGACCTTGTGATGGGGGAATATTGAGAGCATCTATAATTTATGTAGCATATCATTGTTTTTATTTGTTTCAGATATATCAATGACAGTATCCATTTAGACTGATTTTACAGACAAAATACCTCCAAACTCATTTCCTTCTTTAAGCCTGCTAAAGGTACAGGTATATTTATGCTTATATTTATATTGGCGAACTGATGAAAACTATTCTTATGTGGGTGAATCAGTACACACTGACACTTCCCCAAGTGAGCTCCAGGTGTTTGCCGTGGTTTACGACACCTTCAAATGTGTTCGAGGAACCCATGTGGTATCTGAATGGGTCTTAATGGAAACAGTTTCCAGACCCTTAAATTTCGTATGTGCTCAACCTTAACAGTGGACAAAGGGCAACCTGGGGCAGAGGTTGTCCTTTCTGTTCTGATCCTTCTCAGCCATCCCTCCCCCCACTGCAGAGGAGAGACACGCCTGTCACCCCGCTGACCCCCTCCATCCTTCCAGGTCCATCTGCCTGTGATGTGACTCCCTCCAGGCATCAAAGACAGAGACATTTCAAACACTCGTGTCTATCTAGAAAGGCTCCTTTAATCAGGCCCCACACCCCCCCAATCACCCATCTCTTTAAGAGATACATTTCTGATACTATTTAAATTTTATATTGATAGCTACTTTTAAAGCTCATCATGTACTTATGTTGTTTTACTCAATTATTGTTGTTGTTTAGTCGCTAAGTCACATCTGACTCTGAGACCCCACGGACTATAGCCCACCAGGCTCCTCTGTGCATGGGGATTCTCCAGGCAAGAATACTGGCGTGAGTTGCCATCTCCTCCTCCAGAGGATCTTCCCGACTCAGACATTGAATCTGTGTTTCCTGCATTGGCAGGCAGATTCTTTACCACTTGAGCCACTAGGGAAGCCCTTGCTCAATTGTACACTAATAATATTTGCAATGGTATTTCAACCTGGAAGAAACCTGTGGCACTGAGCCTTATAGTCACAGGAACTTTATTTTAATTTAAATA
Organism: Cephalophus harveyi; assembly: GCA_006410635.1. Taxonomy (NCBI): domain Eukaryota; kingdom Metazoa; phylum Chordata; class Mammalia; order Artiodactyla; family Bovidae; genus Cephalophus; species Cephalophus harveyi. The sequence continues at coordinate 433,053 of SJYT01032422.1, read as the reverse complement.
TAATTTATACATCTCTTTTTCCGGCGGGGTAGTATGATCAATGAAAGACTTTCAAGCACAAAATTATCTTGCATCAGGGTGAAGCTTTATGGAGGAAATGGAATGGAACTATGTTTCCAAGGAGAAAAAGAAGTGATGTGAAAACTTTGTTTTCTTTCTTTTTTTGTTTTTTTTTTTAAAGAGCTTTTATATATTTCTGAATGGATAATAGAAGGTTTCAAATAGCTCGGTGTTTATATTCCATTGAAACTTTTTAAAGAGTGATGCAACAATTTTATTTTACTTTTAACTGTCAAGAGTTACAAAGCACTAGAAATTGCATCATTTACAACCATTTAAACTTATCATGAAAATATGGGGATGTCAACTTGAAATGTATGATGAGACACATAATTTTTCAAAACTCTTTTCAGAGACTATGCGAGCAAAATGGTGTGGAGACTCTGGAATTGGCACAGTTCGAGGTCCAGGGAGGCCCGAGCTGGCCTGGCCTCTGAGGCTGTATTTATATGGAATGACGGTGGGCTTCTGGCAGCAGGCATGTGCCAGGTAAGTATACATGTGGGCAACATGTAAAAAGCCCTGGTTCCCCTTCTCATTCTACCTTCCACCCCCAACATGATCTTGAAGGACTTACTTCTCTTCCTGAGGTTTTTATGCTGAGCTTCTTGGAGATAAGAAAGCAGTGTCACGTGGTCACAATATCCCAGAAACTATGGTGGCTATAGTGGTAGGGAACCTGCCTGCCAGTATAGGAGGCATAACAGATTCAGATTCGATCCCTGGGTGGGGAAGGTCCCCTGGAGGAGGTCATGGCAACCCACTCCAGTATTCTTGCCTGGAGAATCTCATGGACAGAGGAGCCTGGCAGGTTAACATAGACAAGGTTGCCAAGCATCAGACATGATGGAAGCGACTTAGCATACACTCATGTGGCCCTGGGGGCTTCCCAAGTGGCTCAGTGCTAAAGAACCCGCCTGCCAATGCTGGGGATGTGAGTTTGATCCCTGGGTTGGGAAGATCCCCTTGAGAAGGAAATGGAAACCCACTCCAGTCTTCTTGCCTGGGAAATCCTATGGACAGAGGAGCCTGGAGGGCTACAGTCCATAGGGTGGCAAAGAGTCAGACACAACTTAGCGACTGAACAACAATTACCTGGCCTTGAAAATACTCCTGAGGGATCTTTCTGACCTCTGATTATTTGTACTTCACTCCAAGACAGAATCGTTCCATTTGTCAGTGTGGTTTCCATTGGGAAAGTTAAACAGAACAGACTCTGGGACTTCACTGCCTGTATTTGCTCTTTCAATGATTGGAGATTGAATTTTCTCCTTCTCTCCATTCTGCAGTCCAGCTGGGCCTCATCGGGGGAACCTGAACCCGTCACATTCTCGGTCACTGTCTTGGAGCCATGAAGGTCAGGTATGGGAATGAGCTCTGGGTCCAAAGCCTGCATCTGCTCATGCCCAGCTGTGCGACTTTGGCCAACTCTCTCCTGGCCTTTGAATATCAGCCATTGTGTCAATCTCAGACACCAACTGACAGACTCCCCAGGAGAGGGGTCTGAGCATAAGAGAAGTGTCATTAGTATGAAAATGTGACATGCGAGACTTCCCTGTGGGGTCCAGTGGCTGAGACCCTGTGCTCCCAACGCAGGGGCCCAGGTTCAATCCCTGTTTGGGGAGCTGGATCCCACCTGCCGCAACTACCACCCAGTGCAGCCAAATAAATAAATATTAAAAAAAGAAAAGAAAAGAAAATGTGCAGAGAATAGATGTATAGACACAGCAGGGTATTTACTACTGGGAAGGTGGGATTTTACATCATCTGTGACCCTCCGTAGCAGCACCAGTACCCATGCTTGGCCCAACCTAAACATCATCAACCACAATTCTAGCCCTCTTCTTTTTGTCTTCTTTCCCACTTCGGAAAAATACAATGGTCGGCCTCCATCTTTTGCATAAGAGCCTATTATCTGTTTGAAGCAATTCTTCAGAAAGTCAAGAGCACTCAGCATCTCCACGTCACCCAGCCTACACCAGACCCTGAGAACCATCCCTGCAATAAAATTTCAGTAATTTTATCTAAGTAACCATTTTCTGCTGGAAAATTTCCCTTGAAACCCTGAAAGCAGATCCCAGAGGGGTAGGAGTTGGATTAGCTAAATTGTTTGCTGTCAAGTCTATGCATTTAGCGAAGGTCCCGGTGAGATGGATTGTTCGGCAGAGCAAACTCCCTTTCCGGGGATTCATCACCATTACTTCCATTTGGTGAGTGCGAGGCTAAAGCATTCCCATCGTACATTGTCAATAAATGCCCACATTATGAATGATTAAAAAAACAACAACAACAGAGTTTTATGGTCCAACCTTCTCACGGCTGGGGTCCTGGGTGGGCCTCCACTGGGTGGGGCAGCTGCATTTGGGGATCAAAATGTTGAATGAAGAGGGGATGACTTGAAAGAAAAATATAGTGCTGTCGTACTTTCAACAAAGTGGCCAAGCAGACAGATGGGTCCCTGCCTTCTTCTAGCTCTTTGCATAAACCCTACCCCCCACGAAGCATCTCTCAATACACACTGGAATTCATGGCCCATAAGATGTCCCGTTGGAGAAGGCAATGGCACCCCACTCCAGTACTCTTGCCTGGAGAATCCCGTGGATGGAGGAGCCTGGTGGGCTGCAGTCCATGGGGTTGCGAAGAGTCGAACACGACTGAGCGACTTCCCTTTCACTTTTCACTTTCATGCTTTGGAGAAGGAAATGGCAACCCACTCCAGTGTTCTTGCCTGGAGAATCCCAGGGATGGGGGAGCCTGCTGGGCTGCCGTCTATGGGGTCGCACAGAGTCAGACACGACTGAAGTGACTTAGCAGCAAGATGTCCCGTGGGATGCAAGGCCGGTAATCCCCTGGCCCAGCACAGGAATGCTCCCTGCTACCCGTGGGGCCCAGTGGTCCAAAATGACCCCTCGTTTCTTCTCTCCTTCATCCTGGTTTCCAGCCTCCACGTGTGGCACCTCTCTGGTATCCTTGGCTCCTGCTAGTCTCAAAGCCGCCTGCTCAGGTGGGCGAGGCCCCCACTCTGTCCCCCACAGAGCTTTATAGTCATCTGTCTTGAAGCACCAGTTATACTACATATTTTAAAAATATTTTTATTTGTTCATTTATTTGTGCCAGGTCTTAGCTGTGGCATGTGGGATCTAGTTCCCTGACCAGGAATCGAACCTGGTTCCCCTGTATTGGAAACATGGAGTCTTAGCCACTGGACCACCAGGGAAGTCCTTACACTGCTTAGTACTCTTTGTTCATTTGATCATTTCTTTACCTCCCATCTCTTCAAGTGGACTTTGAGCATCTCAGGGGCGAGAACCGTATTCTACTTGCCTTTAAATTTCCTGTTCCTAGAATAGTGTTTGTGTGTGTGTGTGTTAGTCACTCAGCTGTGTCTGACTCTTTGCGACCGCATGGACTGTAGCCCACCAGACGCTTCTGTCCACAGGATTCTCTAGGCAAGAACACTGGAGTGGATTCCCTCCTCCAGGGAATCTTCCCAACACAGGGATCAAACCAGCGTCTGTCTCCTGCATTGGCAGGGACATCTTTACCACTGGTGCCACCTGGCAAGCCCTATTTAGGGGCTACTGAACTAAAAAGACCCTCTTTGGGGGCTGGGTCTCTTTGTAAAAGGTTTGGCTCTTATTTTTCTAGTAAGAGGCCCACGTTATGTGTGAGGGGCTAATTCTGGCCGCAGACCATCCTGCACAGCGTCTGCCTTTTGCAATTTCCTATCTATACACACTGTGTTGCTTTACATAACATGTGTAATCCTTGCCTTTGCCCATGTCCGTCTGTAATACCTGGATTTATCTGTTTGCCCTCCCTAGCATCTGTCTCTTACAAGCTCTCGTTGGCAAAATTCACATTTAGGGATTTTGTCTCCGAAAACACCTGGGCCTGGGACAGTCAGGAACTGGACCTCTGGGAAGTGACTTGAACAGCAAGAAAAAGGAGACACTCCACACAGGCCCAGATCTGATCCTACGATGAGGGGAAGGAAAAGGATGGTTGAAGACCTATGAGTGTTCCTTACAAGTCATACACGAGCCGCCCCCCCACCAGACACAGGTCAGGCTATCTCCTGCAATAGTTCCAGTATCACATCTCAACAATTCTCCTTTTTTATATGCTTGGCTTATCAGGAACCCTCCAAAATCCACAGCTTATTTTTAAATCTGGACTCTGTGTCTTAAGTGGCCGAGAATTCCAAAATAACACAGATAAGAAAAAGTGTCTGTGATGCAGAGCTGAGAACCGGTGTCTGCGAGCAACGTTGAAGACTTCGGGGTCTGAGGAGTGTCAGGGGTCACCCTTCCGGGAGGGGCCGGCCTGCCATGGCGTAAGATTAAAAGTCTGCCCGCAGAGTGTGCGATGCGTATATAAGGAAGCCAGCCTGTCCCCCAGACACCCAGGGCCCCACCTGTTGACTCAGGGACTCAGTCTCTAGGAGCAGAGACATAATCTTCAGGTAAGGCCGTGATTCAAGCGTCCTGTTTCTCAGCAGAGTATCCCAGCAGGAAAGAACTCTTCCAGCTTCAAGGTCACTAATACATTAATGGGGATGCTCTCCTCAGGTCTCTCTTCTCCTGCAAGGAAGTGAGACCCCATCAAGGAGGAGTGCTCTGCCCTTCTCTCCCCACTGGGGGGCCTGAGGCCATTTCTGGTGCACCGATGACTATTTTGTTGTTTTCCTTTGTTTTGTTTTTTAGGGCAATTTTAGTTCAATCACTCAGTCATGTCTGACTCTTTGCAGCCCCATGGACTGTAGCACGCCAGGCTTCCTTGTCTATCACCAACTCCCGGAGTTTGCTCAAATCATCTCCACTGAGTCAGTGATGCCATCTAACCATCTCATCCTCTGTTGTCCCCTTTTCCTCCTGCCTACAATCTTTCCCAGCCAGGGTCTTTTCCAATGAGTTGGCTCTTTGAATCAAGTGGCCAAGTACTGGAGCTTCCGCATCAGTCCTTCCAATGAATATTAAGGACTGATTTCCTTTAGGATGGACTGGTCTGATCTCCTTGCAGTCCAAGGGACTCTCAAGAGTCTTTTCCAACACCACAATTCAAAAGCATCCATTCTTTGGAGCTCAGCTTTTTTTATAGTGCAAATCTTACATCCATACATGACTGCTGGAAAAGCCATAGATTTGACTAAACAGGCCTTTGTCAGTGAAGTAATGTCTTTGCTTTTTAATATGCTGTCTAGGCTGGTCATAGCTTTTCTTCCAAGGAGCAAATGAAGCGAAGGGGAATTTTAAGTTTACAATAAAATCGAGAGGAAGGAGCAGAGATTTCCCACACACCCCTCCCCCATTATCAATATCCCCTGACAGAATGGTGCCTGTTTTAACAGGGATGAACCTATGCCTATCACCCAGACTCCATCATCTAAGAGCTCATTCTCAGTACTGTACATCCAGGGGTTTTGGACAAACGTGTGATGACTATAAGCATCAAAATAGCAGCATGCAAAGAATTTTCACTGCCCTAAAAAATCCTCTGTACTTCATCCCCAGCCTCCACCTTGCCCCCAGCCCACCACTGATCTCTTCTCAGCACCCTGCAACTTCTAACAAACAATTTCAAGAGTAAGTTGGGTTCCTTATAATGCCACTCCTGGGCATAAATCTGGAGAAAAACATGATCTGAAAAAATACAACAGCATTGTTTACAATAGCCAAGACTTGGAAGCAACCTAAATGTCCATCAGCAGAGGAATGGATAAAGAAGATGCAGTGTATATATATATATATATATGATTGGAATATTCAGTTCAGTTCAGTTAGTCAGCTGTGTCCATCTCTTTGTGACCCCATGGACTGCAGCATGCCAGGTTTCCCTGACCATCACCAACTCCCAGAGATTACTCAAACTCATGTCCATTCAGTCAGTGATGCCATCTAACCATCTCATCCTCTGTTGTCCCCTTCTCCTCCTGCCTTCAATCTTTCCTAGCATCAGGGTCTTTTGCAATGAGTCAGTTCTTCACATCAGGTGGCCAAAGTATTAGAGCTTCAGCATCAGTTCTTCCAATGAATATTCAGGACTGATTTCCTTTAGGAGGGACTGGTTGGATCTCCTTGCAGTCCAAGGGACTCTCAAGAGTCTTCTCCAACACCACAGTTCAAACGCATCAATTCTTTGGTGCTCAGCTTTCTTTATAGTCCAACTCTCACATCCTATGTGACTACTGGAAAAATCACAGCTGTGACTAGATGGACTTTTGTTGGCAAAGTAATGTCTCTGCTTTTTAATATGCTCTCTAGATTTCTTCCAAGGAGCAAGCGTCTTTTAATTTCATGGCTGCAGTCACCTCTGCAGTGATTTTGGAACCCCCCCAAAATAAAGTCTGTTACTGTTTCCATTGTTTCCCCATCTATTTGCCATGAAGTGGTGAGAGTTGGACTGTGAAGAAGGCTGAGCGCCGAAGAATTGATGCTTTTGAACTGTGGTGTTGGAGAAGACTCTTGAGAGTCCCTTGGACTGCAAGGAGTCCATTCTGAAGGAGATCAACCCTGGGATTTCTTTGGAAGGAATGATGCTAAAGCTGAAACTCCAGTACTTTGGCCACCTCGTGCGAAAAGTTGACTCATTGGAAAAGACTCTGATGCTGGGAGGGATTGGGGGCAGGAGGAGAAGGGGACAGCCGAGGATGAGATGGCTGGATGGCATCATGGACTCGATGGACGTGAGTCTGGGTGAACTCCGAGAGATGGTGATGGTCAGGGAGGCCTGGCATGCTGTGATTCATGGGGTCGCAAAGAGTCGGACACGACTGAGTGATTGAACTGAACTGATGGGACCAGATGCCATGATCCTAGTTTTCTGAATGTTGAATTTTAAGCCAGCTTTTTCACTCTCCTCTTTCACTTTCATCAAGAGGCTCTTTAGTTCTTCTTCACTTTCTGCCATAAGGGTGGTGTCATCTGCATGTCTGAGGTTATTGATATTTCTCCTGGCAGTCTTGATTCCAGCTTGTGCTTCTTCCAGCCCAGTGTTTCTCATGATGTACTCTGCATATAAGTTAAATAAGCAGGGTGACAATATACAGCCTTGACATACTCCTTTCCTGATTTGGAACCAGTCTGTTTTTCCATGTTCAGTTCTAACTGTTGCTTCCTGACCTGCATGCAGATTTCTCAGGAGGCAGGTCAGGTGGTCTGGTATTCCCATCTCTTTCAGAATTTTCCACTGTTTGTTGTGATCCACACAGTCAAAGGCTTTGGCATAGGCAGTAAAGCAGAAGTAGATGTTTTTCTGGAACTCTCACTTTTTCAGTGCTCTGACTGATGTTGACAATTTGACCTCTGACTCCTCTGCCTTTTCTAAATCTATTCTGAACATCTGGAAGCTCACAGGTCACGTACTGTTGAAGCCTGGCTTGGAGAATTTTGAGCATTGCTTTACTAGTGAGTGAGATGAGTACAATTGTATGGTAGTTTGACCATTCTTTTGCATTCCCTTTCTTTGGGATTGAAATGAAAAGTGACCTTTTCCGGTCTTGTGGCCACTGTTGAGTTTTCCGAATTTACTGGCATACTGAGTGCAGCACTTTCACAGAATCATCTTTCAGGATTTGAAATAGCTCAACTGGAATTCCATTATCTCTACTAGCTTTGTTCATAGTGATGCCTCCTAAGGCTCACTCGACTTTGCATTCCAGGACATCTGGCTCTAAGTGAGTGATCACACCATCGTGATTATCTGTGTCATGAAGATCCTTTTTGTATAGTTCTTCTGTGTATTCGCGCCACCTCTTCTTAATATCTTCTGCTTCTATTAGGTCTGTACCATTTCTGTCCTTTATTGTGCCCATCTTTGCATGAAATATTCATGTGGTATCTCTAACTTTTCTTGAAGAGATCTCTAGTCTTTCCCATTTTATTGTTTTCCTCTATTTCTTTGCATTGATCACTGAGGAAGGCCTTCTTATCTCTCCTTGCTATTCTTTGGAACTCTGCATTCAAATGGGTATATATTTCCTTTTCTCCTTTGCCTTTAGCTTCTCTTTTTTTCTTAGCTAAAATTTGTAAGACCTCCGCAGACAATTATTTTGCCTTTTTGCATTTCTTTTTCTTGCATTTCACTTCTTGATCACTGCCTCCTGTACAATGTCATGAACCTCCATTCATATTTCTTCAGGCATTCGGTCTATCAGATCTAATCCCTTGAATCTATTTGTCACTTCCACTGTATAGTCATAAGGGATTTGATTTAGGTCATACCTAAATGGTCTAGTGATTTTCTCTACTTTCTTCAATTTAAGTCTGAATCTGGCAATAAGGAATATTACTCAGCCATTAAAAAGAATGAAATAATGTCATTTGCAGCAAAATGGATGGACCTAGAGAGTGGTATACTGAGAGAAGCAATATCATATGATCCTTTATATGTGGAATCTAAGAAGAAATGATACAAATGAACTTACAGAACAGAAACAGATTCACAGACTTCAAGAATGAGCATATGGTTGTCAGGGGGAAGGGATAGTAGGGAGTTTGGAGTGGACATGTACACACTGCTATCTTTAAAATGGATCACCAACAAGGACCTACTGTACAGCACAGGGAACTCCACTTAGTGCCATTTGGTAGCCCAGATGGGAGGGGAGTTTGGGGGAGAATCAATCTATGTATATGATGCCTGAGTTCCTTTGCTGTTCACCTGAAACTATCACAGTATTGTTAATCAGTTATTGTTATTTATTCGCTAAATCATGTCTGACTCTTTAGGCATCCCAGGGACAGTAGCCCACCAGGCTCCTCTGTCCAAGGGATTTTCCAGGCAAAATACTAGAATGGATTGCCAATTCCTTCTCCAGGGGATCGTCTCAACCCAGGGATCGAACTCACATCTCCTGCATTACTGGCATTACATCCCGCATTACAGATTCTTTAACATTGAGCCACTGGGGAAGCCCTAATCAGCTATACAAAATAATACAAAATAAAATCACAATACAAAATAAAAAGGTTTAAAAAAAAAAAATAAGCTGGGTCCTGCATACACTCTAACTCCCAGCTAACTAAGGCGTCATCATTCAAGAATGGCTGTGGGCAGACGGGAAGTCCAGGGTCATGTTGGATGATCCAAGTAATAAACGCAAGAGAAAGACTCCGATCCCACACTCACATGTGCAGAAGATTAACATTCCTTGCATGCCTGCCCAACAAGGAGTTCTTTATTTCCGTCTCCTTTAGGGGCTGGCGGAGGTAGAGCATCCCAGTGAAGGGCAGGTTAATCTGTCCCAGGATGCGATCCAGGTGAGGCGGATGCTGGCGAGCGTGGCTGGGGAAACCCCGCCTGGCCTCCGGGGAGCCACGCTGCCAACTGCCTCTACAGAGAGGTGCCAAAGGCCGGCCTGGAGCTGGCTCCTGGGGACACGCATACCAAAGGAAGCAGACGAGGATGAGTTTTAAAAACTGGGGAATAAGTGCGCTTTGTCTTCAGCATCATCTTGCTTCTTCTGTGGAGCCTTTGTCTCTGGTCCTGGCACGTGTCCCTCAGCACGTCCCCAAGTCTTCACCTCGCCCTGCTGTCTGCAGAGCGAGGGCCCACTGTGCCCCTTCTCAGGTCACTACTGACTTCTGTGAAAATGCCTCCCTGGGGCACCATCCATAAAGGTAGTGAAGGGTGAGGAGCCCCCCACAAGGACCCCCACTCCGGGTGTCACCTTCTCAGCTGTCAGGAGCTGGAGGCTGAGGCAGCGCCCACAGAATGGACCATCCCTTCTCCGTGTGACTCTGAAAGGTCCAGCTCTGAGGGATCGTGGCCGCCCAGCCCTTCCTCATCCCCAGGGTCCCACTCGTTATCACAAGGAAAGATACTGTTATCATGTTATCCCTCGTTATCACGAGAGAAAGACGGCTTTCCAGGCTGGGTCTCTGCGGCATCACTTCAAATTGCAGCTCCAAGCTCACCATGAGACAAAGCATGATTATTTCCATGGGATACTGAATGGCCGGGACACCCAGGCAGCACTTTTAATGTGAGTAGTCACAGCTCTTAGAGGTGGAGCAGTCCTTGGGAATCACCCCCAGTCAACCCCACGTTTACCAATAAAGGAAATAAACCCCAGAGAAGGGTGTTCGGATAGAGCAGGTGATTCCCAAGGCAGCAAGATTAAGACCTTCCCCGGAACTTCCCTTCCCCGGAAGCAGGGGACCCGCAGCATCTGCCCTCAGGAACAAGACTGAACTCACCACAAAAGGGTTTTAGATGTGGTGTCAAGGAGACCTCACTGGTAATGAAGATTATTAAATACTAGAACAGACAGCCACAGGGATTGTGAAATCGTCCTCCCTGGAGATCTTTTAAAATAGGACAGTTAACCATCTGTCTGAGATGGTTTAAGTACAGCCCTGCCTTGGAGATAGGAACATGGTGGATGACCTCCCCATCACATTTGGGGTTCTGTGATCACACCTGGATGTAGGTGCACCCTGGGGACCCAGGGGGGTCTGGGCTGCCCCCCCAGGATTTGGATGCTGGAGCTGCCCAGAAGGTGGGAGGGGCAGTGCTCTCTGTGGATGAGGGGGGATGGGGGCTGCTCAGAGGAGCCTTTGTGGGGACTTCTGGGGAAGAAGGGGCTGCAAGCACCAGAGACATCTATATCCCAGGACTCCTCCCCAGCCTCCAGCCCCTTCTGATGCCCACCCCCCAGCCACTCCCTGCCAGGCAAGTCCAGTGGTCTGCAGCCCAGGGCTGTGGAGCCAAGGGACCCCAGGCAGCACACACGGAGCACCGCAGCCCTGCTTTGTTCCCAAGAGACAAAGCGTAAAACCCCAGGGATGAAAGGACAGTCTTCCATTTCTTTTTAAACATCCACTATGGTTCTGGACTCGTGAGAATTCTGGGGGGAATGGCTCCTGTTCAGGACTCCAGTGGGGAATTCTGGAGCAGCAGGAGCCTCCTGGCCAAGGTCGGACCAGCCCTGCTGGGGACTCAGTCCTTCTGTGCCATTGGGGGGGCTGCACAATGGGGCTATGGAGCCTTGGGTCCAAGCACCCAGGGCTCCCCCATGGGTTGTGTCTTTTACCCTCTCTCCTCACCAGTTCCTGAGTCTCCCGTTTTCTGAGAAGCTAGGCTGGGCATCTCCTAGCACTCTGTACCTCTCTAATTACTCCCACAAGTGGAATTAAAACTACATGTTCCCACATCTCTGGCCCTGCTGGTCTACAGACTCCTTGAGAACAGGAGCTGTGTCCCCCAGCACTGCCTCTCCAGGGCCTGGCACATAGCAGGCACTCAGAAAAATCCTTGTTTAATAAGTGAATGGATGGAAGGATGAAGGGATGGATGTATGGATGAAGAGATGGATGTATGGATGAAGGGATGGTGAAGGGGTGGATGGATAGATGGAGAGAGGGATGCACAGATGGGTGGGTGGGTGGATAGGTGGATGAAGGGATGGATGGATGAGTGGGTGGGTGGGTGGATGGAGGGATGGCTAGAAAGATGGATGAAGGATTGAAGGGGTGGATGGATGGATGAAGGGATGGATGGGTGGGTGGATGGATGGATGAAGGGATGGATGGATGAGTGGGTGGGTGGATGGATGAAGGGATGGGTGGATGAAGGGATGGATGGAAAACCATGAAGTCTAACACACTGGAGGACACCATTTACCCTTGAATGTTTCCAAAGTGACCAGATACTAGCCCCATGAGTTCTTTAACTTTCTTCCTGAACTCATGTGCCAAAGTTACTTTGGGAAGAGCAAAAAAACAGGACGCTTCATTAGGGTCATCTGGTGGCTCCTTCCTATGACAGTACACAGCCCCACCCACTACGCCCTCACCCTTAGCCCCACAGCCTCTGCCAGAGACCTCAGGTTATAGGACATTCAGGTCCTGCTGGGCCATTCCTTCCATCTCTGGACAGCTCTGGCCAGGAGCAAGTTCCCCATTAGGCTGAATTCAGTCTCTCCCTGTGCTGTCTTCCCTGTGGTTCTAACTCAGCTCCCAGCTTCACATGGACACCAAGCACTCTCTTCCACGCTCCAGGGAGACCCAGGAGATGGCACATGGCCTTTGGACAAGAAGGACCTGGAGATGAGGCTCCCTTTGCCACTTGCCAACTGAAAGCTTTGGTGAGTCCAGGCCTCTCGAAGCCTTGGGCTTATTGTCCTGTATAACGGGAGTTACAACACCCATGCCCCATAGGGCTGTTGTGAGGGCTACAGTGAATCCGGTGAACAAGTGAAGTTGCTCAGTCGTATCCAGCTCTTTGTGACCCCACGGACTGTAGCCTACCAGGCTCTTCCATCCATGGAATTGTCCAGGCAAGAGTGGTGGAGTGAGTCTCCATTTCATTCTCCAGGGGATCTTTCCGACCCAGGGATCAAACCCAGGTCTCCCGCATTGCAGGCAGACGCTTTACCATCTGAGCCACCAGGGAAGCCCAATTATTACAGTGAATCAGTACATTCCAAATGTCAAAGACGTTTAGATGCTAGTATTACTATTAAATAAATGTTCTAATAGAGATACTAAAGATATATTACATAACATATTGAAAGTCTTCCTCCCTCTCCATGAATCTTCTCTTCTCCAGGCCAAAACGCAAGTGACTGTCGCCTCCTCCGGCACACCCGTCTGTTTTTCTATCAGTGGTCCCCGTTAAAGAACCGCGCCGTCCGCCAAGCCGGTGGGACTAGCTCAGAGCAGCCGTTCCCACTCCGCTTTGGATGCCGTGCTTCTTGTTAACGGAGCTTACGGTGCCCTTAGCCACGCTGGCGGCTTCCTCTGTGGTGGTTTCTGTCCCTTTCGTCTCCATAATGAGACGGTTGCTCGAGATTTGACCCTAGGGGTGATTCGGTGAGAGAAGCTGGGATCTTGTTTTTTTTCATTCTTCTCCAGGCCAAAACGCAAGTGACTGTCGCCTCCTCCGGCACACCCGTCTGTTTTTCTATCAGTGGTCCCCGTTAAAGGACCGCGCCGTCCGCCGAGCGGGTGGGACTAGCTCAGAGCAGCCGTTCCCACTCCGCTTTGGATGCCGTGCTTCTGTTAACGGAGCTTACGGTGCCCTTAGCCACGCTGGCAGCTTCCTCTATGGTGGTTTCTGTCCCTTTCGTCTCCATAATGAGACGGTTGCTCGAGATTTGACCCTAGGGGTGATTCGGTGAGAGGAGCTGGGATCTTGTTTTTTTTCACGCATGGTAGTGTGAAATTGCTGGGGAATCTTTGCCCTTGGGATTACAGTAGGAGTCATGTTCAAGGCCCTGAAGATCAGGTCCCNTGGTGGTTTCTGTCCCTTTCGTCTCCATAATGAGACGGTTGCTCGAGATTTGACCCTAGGGGTGATTCGGTGAGAGAAGCTGGGATCTTGTTTTTTTTCACGCATGGTAGTGTGAAATTGCTGGGGAATCTTTGCCCTTGGGATTACAGTAGGAGTCATGTTCAAGGCCCTGAAGATCAGGTCCCCAACCCCACAAGGTCAGTGTCAGGCCCCAGGGGACTTTCGGCCTGGAAGACTGGGGGCGATGCCGATCTTCCGGGAAAGAAGGTCGAGGTAAACTCTTGTGTTTCAACAGTTTGAAAGCAGCCTGGGGCAGGGATAAAAGGGAGTTCAGGATGGATATACACACTGCTATGTGTATAACAGATGAACAAGGACCCACTGTACAGCACAGGGACCTCTACTCAATACTCTGTACTGACCTCTATGGGAATAGAATCTAATAAAGAGTGGATATAAGCCTATCTATAACTGATCCACTTTGCTGTATAGCAGAAGCTAACACAACACTGTAAACCGACTATACTCCCATGAGAAAATTAATCTAAAAATGTAAATAAAGAAAAGCACCTGGGTGTGGAGGGGAAAGGGGACCCGTGTTCTGGGTTCCTGAGCCCCGTGCACCACCCAGGGAAGGTCTGCAGCGGGGCCACTGGGAGTGGGCATCACAGAGCAGGTGCCGAGGTGCCAGGAGGAGGGGCAGCCGGGCACAGCGATGGGCCCACATGTGGGGAGCACCTGCCCACACCTTCCCCAGATTCCCTGTGCTTTCAGGAGCCAGGAGCCCACACGCACACACCCCCTCCAGGGCAGCAGGATCCCAGGGATGCTTCAGCTGTGTCTATGAGAGCTTTTCCCTACAGCCCACCCAACCTCAGTTTAAAAACCTTTGGATCAGACTGGCCAACCCTCGGTTTTTCACAAAGCAGGCTGCCCAGGAGCCAGCACCGTGGGGGCGTTTCTGGAGGGGGAAGATTCTCTCTCTCTCCTGATTTGTGTTATTATTTCCAGCGCCAGGGCTTCAGCAATCGTGAAGTCAGAACCTAGTTCTATAAATACTTCTGACTTGAAAAGCCACGTTCCCTTTCTCTACTTCAGAATCTCAGCCCGAGAGGGCAGCGCCTCCCTCATGTCCCACCCGCCGTCCAGAGGACGAGCAAGGTCGCCAATAAACACCACCGAACCACATCTCCTTTCACACGTCGTGCATGAAAACATCGCAGCCCCCTGAACAGCAGACAAGTGTAAGGGCTGATCTGATGAGCAACTGAATGCCCGCAAACCCCGCAGCCCTGAAACGTGGCATTTCCAGCAGCTTTCCTCGGAAACATCGATTGTCCTGATTTTACTCCAGCTGAAGTGAAGGCGCACTTGGAAAGTTTAGTTAGTAAAGGAAGGGAAATCCAGAGGCTAACTCCATTCTTTAAAAAAAAAAAAATTCCTTTCAAAAGCAACAGAGCCTAGGGGACTCCCCTGGTAGTCCAGTAGTGAAGATTTCCCCTTCCAATGCAAGGGACATGAGTTTGATTCCTGGTTGGAGAGCTAAGATCTCACACGCCTCCCAGCCAGAAAGCAAAACTTAAAACAGAAGCAATGTTGTAACAAATTCAATAAAGACTTAAAAAAAAAAAAAAATCCACCTTAAAAAAAAAATCTTAAAAAACAACAACAAAAAAAGCAACAGAACCTCTTCTCAGCACTTCCACTGAGCCTCCCAGGTGGAGGAGGAGAGATATTGGCAGGCATTAGCAGGTACACCCAGAGAAGGCAGTGGCACCCCACTCCAGTACTCCTACCTGGAAACTCCCATGGATGGAGGAGCCTGGTAGGCTGCAGTCCATGGGGTCACTACGAGTCGGACACGACTGAGCGACTTCACTTTCTCTTGTCACTTTCATGCATTGGAGAAGGAAACGGCAACCCACTCCAGTGTTCTTGCCTGGAGAATCCCTGGGACTGGGGAGCCTGGTGGGCTGCCGTCTATGGGGTCGCACAGAGTCGGACACAACTGAAGTGACTTAGCAGCAGCAGATATACTGGAATGAAGCAGCATTCTTGCTAGGAACTGTCAGTGACTCTGCTGCTGCTGCTGCTGCTAAGTTGCTTCAGTTGTGTCCAACTCTGTGCGACCCCATAGACGGCAGCCCACCAGGCTCTGCCGTCCCTGGGATTCTCTAGGCAAGAACACTGGAGTGGGTTGCCATTTCCTTCTCTAATGCATGAAAGTGAAAAGTGAAAGTGAGGTTGCTCAGTCATGTCCGACTCTTCACGACCCCATGGACTGCAGCCTACCAGGCTTTTCCATCCATGGGATTTTCCAGGCAAGAGCACTGGAGTGGGGTGCCATTGTATTCTTGCTAGGAACTGTCAGTGACCCTGAGGCCAACAGAAGTCACGATGATACAACCACTCGGACAAAACCTAACGGTGGGAAAGATTTCCAGCAGAGATGGGCAGGGGGTGGGACCACAGGAAGGTCTACACTGTGCCCAGGCACGCTCTCCATCTGTGGGGCCCAGTCTCCAGCGGGGAGTGCCCCCCTGACTCACATTCAGGTCAACCTGCACACTCTTTATCACATGGAAGGGTTCAGGTAGCAGCGTAGGGCCACCCTCTTCCTACCCTCAACACACACACAAGCACAAGCGCGCACACACAGAAGGAGCAAACGGCTGTCTCAGGATAGAGAAAGAAGAGACAAACTTAAGGGTGACAGGCTCATAGTCAGACTGATGGCAGGCCATTGCCCTTGACCCCACCTCCGTCGTTCAGAGGCGACGCTCTCAGAGCATCTGGGGAAGGGCCGAGTGGGACCAGAGAGCTCTTCATGGAAACAGAAATAAAGGCCTCACAGAAACCCGTTTGCTCTTCTTGGGCTCTGAAGACATTCCCCACAACATGAGAGCTGGCGCCTGGCACAGATGGAATCAGCCTCCACCTCTCCCGAAGACTATGTGACCGGGAAAGGTGAAAGGTCAGCGGGCACTTTGATGGGGAAACAGATGCTAAGATAGCAGAGAAACCAGTTAAATTTATTCTAGCAAAAAGGTTGCATGAGAACAAATCACTGTATTACAGGTAACAAGGCTCAGCCAACCCTTTGTGGGCGGTGCCTAACTTTACATCTTTCCCAAGGTAACTCAAGGATGAAGAAATGGGCGTTGGGATGGGAAGCATCCTTTGGCCAGTCGGGGTCTCTCCACCCCTGTGCTGCCTCACTTACAGAGATGGGTGTATGCCTGTGACCCCAGCTAGGAAAAGGAGGCCGGCCCAGGTCTGCCCAGGCTGGTCCATTACAGGTAAGTTTCAGCAGAGTGATCCCAAGCGGGGCTATCACGGGGGGAGCTTGAACACACGCCTGGGTCCCAACCCAGAGGTGCTGACCCAGTTGACCAGGAACACGGCCTGGCTTCAGGATTTTAAGTCATACCTTCCTGGGCTTCCCTGATGGCTCAGATGGTAAAGAATCCACCTGCAACACAAGAGACCCAGGTTTGATCTCTGGGTTGGGAAGATCCCCTGGAGAAGGGAATGGCAACCCACTCCAGTATTCTTGCTTGGAGAATTCCATGATAGAGGAGGCTGGCGGGCTACAGTCCATAGAGTTGCAAAAAGTCAGTCACAACTGAGCGACTAACACATTCACTTTTCACTTTGCTGCAGAGCAAGGGGAAATGGGAGAGAAGAGAACCAAGCATTCTGACTTTTAAACTTCATTTCCAGAGAAAATAGGGTGGAAATGAAAGTGGAACTTTCTTCAGGCCCTGGCACGGGGCCAGAAAGGGGGGAATGAGACAGGTGGAAGACTCACACCTGGTCCGCAGGTAGCAGCCCAAACCCACCTGGATGGCAGGGGAGCAGGACAGGCCTTTGAGTTTCCTGTGCTGAGACTACACTGATGAGAAAGGAGACAGGCTGGGCCCCTAGGAGAGTGAGGGTGTCTGACCCTCTGGATTGTCCTATTTTGAGGATGAGGAGAGGGTCTGCCTGGTAAGGAGGGCCAAGGTCACCACGGGCAGGTGAGCAGCAGACTCCATATGCCTGTGTGACCACAGAAAGACATTAGGTGACCTCTGAAGGTTCTCTGCAGATGGTCTACAGCCATGAAATTAAAAGATGCTTGCTCCTTGGAAGAAAAGTTATGACCAACCTGCTGCTGCTAAGTCGCTTCAGTGGTGTCCAACTCTGTGCGATCCCATAGACGGCAGCCCACCAGGCTCCCCCGTCCCTGGGATTCTCCAGGCAAGAACACTGGAGTGGGTTGCCATTTCCTTCTCCAATGCATGAAAGTGAAAAGTGAAAGTGAAGTCTCTCAGTCATGTCTGACTCTTCGTGACCCCATGGACTGCAGCCTACCAGGCTCCTCCATCCATGGGATTTTCCAGGCAAGAGTACTGGAGTAGGGTGCCATTGCCTTCTCCAATGACCAACCTAGACAGCATATTGAAAAGCAGAGACATTACTTTGCCAACAAAGTTCTATCTAGTCAAACCTATAGTTTTTCCAGTAGTCATGTATGGATGTAAGAGTTGGACTATAAAGAAAGCTGAGCACTGAAGAATTGATGCTTTTGAACTGTGGTGTTGGAGAAGACTCTTGAGAGTCCCTTGGACTACAAGGAGATCCAACCAGTCCCTCCTAAAGGAAATCAGTCCTGAATATTCATTGGAAGGACTGATGCTGAAGCTGAAACTCCAATACTTTGGCCACCTGATGTGAAGAACTGACTTATTGGAAAAGACCCTGATGCTGAGAAAGATTGAAGGCAGGAGGAGAAGGGGACAACAGAGGATGAGATGGTTGGAGGGTATCACCAACTCAATGGACACTAGTTTGAGTAAACTCCAGAAGTTGAAGGTGGACAGGGAGGCCTGGCGTGCTGCAGTCCATGGAATCGCAAAGTGTCGGACACAACTGAGCGACTGAACTGAACTGAAGGTTCTCCATCCTCCATCAGGGCTGAGATGCAGCTGTGGGGACCTGGCTGGCCTTCCAGCCTCTGACACACACCTGCGGGGCCTTGCCTGACACAGGAACCAAAGCAGAGGCGGAAGAGCTGAGCCTGGAGCTTGCCTCTGCCCTGGGACCTAGCATCACCGGCAGGGTCCCCAGCATGCCATCCTCCCACTGACCATCCACCTGCTACCGACCTCCTGTCTGGTACAAAAGTCCATGTCGGGTCCTTTCTGTCTTGGCTACTCTCATTCAAGCTCATGCTACCTGGATGCCCAGCCCTGCCTGTCCACAGGGTCAGCCCTGTGGACTGTGGCCTCCTGCTCCTGTCAGATTCCTGGCTGCCTTCCCTGAACTCACTGAGCCCATGCGGGCAGCTCTGCCTTGCTGTGGCCTGTGCCTGGGCCCTGAGATCAGCACCAATCATCCCACCAACAAGGCAGGCTCGGCTTCACCCGCACCCCATGGACCGGTATACAGGCCCCAGCATGCAGATGAAATGCAGCTGCTGGGGCCACCTGACAACCATGGGGGACGGCCTGCCCCCTACAGCTGCCCAGCATGGGATCACAGCCCAAATAAGAACCTAACCGATGAAACCTTGGAGAAGGAAATGGCAACCCAGTCCAGTATTCTTGCCTGGAGAATCCCGTGGAGAGAGGAACCTTGCGGGCTACAGTCCATGGGGTCACAAGGGTCGGACATGACTGAATGACTTTCACTTCACTTCACTATGAAACCTGGCTCGAAAAGTACATTTTTGGTAAAAAAAAAAAAATCTATGAAATTCTTGGTTTGTTAGAGTCAGGAAATTAAAAAAAAAAAAAAAAAACTACTTTGGGCAAGATTTTATCTTGACAGTGTTCCTTTAACTGATGTAAAATGTGAAGAAATGGACTGTAATTGCCTCCAAGGGAGGGTGCAGAGATTCCTCAGTACTGGATCCAAGCTTAAAATAGGGATTAGTGGGCCTGATGAGAATGCCCATATGATTTTTTTTAATCTCTCCTCTGCAGTTCAGACATTCGTCCTTACAGACCAGGAACTCACCCATTAACAAATGGATCACCCCCCCATCAGTCCATGATGACAACTCAGTGCCATGTAACCTGCTTTGTGATGTAATGGCCAAGACCCAGTGAGCCTGTGTGCCAGCGAGGGCTCCCTTTCTGGGCCGGGGATGTGACAACCAGCCGGCAGAGGTGGCTGATACAGTGAGATGCTCCACTTCCAGGTGAAAGTGAAAGTCCCTCAGTTGTGTCTGACTCTTTGTATAGTCCATGGAATTCTCCAAGCCAGAATACTGGAGTGGGTAGCCTTTACCTTCTCCAGGGGATCTTCCCAAACCAGGGATCAAACCCAGGTCTCCTGCATTGCAGGCGTATTCTTTACCAGCTGAGTCACCAGGGAAGCCCAAGAGTATTGGAGTGGGTAGCGTATCCCTTCTCCAGCAGATCTTCCTGACCCAGGAATTGAACCTGGGTCTCCTAAATTGCAGGCAAATTCTTTACTAGCTGAGCTACCAGGGAAGCCACTTCCAGGTGGGTCTGTGCAAACCCAGGGAACCCTCAGGGGCCAAACTGTCCCCTCCCTTCTTCCCTTCTTCCTGCCCCAGAGGTCAGCCCACAAATACCTGGGCCCCCGCACAGGCCTGAGCAGCAGGAAGGAACTCCCTCTATCCTTGGTCTACTGCCCTGAGAGACTGGGAGCAGGTTTGTAGAAGGGAATGGAGCCACAGCAGGGCCCCTCCTTAAAGCCCAGAGTGGATAGAGGGAGAAAGCGTGAACAGAACACCAAATGACAGCCAGCTTGCCCCACTTCATGGAGTTCGTGGAGATGGGGGGTGGCAGAGGGATAGAACCCAGAGGCGACGTAGAGTATGAAAAAGAAGGAGGTGCTGGTCCCAGCTGCAGTTGGACAAACCTGCAAACACCGTGCTTAGTGGACAAGCCAGAAATAGAAGTCCACAGACTGTGTGACTCCACAGTACGAAAAATCCAGAACAGGCAGAGAGAGAACATCCAGTATAGGGACAGAGGGAGATCAGAGGTGGACAGGGGCTGGGCATCAGGGGATGGAGACTGCGGCTGCCGAAGGCACAGGGGTCCCTCCAAAAAGGACAAGAGCACCTTGGGCCTGGAGAGAAGGAGGGTCCCACACCGCAGATGTCCTTAATGCCACTGAATTGGACACTGTAAGCTCTCTCATTTTGTGTTAAGTGGATTTTGCCACAATAAAGTAATAAAATGTTTTAAGTGCAACACAAACACGTCAGTCCCAAGAACAAGCAGTGGTTTCCGGGTAGACTGGGCCCCCAGGGCTGTGTCTCCTTCCTGCCCTGTGTTTGGAAAACCCCCGGAGACAGAGCAAGTCATTTCCAATCTCAGGGCCTCAGCCTGGGTTCCTGTCCCTCCTGCCACACGATGTCAGTGCTAAAGACACGTGGGAAGTCTCTACGAACATGTTCATCCACAGCCCCAGATGTCAGAGGATCAACAGGCAGCAGCATGTCTAAGGGTAAGTTACAGGAAGCCAGGCTTCAAAACGCCTGATGGTACCAAGTTTTAAATAAGTGAATGCTTGTCGGGTATTTGCCTCTGGCCACGCCATTGGCGTGCAGATTGCCTTGGTGTATTTCACTGTCATAGGTGCTGCATGTGGTCAGAAGCTGAAGAGGCGGATAACCGGCTGGAGCCCAGAGTGGCCGTGTCCAGAGCCAGCTGGTCCCACCTCTTCACGGACGGGACCCACTTTCTCTTAGGTTCTGTTTTAATTCTCAGATTGTGCTGATATGTCTGTACTGGTCCTGGCCACACGGAGGGACTCAATGGTCACCGGGGAAATTTAAGAGCACTGGACTGATAGGAGGTCAGTGTTCTAGACCCATCTTGATCATAGGTGTGTGACTTCAGGCAGATTAGAAACCTCTCTGGCCAGCAATACCCTCTTCTGTAATAAAGGGAAGTTGAACAAGAGAAATGGTTTTCCAATTATTTAAGGTGGCTCAGATGATAAAGAATCTGCCTGCAATGAGGGTTCAATCCTTGGGTCAGGAAGATCTACCAGAGAAGGGAATGGCTACCCACTCTGGGATTCTTGCCTGGAGAATCCCCTGGACAGAGAAGCCCAGAGAGTTCTCTACAAAGAGTCGGACATGACTGAGTGACTAACACTGACTTTTCAAGTAGCAGAATTCATTCTTTTTAAAATATCTCTTTCATTATATATTTATTAATATAGTTGTGCTATACTATTTACTATGTTGTACCAATTTCTGCTATATAGCAAAGTGACTCAGTTATACACATATAGACATTCTTTTTTATATTTTCTTTTCCATGGTGGTTTATCATGGGATATTGAATATAGTTCCCTATGCTTTACAGTAGGGCCTTGTTGCTTTCCTATCCTGTATATAATACTTTGCATCAGCTAATCCCAAACTCCCAGTCCATCTGTCATCCACTCCCCCTCCCTGCTGGCAACCGTAGGTCTGTTTTCTATGTCTGTGAGTCTATGTCTATTTCATAGCTGTATTCATTTGTATCATTTTTTTAGATCCCACATATAAGTGATATCATATAGTATTTTTCTTTCTCTGACTTACTTCACTTGGTATGATCACCTCTAGGTCCATCCATGTGTTATTTCACTCTTTTTTATGACTGAGTACTATTCCATTGTGCATGTGTACCACATCTTCTTTATCCAGTCATCTGTCCATGGACATTTAGGTTGCTTTCATGTCTTGGCTTTTGTACCATTCTTATTTATTTATTTTTTTTACAGTCAAATTTTTGTTTTATTTTGATTTTGGGATTTACATTTATTTATTTAAAATTTTTATTTATTTATTTATTTTAAATAAAATCAATTTATTTATATTTATTTTAAATAAAATCAATTTATTTATTTTTATTTATTTTTAAATTTGAAACCTTGCCCAATTTATGCTTTTTTTTTTTACTTTTTACTTTACAATACTGTATTGGTTTTGCCATACATTGACACGAATCTGCCACAGGTGTACATGAGTTCCCAATCCTGAACCCCCCTCCCACCTCCCACCCCACCATTCTTAAAATGCTGCTTGACTCAGAAGCCCAGTCTATAAAACAGATGAAAGCGAGGGGCAGTTCTGGCTTCAGGTGGAGGAGGGAGGGTGCAGACCCCCTCCCCACGGCCTGAGAAGTTCCTGGAACACTTCCCTGGAACCCCAGGAATCCGTGGAACACAGTTTGAAAACCACTTGACAGATATTCAAAGTTCTTTTACAACTGAAACCTGAAAGCCTTTATTCCAAGCACCACTCCTGAGACATCCTTTAACACTGAGGGGTGACTTAATCCTCTGTCCCTTTGCTCAGAGCTGCTCCTCTGTGTCGGTGGTCTTGTGCTGAGTTAGCAAAGGTTTCAGGGAAGAATCCCTCTAAACCAACTTCTGAGTGCCACCAGCCCAGCAGAGCCCTCTTGGGGGACAAGCTGTCCAATTCTGAACATGTGTGTTTTCTCTCAAGAGCCCTGAAATGATGAGGCTGGATGATCTATAAGGATTTTCTATCAACCATGGCAGCACCACTTCATTCTTCATAAACTTGATACTGTTGTCTTACTGGGTCCCTATAATTAAACTTGGTCAATAAATAACTGGGCAAGAAACGTCAGGGAGAATATGAGTCTCTCATCCTCATTCTGGAAAGATCAACCAACAGAGACCTCCCCCAGGGAAGGAAATTTGTGTTTCGAACATCCAGGCTCAGGTCAACACCATTCTCCTCGCTCACTCTCCGGGCATTTAGAAATTCAAGTTTGCTGCAGTGCTGGGAAAAGGTTATGCAACTGCTATGATGCAAGGTAGCCGACAACCCGTAACTCAGAGGCCCTGCCGAACAGGAATATAGAAATAGCGGCCACAGCATAATTTATTTTCAGTATCTGGGAGTCGAGGGGATCCGCAGATCGGCTGTGAAGCATTTAGGCATTAAAGCCGAGGTGCTTAACAAACAGGAAAGACGCAGGAGAGAGATGGAGGGGAGACCGATTGGTCGCCTTCAGAGAAGATGGAGCATCTGAACTAATTAACTTACAATTATGTGGTATGGGCAACGCCATACAATAGGGAAGGAATATTCTCCCCAGCCCCTTGCTGTGCTATTTGCATGGCGTGTACCACCTGGGGGGTGAGGCACTCCTCTGGGGCTAGCCTCCACCCAGGGGCAGTGCACTCCTCTGGGGCTGGTCTCGAGCTGGAAGAGAGATTGTGCGGGAGACACTGTCCCGAACTTCACCCCCAGCTCCTGTCATCCTCTTGCAGATTGCTGGCCTGACATCAGTAAACTAACAGAAAAACCCAGTTTTAATTTAGTCAAGCATAACGGTACCTTTCTTTGGGGAATGAGAAGAACACATTAGAAAGCTCTTTCTCCACTTTTTTTAAACCCATAAAACCTGAAGGAAAAGAATCACTTTGCAGTTTCAGCTTTTCTTTTAAAATAGAGCAGCAAACACATTTTGATGGTGTTCTCCCAGAATGTATATTATATTGTACACGCCCCCTAGATGTCACAAATAGTCCTTTTTTTCACTTTTGATTGATTTATTATTCCAATTAGAAAAGTTAAAAACAGGAGCCAAAAAAAAAAAAAATATTACAGAAGAACCTCAGTTTGTAAGTAACAAAAAAATAAAATATACTGATGTGTGTGGGTGCTGTCTTCAGTCATGTCAGACTCTTTGCAACCCCATGGACTATAGCCCACCAGGATCCTCTGTCCCTGGGATTCTCCAGGCAAGAATACTGAAGTGGGCTGCCATTTCCTACTCTTGGGGATCTTCCCAACCCAGGGGTCGAATCCACGTTTCCTGCACTGGCAGGCGGGTTTTTTTACCACTGAACCACCAGGGAAGCCCCAGTTCCTCTCTACAGAAAATTTAAAAGCACGAGACTTCAGAGATACAGTAGGTTCTGTTTTAGACCACTGGAAAAAATTGAATATCACAACAAAGCAAGTCACATGAACATTTTGGTTTCTCAGGACATATAAATTATGTCTACATTTTCGTCTGTTGAGTGTGCAATAGCACTGTATCTCTAAGAACATGTTCATACGTTAATTAAAAATACTTTATTGCTGAAGCATGTTCACCATCTTCTGAGCCTTCAGCAAGTCATAATTTTTTGGCAGTAGTAACAGCAAAAATCACTGATCATGGGTCACCATAATAAATAGAACAGAAATGAGAAAGTCTGAAATGTTGCAGGAATTACTAAAGTGACATGAGACACAAAGTAAGCAAATGCAGTTGGAAAAAACTCTCCTTGACACAGGGATACTAGGAACCTTCATTTGTAATGTCTGTGAAGTGTAGTCAAGCCAGGTCTGCACGTAGCAACGGGCTTCCTAGATGGCTCGGTGGGTAAAGAATCCGTCTGCAATGCAGGAGACTCGGGAGATATGAATTTGATCCCTGGGTCAGGAAGGTCCCCTGGAGGAGGAAATGGCAACCCACTCCAGTATTATCAGCTGAAAAATCTCATGGATAGAGGAGCCTGGCGGGCTACAGTCCATGAGGTCACAAAGGGTCAGACGTGAATGAGCGATTAAGCACGCCTGTAGGAACGGAAAACCATCTACCATTGAAATCTTATGGACATCATTAAGTGCGAACTATTATAGACGTGTAGGTACATATTTCATTTTAAATATTATTTAACACATTAAGGGCACAATCAAACTGAAAAAACCTGTGAGCAGATCAATCATGCTCCGGCTAGCGGGTCCCCTTGCACAAAGAGCATGCCCCCTAGAGGCCATCCCACTCCAGCCCCCTCCTCCAGCACGTCCACCTCAGGTCTCTCCCCACAAGCCCTCCGGCTGCCCATCCAGCCTCACGCCATTAGCAGCCAGAGTGACAGCTCTAGGGAGTCACCGTCTGGCCTCTGCCTCTGTGCCTTTGCGCTTAGTCATGTCTGTCTTGAGACCCCATGGACTGTAGCCCGCCAGGCTCCTCTGTTCCTGGGCTTCTCCAGGCAAGAATACTGAAAGGGAAAGTGAAGTCACTCAGTCGTTTCCGACTCTTTGCGACCCCGTGGACTGTAGCCCACCATGCTCCTCTGTCCATGGGATTTTCCAGGCAAGAGTACTGGAGTGGGTTGCCATTTCCTTCTCCAGAGGATCTTCCTGACCCAGGGATCGGACCCAGGTCTCCCGCATTGTAAGCAAGACGCTTTACCTTCTGAGCCACCAGGGGAAGAATACTGAGATGGGTAGCCATTCCCTTCTCCAGGGGATCTTCCCAACCTGGGGATCGAACCCTCGTCTCCTGAGTCTCCTGCATGGCAGGCGGATTCTTGACCCACTGCGCCACCTGGGAAGGCATGCCTTCAGTAGCATCCACAGATCCGTACCTCTCAGTGGAGGAGATGGATCTTACTCCCTCCTTAGGCAACGTTCAAGGGAGGGTTAAAAAAAAAATGTCTTTTTAATGGGCTTGGGACTGCAGCTTGCAGGTTGGTAAGAGAGCAGATTAGGACAGAAACCCCAGCCTGATGGTTAGGGGAAGGCTCTACTTTTATTTCACCTGATGGTTCTGTTCGCATGGACATTCAAGCACTGTGTGTTTAGAATCAGATTTGCCACATCTTAAGCTAAGTTCTCTGTCCCTGCCAGGTAAGGGTCAAGCTGAACTGAGTTTTTGATTAGTTTTCCAAATAATTTTATTCTATTTATTTTTTACTTTTGGCTATGCTGAGTCTTCATCGCCGCACAGTCTTCGTTTTCTCTTGTTGCAGAGAGCGGGGGCTACTCTCTCGTTGCAGCATACGGGCTTCTCATTGCAATAGCTTCTCTTGTTGCAGAGCACGGGCTCCAGGGCAGAGGCTCAATAAATTGTGGTGCACAGAGCTAGTTGCTTCGAGGCATGTGGGATCTTCCTGGATCTGAAATTGAATCTGTGTCTTCTGTGTTGGCAGGATTCTTCACCGCTGAGCCCCCAGGGAAGCCCCTGAACTGAGTTTTTTTCCCCAAGTTGGTTGAATCACGCTGGTTTAGACAGGGGCCCAAATTCACCCTGCAATAGGACTCTTGTCCATGCAACGCCAGGCCTGGCTCATCCCAGCTGATGATGAGGCTGTTTGTCCACAGCCTTGAACTTCATGGTCGGGGGCCCCTTCAGTTTAACCCCCAACACCTCTTGACACCCTGACTCCCCTTTTCCTAGAAGAGGTATGCGGGGCCGGCTTGGAGAGGAGAGTGCTGCATTTCCAGAAACTGTGTGAACTAGTTGTCAGATAGAGCCAGCATTAAAACTGAGTTCTGTCCTCCTACAACTAAGATGATGACATTCAAAACAAAGGGAAGAGATACTCAGAAGCTCATCACTTCCCAACCGTTTTACTGCATTTAGTGTCATGCCTGTTCTCAGAGTTCACCCCATCACGTCTGTGTGGTGGAAACACCTCCCACCGTGGACCTCCGTGTCTTCCCCCGGCCCGCGTCCGGCCAGGATCGTGCTGTTATTCGAAGTCAAGTCACGGCGAGGGTATTTATAGCAGGTAAACCAGAAAATGCCACCTGTCTGCCTTTGACGTGTTGTTTTGGGGTCTGCAGATTGGCCAGTGGCTTGGTATTTCAGTACCTCGAGCTCAGAATGCTCTTTACATTTTAAGAGCTGTGAAAAGTGCTCAGGACCTCACTCTGATGGGACATGGGTCTTGTGTCTATTTGGAAGTAGCTGACGCTTTATCTAAGTCGGGGGAGCCTTCCAGCCAAGAGGGGCTCTCCTACAAGGCTTCTTATCCCCCCACTGAGTCAGCATCAGGACTCAGCTGACAACTGACTGAACCTGATGGAGCTCGAGGGGAATGAATCCTGACGTCACCAGCAGAGACATGTGAGCAGACCCAACAACAGTAAAATTGTGTTTTGATGACTGCAAGCAGTAGATAAAGGAGAAAACACAGAACAACAGCCATCTCCGAATCACAATGTTAAGTGGGTGCTTGGCTATCATCCAGGTAATTGAATCAGCATCAGCAGCCTCCCCACCCCTTCTCTGCCCTCCCTCTGAAAAGTTTGTTTAGGAGCGTAATGATTGCCAAGATTGTCCAAGTAATTACAAAATCTATCTGTGCCCTTTTATTTTTATAAGAGTGGTAATTCATCTCCATGTCATTCTGAAACCCATACATGGCTGAGCGCTCTTGAAGGAGCCACCCTCATTTAAAAACCAACCTTCTAAGTATCAGCAGAATTCCCTAGATGTTTAGCGAGAAGGCAGTGATTAAATCTCAAAGCTGAAAAACAACAAAGCAACATCTCAGTCACCCTGACTCCCTGTACTCTGTTTCCCGCCCTGTCCCTCCCCACATTACAGCCAGAATCATCTTTATGAGATATAGGGGTCACTTCTCCTTTAAAAACCTTCAAGTGCAACCCACTGTCAAGTCCCAAAGGCCCAGTCAGATGCTATCTCTGGTCTGTTGTACCTAAGTTCTATCCTTAACGAGCAGGAAGCTTCTAAATCAGAGGTTCCCATACTCTGATGCACATTTAAATCACCCTGGAGCTTGAAAAATTCCCCATGCTCAGGACACATCCTGTATCAATTAAATCAGAGTCTGCTCACATTTGTTGATGTTCAGTCGTTCAGTTGTGTCCGATTCTTTGCGAACCCATGATCGGCAGCTCTCCAGGCTTCCCTATCCTCCACCATCTCCTAGAGTTTGCTCAGCCTCATGTCCATTGTGTTGATCTGTCACTTTAGTTAACAGCAAAACTGGAATAATTTTTTGTCTTCCCAGATTGCCTGGAGAACTGGAAACTGTTCTTAGAACTATTTTTTTTTTAATAAATCTACTATCATAATAAACACACGGTACAATCATTTGTTTTAGTGGTTTTCCTCCATTAAACTTTAAACTCCTGGAAAGCGGGATCTATATTTAATTTATTTGTTATATTGATGATATTTAAACAGCACTTGGCACCTAAGAGACACCCAACAGATGTTTGTCAAATCAGAGAACAACTGAATGTACAGATGAACAAAAGAATCATATTAAGCGGGAGACACCGAAATACTCTGACGCTTAAGAGGCCTTAAAAATAAGGGATAAGCAACAAGGCCATCGGCGTCACTGTAAAGGACAAAGCGCCCCATTTTACACTTAATTGATCACCATAGGCCTTGATAAATGACCGCATTGGAAAGAGCATTATCTGGAAATGAGGAGGCCCGAAGCCTCACCGTTTTCTGCTATTAACAAATAACATCTCAGTCATTTATTTTTATTAAGTACTTGATATGTTTCGGCTCTTGCATTCTTTGCTTGATTCTCAACAAAAATCCTACAAAGTCAGGACCATTAAAAACCTCATTTCACAGGGAAGGAAGCTGACGTCTACACAAGATAGTAAACTGCCCACATTCCCTCCCCACCTGAGCCAGATTTGAACCCAGGGGGCTCGTCTTTTGACACAGGGGCTGCAGTGAGGACCACTCTTAGGACACTCCCAGTTTACGCTAAACGTGGCTAACTCAAGTTAATTAAAGGTGTTTGCTTTTTCTGACGGTTTCTTACTTTCTTACCACGCCCATGTCATCCTTCATAAGAGCAAACAAAATCAAACAGTGACTTCAGTGTGTGAAGTTCTTAAAAAATTCACTTTAGGGACTTCCCAGGTGGGCCAATGGTTAGGATTCCATGCTCCCAACGCTGGGGGCACCGGTTCCATCCCTGGTCAGGGAACTAGGATCCCGTTTGCTGCACAGTGTGGCAAAAAAGAAAAAGAAATGTATTTGAAGATAGATAATAAGGACCTACTGTACAGCACAGGAAACTATACTCAATATCTTGTAATAACTACAATGGAAAAGAATCTGAAAAAGAGTATACGTGAGCGTATAACTGAATCACTTTGCTGTACATGTGAAACTAACATGACGTTGTAAACCAGCTATGCGTGCTAAGTTGCTTCAGTCCCATCGACTCTTTGTGACCCCATAGACTGTAGCCCGCCAGGTTCCTCTGTCCATGGGATTCTCCAGGCAAGAATACTGGAATGGGTTGCCATTTCCTTCTCCAAAATCAACCGTATTCCAATTTTTTAAAAATTAGTGTATTAGTTCAAAAGGCCTCAGAGGCAGCCCCCACTGCCTCGTCCCCCCTTGAGCAGGCTCCCCGAGTGTCCACAATCAGCAGTGAAGGTCGAGCATGGCAGAAGCCGTTTGGAAACGCAGTGATCGCCCTGCCTGTCATCTCTGAGTAACCTCCAGGGAGACAGGCAAGGCTGCTGTCAGGCTTTGTCCACAGAGGAAGCAGAGCCGGCCCTGGACAATCAGATCCTGGTTTAAAGCCTCGTGTCCTGTGATGACATCAAACAGAGTGTCTCAGAGGGCTCATTCAGCAAGGCTCACAACAGTCACAGAAGTAAGTGTTAGCATCTCCTTATCACACATCAGGAGAATCCTTCTGCTTCTGACGAAATTCTGTCCACAACGGAAGACAAGGGTGAAAATGCAGGAAAGCGCCTGCCACCATCCACGAGACCGTCACACTGCCAACCTGCCTGGCCTCTGGAGGGAGCGGGCACCCCGAGAACACCAGCCATGATTCCTGCAGGTGTAGACCTGAGTCCCGTCCCAGGATCTCCAGGACACCACAGAAGCGAGTTGGGGGGCTGGCAGTGGCCATCGAGGAAAATTAAGACTCATGCCCGTCAGTAACCTAAACAGTGGGGAGAGGTTATTTGCACTTTGCAGTAACGTGCTTTGTTCTCTCCTCAAAGTGCCTTAACAGTGCAGCACCCATTTTTGTTCTGGAAGCAAGGACAGCTCTCTTGTCCAGGACAGACATAAACCCTGCTGTCACCCAGAGCAGCGACCAGTGGCGGACCATCCATGGAGCCATGCCTCATATAGTCTGAACTTCACGTGCCTTTGCTGTTCTCACGACCACATGAAGAGGCAGACATTACCATTGTCCCTACTCTGCAGATGCAGAAGCTGAGGTCCAGGATGCTCCGGAGTCCTCAAGGCTCCACAGTGTAGAGGGGACCAAACCCTGCCCTCGACCCCAAGCTCACAGCAGTGTATTATCTCCAAAAAAGAGCGGCATCATGCCACTGTAATGAGATTAAACCCTCTGAAGTTTAGGGAGTCTGTGTGCCTGCTCAGTCATGTCTGACTCTTTGTGACCCCATGGACTGTAGCCCGCCAGGCTCCTTTGTCCATGAGATTTCCCAGGCAAGAATACTGGAGTGGGTTGCCATGCCCTTCTCCAGGGCATCTTCCTGACCCCAGGATAGAACCTGACTCTCCTGCATTAGCAGGTGGATTCTTTACCACCGAGCCAGCTAGGAAGCCACGCGGGAGATTGAAGGAATCCCAAATCCTAGAAAAATCAGTCAGCTCAAGGGGCTCAGACATATTTCTGGTCACTAAAGCATCCCGTAAACACGAGGCCAAAAATCTCAGTGACTTAGATGACAAGAGTGGGAACAGAAGCTGAGTCCAATCCCCGAGGACCCCAAGGGGCGTCCCTCTTGCATTTGTCCTAGAACCTCATTCCATTCAGTATCACCTTCTCCAGCCACTGGGGCTCTTGCCAACCCTCCCTTCTTTTCTGCACACCCCAGTGCTTATCTACGTGTCCCAACTTAAGCCTTGACTGTATATTGCCTTTCACTGCCCCCACCTTTCCACACATGCTGATCGTTGTCTACTTGACCAGATTATTATTCCTTGAGCAGAGTAACAACGCTTCGTCCTGCCCCCCTTCCAATCCATCGTGTGTTTACAACAGACACCAAGGGTGCCTACTGACATGTAGAGGGTCCTTGATGCAAGCTACTCACTGATTTGTTAAATAACATAGACCAGGGGGTCAGCAGACTTTGTCAAGGACCAGAGAGCCACCGTTTCAGGCACTGAGGTTTGTCTGGTTTCATCACATCCACCTGTGGGCTGAAAGCGCCCCAGACAATGCAGTGGGCATGGCCGTGTCCCAGTGAAACTGGGACTAGACTCAGCCTGTGGGCCCGGCAGAGACTATATTTGCCCGGACTGCAGGACACAGCCCTACAGCGGCAGGTTCTGTCCCCACCTTGGGCCTCCAGTCCCTTCCAGGGTCCCTGCTCCCCACCAAGCTATGTGTCTTTCCAAAGCCTCTCACCTTGAACTTTGGTGTAGTTCAGCCCAACATTGCACAGTTCATTTTCCTCTGGGGATTCATACGTTAGTTCAGAAAGATAAAAATCAACCACAAAGTGATAAGCTGCTGTAGTCAGTTGTAACAATAACAAGTAATTAGAAAGTTATTTAAATAACTTTTAAATGGTTATTAAATAACTTTTAAATGGTTATTTAAATGCATTCCACTCGTCCCTGACACTTCTTCCTGACCGCTTCCTACACACCTCTGTGGAAGGCATCTCAGAGAGTTAGAAAACTGCCTTTCACCTGAACTAAAAGCCCACAGCAAGCACTGATCACCCTGGCAGGAGACCATTGGAAAGATGGTGAGGATAAGTGTTCCTTCCTCCAAACGCCTTCCCAACACCTCTGAGAACGAGAAACACAACCAAGGAAAGAAGAAAAAACATTTTTTTTTTTTTGGCTAAAGTATTCCACCCTTATCCTTGATAGGACATAACATTTCAGAGTCCATAATGGGCTGCTCCCTTGAACTAATTGCAATACATATTAAATAGATTGCTTATTATTGCTTCTGGGTTTCTCTCCGTGTTGGTGAAGATTGCCGTACCTGACCTGGACGGTTCAACAACGCAGAGTATGCAAGCACCGCCCTGACCTTTTAATCCACAAGAGTGAGGAGACTTGTCCAGAACTGTGGACTCCGCTCAAATCAGAAGGCCATCATGCCATCCCTAGATGACAGCGCCACTGCGATGAACCGGCCAGGACCACACACGCCCACTTGATGTGACAGGCAGCTCAGAGTCCAGTGGACGATCCACTAACAGCTCACACAAGCCGCTCTGCCCTGGGAGAAACTCCTCCACATGCAGTCAGCCCCATTGAACAGCAGCTTCCTCACTTACAGGACACAGAGCGGCCTATGTTTCCACAGACCCAGCAGCTGGTCTCTGCATGGCTTCCGCCGTCCCCTCCTCGGGGCAGTCATGAAGCAGGGAGAGAGTCCACTGCCTCCGTCTGTCCCTTCCACATCCCACTGTCCTGAGTAACCGGGGACTGGGCCCATGCATGTCGGTTACCAGTCAGGTCTTACGGTGTTAAGCCTGTTATCTCTTCATGAGGACTCAAGGCCCTTTTTGCAGCCTGCTCTGGGCTCTGGGCAGCAACTGAAAAGATGCTATTATAGACGCCCTCCAGGCCCATGAAGCCATCACCTGACTCCTGACAATAAGTGTGGAAGGACTAGAATTTTTGAGAGTGGCAAAGAGAGGCAAGAATGAGAACCAGAAGAGAACATGCAAGAACGGTCCTCACTCCAAAGAACCCCGGTTGCCCCAGGCCCTCTCTGGGTCAGGCAGGCAGAGCCTCAGTCCAAGCAGCTGTTGGGCCCAGACTAGAGATTTTCTGACTCTTTCTCCAGGTCACTCTCTCCTCCCCATCAGGCCTCTTCCCTCCTCACTTCTGCCCCTTCTCACTCTTTCAAGACCCTCTGATGACTGTTTTCACTGTTAACCCCTGGGACTTCCCTGGTGGTCCCGTGTTTAAGAATCTGCCTGCCAACACAGGAGACACAGGTTCAATCCCTGATTCACGAAGATCCCACATGCTGCCGAGTAACTAAGTCCGTGCGCCACAACAATTGAGCCTGCCTGCCACAATTCCTGAAGCCTGCATGTCCTAGGGCTTATGTTCTGCGACAAGAGAAGCCTGTGTGCCTCAGCGGCAGCGTAGGCCCTGTTGGCCACAACAGCTAGAGAAAACCTGCATGCAGCTACAAAGACCCAGCGCATCCAAAAAGAAAATCTTAACCCCTTTGCAATCTCGTGGGACATCGAGCTGTATCTCCTACATCATTTCTTCCTCTAATTGTAAACTTCCTGATAAATATCTCTCAGTTCACATCCTCTATCACATAAAAATATTGGGATGAACTGCCTTGGGATTTAATGTATCCCTTGTCACTTATGCTGAACTTTGTTGAGATGATCTGAGCCCTGGCTGGGTAGTTAGACAAGAAGAATCCCACCCCCCGACCCAGGCTTCTACTAGAAATAATTAGTGAGGATAATTATAACAGTAATAGCATTTTCATTCGCAGAACATTTTACACATTGCAAATCTTTTCCGGGGACATTTTCTTCTCATCTACCCTGTGAAGTTGTGATATGATGATCCCCAAGTTCCAGTACCCCAAGTACATGAACTGTGAACTTCCAGATGTTCAAGCTGGTTTTAGAAAAGGCAGAGGAACCAGAGATCAAATTGCCAACATCCGTTGCATCATCGAAAAAGCAAGAGAGTTCCAGAAAAACATATACTTCTGCTTTACTGCCTATGCCAAAGCCTTTATCTGTGTGGATCACAACAAACTGTGGAAAATTCTTAAAGAGACGGGAATACCAGACCACCTGACCTGTCTCCTGAGAAATCTGTATGTCGGTCAAGAAGCAACAGTTAGGACTGGACATGGAACAACAGACTGGTTCCAAATAAGAAAAGGAGTGCATCAAGGCTGTATATTGTCACCCTGCTTATTTAACTTATATGCAGAGTACATCATGAGAAATGCTGGACTGGAGGAAGCATAAGTTGGAATCAAGACTGCCAGGAGAAATATCAATAACCTCAGATATGCAGATGACATCATCATTATGGCAGAAAGAGAAGAAGAACTTAAAGAGCCTCTTGATAAAAGTGAAAGAGGAGAGTGAAAAAGTTGGCTTAAAACTCAACATTCAGAAAACTAAGATCATGGCATCTGGTCCCATCACTTCATGGCAAATAGATGGGGAGACAGTGGAAACAGTGACAGACTTTATTTTCTTGGGCTCCAAAATCACTGTAGATGGTGACTGCAGCCATGAAATTAAAAGATGCTTACTCCTTGGAAGAAAAGCTATGACCAACCTAGACAGCATATTAAAAAGCAGAGACATTACTTTGCCAACAAAGGTCCATCTAGTCAAGGCTATGGTTTTTCCAGTGATCATGTATGGATGTGAGAGTTGGACTAATAAAGAAAACTGAGCACCAAAGAACTGATGCTTTTCAAAGAAGATTCTTGAGAGTCCCTTGGACTGCAAGGAAATCCAACCAACCCCTCCTAGAGGAAATCAGTCCTGAATATTCATTGGAAGGACTCAGGTTGAAGCTGAAACTCCAATACTTTAGCCACCTGATGCGAAGAACTGACTCACTGGAAAAATCCCCGATGCTGGGAAAGACTGAAGGTGGGAGGAGAAGGGGACGACAGAGGATGAAATGGTTGGATGGCATCACAGACTGAATGGACATGAGTTTGAGTAAACTCCGGGAATTGGTGATGGACAGGGAGGCCCGGCGTGCTGCAGTCCATGGGGTTGCAAAGAGTCGGAAAACGACTAAATTGAACTGAAGTACCAGGTGAGGTTAAAAATAAGTAAAACTAGTTTCTCTTTCCAAGGGGGTGCCTTTCCTGCTGTGCTCTGCCACTTCAAAAGGAAACGGACCATGAACTGAGAAGAACTGATAACACACACAGCTTCAGACCGTCCCCTTCCACTGGCAGAAAGGGCATTCACTGCTCACTCGTGTCACCCTTGGGTATAAAATTTCCAGCATGAAGAGCTGGGAATCCATACAGGCAACACCAGCAAGGTATCAGAGGGTATTTAAGTCATTTTAGGGTCACAAACTCTTAGGGGCATCCTGGAAGCTCCTCTTTCCCCTCCAATACATTCTGCTGCTGCTGCTGCTTCTAAATCGCTTCAGTCATGTCCGACTCTGTGCGACCCCATAGACCGCAGCCCACCAGGCTTCCTCGTCCCTGGTATTCTCCAGGCAAGAACACTGGAGTGGGTTGCCATTTCCTTCTCCAATGTATGAAAGTGAAAAGAGAAAGTGAAGTCGCTCAGTCGTGTTGGACACTTAGCGACCCCATGGACTGCAGCCCACCAGGCTCCTCCGCCCATGGGATTTTCCAGGTAAGAGTGCTGGTGTAGGGTGTCATTGCCTTCTCTCCCAATACATTTTACAACCTGACAAATGCAAAACTTAGAGGTTCTTTACACAGTTAGGGCTTCCCAGGTGGCGCAGTGGTAAAGAATCTGCCTGTCAATGCAGGAGACATAGGAGACACAGGTTTGATCCCCTGGGTGGGGAAGATCCCATGGGGGTCGCAGAGAGTCATACACGACTGATCACAAACACACACAAACGCAAACAAAACACACAAAGGGGTACTGATGGAGCAGACTGTGTATTTATGCTTCTAGACTAGCAAGCTGTAAAACATCAGTTTACATTTGTATACAAACATCCATACGTGGCTAAAACCAAACATTTTCCAGTTT
Organism: Cephalophus harveyi; assembly: GCA_006410635.1. NCBI lineage: Eukaryota > Metazoa > Chordata > Mammalia > Artiodactyla > Bovidae > Cephalophus > Cephalophus harveyi. Next base: position 397,316 of record SJYT01032422.1, on the reverse strand, counting down.
CATATCTATTTCTAAATAATTTAAGCATACTGTGTTCTTACAATTACCTTAAGTGGTGAATTTTATCTTAGTCATTGCCATGGTATAAACAACCTAAACCCAGACATTATTTTTTTTAAATACTGTAACTTGTTTTTAAGTTGTGGTTTACAACTTTGTAACACCAAATGTGAATACAGATCTTATCTCATAACAACAATTATAAAATAATCGAAGACTCCAATATTTGTCCAAGGTGCCATGATGAGGGGCTTCCCCGGTGGCTCAGCAGGAAAGATCGCCGGCCAATGTAGAAGCTGCAGGAGACACGGGTTCGATCCCTGGTTTGGGAAGATCCTCTGGAAGAGGGCATGGCAACCCATTCCAGTATTCTTGCCTGTAGAATCCCATGGACAGAGGAGCCTGGCAGGCTACAATCCACAGGGTCACAAAGAGTCAGACACAACTGAAGCAACTTAGCACACACGGACGCACCATGATGAGGTTTCTGAAAACACAGGGTAAGTATGACCACACTATGGAAGGCAGTGGAAGTTGAAGTTACATGAATTTTAAAAGAATTTGCCCATTTTAAATGGCCTTTGACTAACCTGGAGCCTGCAACTTAGTATATTTGGATAAGTGATGGTGATCCAAATTTACAAACATGGATTATTTAAGTAGAAATTAGACAAAAGTCTGTGTTCTTCCTAGAAGCTTACATATTTAAGCTTTGGTGGCGAGGGGTGGGGGGCGGATAGAGAACAAAGTTCTCAGACTAGGAGAAAGGTAAACAACACAGCAATGCATCATCACATATCTCCTTTCTCTGAGTGTGATCTCTAATCTTCAAGGTCTTTCACCTTTTCTTTCTTGTTTTCTTTATAATATGGAAAACTAAATAAACCTTTCAAGTTTTTAATCTTCCTTAGGATGTAAACTCTGGAAGTTCAGGACTTGTATATTCTCTTTCATGCCAACTTAGATCTCAGTGTTCTGTAAATCATGGGCTCTTATAGAAAGCTGATATTTAATGAGTACATTCTACCGACTTACGGGTAAGTAAAACAGAATCAGCATTTACAAATCTGTACTCAGCACAAAGCACTGGACCAAGAACTAGAGAGACGACTATACTACCTGAAATTATCAGAAGGTAGACTTTGCCTAAAGACCCTCAAGACTCAAATTTCTTTATAAAAGAACTATTAAAGCTTTATTGAAACATTTTAACAAAAATGTACATCCAGTTATACATGTACCACAGTGATTAACAGTTCACCTTTCTCTCAAGTTTTTAAAAGCAAATCCCTCATCACAGGCTTTCCAAGCACTCAGCCATCTTATCAGAAAAGACTTAGTGTATTGAGAAGCTGTCAGGCTCATGGCAGTGGGTACACATTTTGTAAACTTCTCAATCTTGCTTGAAAGCTCAAAAATTATCACTGGCGACAATAATTACCCCCTTGTTTTCCTGGAAGTGACAGGTGCACGTTATTTATTTTCTAAAAGTGTCTGTCAAATGCCTTCCTGAATAACCATACTTTGTCCATCTTCCTTTCAAGTAAAAATAGCGCTTGGTGAAAACAAAAATAAAAAAAACTAGCTCAGCTTGCAACTCAAGCTTCCAAGTGTTTTCCTGGAAGTAAATATGGCAGCTTGGCGCACGTGCTTTACGCATTCTTCCTATTTTTTTCACACAGAATTTGAAAAATGTACCAAAGAGTTGAAATGCAATAAAAGTAATAATTTTTCTGCCTTATTGCGTATGCGGTCTAGCGATACTGGCCTGTAAAGCGTGGTGCTTGCCAGGATTCCTGCTAAGACACCTGCACTTTCTCCCACCGTTGTCTTCGCAGCATTCGCGCAAAGCGAGCACCGGGCGTGAGTCACGTGAGTCTTAGGATTGTCGTGAAAATGGTTCTGACCCGCAGACTCCCTGAAAGGTTCTCAGAGCCCCCCCTACTCCCCCACTCCCGGCGTCGAGGACCACACTTTGCGAACCACCCGGCATCCGTGCACGAGAAATCGCAGTATTCCCTCCCTGTTCAGTTACGCACGCTCGAGGCATGTATATCACTACAGGTCTGACCGCGGAGCGCCTGGAGCAGAAGTGCCAGGCGTTCAGCTACGCTCGGGTATCCGGGATGCGCACAGCTTCGCGCGGGGGCAGCCTGGCGGTTGCCGTGGCAACGATCGCGGGCCCGCGCGGGGTGGCCATCGACCAGTGACGCCTGCGCGCTCCGCGCTCCGCCGACAGGGCTGCGGCGCCCCGCGGGCGGACGGGAAGATGGCGGCGGCGGGTGGCCCGGCGGGGAAGGGGCGCGACATCAGCCTGGCGGCCCTGCGGCGCCACGACCCCTACATCAGCCGCATCGTGGACGTGGCCAGCCAGGTCGCCCTGTACACCTTCGGTCACCGGGCCAACGAGTGGGTACGTGCGGGACGACGGGGTCGGGGAGACGCTGGGGGCGGGGCGAGCGGGGACGACCGTCCCGCGCGGTCCCTCGGTCCGGCGGCCCCGACCGCCCGTCCCCGGGCCCCTCCCGTGGCGTTGACCAGACTCACGGAGCGCGGACCGGACTGAGTCCGGAGGAGCTGGTCGGACACCTCTCCCGGCACGTCCTAGCCGGCCGCGAGGAGAGCCCGGACGGGACACAGCCCCGCGCGTTCCCGTCGCCTCGCCACCTCTCTCCGCAGCCGGTCATTACAGTCCCCCCGAAAGCCACTCACAAAAGCGAAAACACTAAGAAGTGGGTCCTGACGTGAAAGAGAAGAGAACAGCTTTGCTCTAAGTTCGTAACCGAGGAAATTCACCGAAAGGGGCAGGAATGGAGGGACGCGGGGACACCTGTCCCGCGTGGTCCCGGGAGAGGAAGCGGGCTGTGTGTCCCCTGTTTTCGGGGGAATGTGTCGCCTGTGTTTGTGTAAAGGACTTTGACCGACGTAGTGGACAGTTTCAACTCCATCTTTTCAAACGCAGATATTCTACAAGTAGATGTTTGCTGCAGTAGAAAAGTGCCAGAGGCATAGTGTCTTAATTCTGCGAGGAAATCCCAAAGTAGAGATGAGGGTCGGAAGTGTCGTTCCCTGGAGTGACTTGACACCAGGGCTAGAGTCTGGGGATTCAGAGAAGTTAACGTGTACAGAAAGGGGTCCCCCTTGAGTAAAGGTGGTTTCCTACAGGCTCTGGACAGGGTCAGTGAGTCAGGCACGTGTTACCATAGTTACCGAGTAACTAACTATACTGGGTACCTGGCGAGGCGTTTCTACAGCCTCATCGGAAAGCCCAGGTGTCACAATGCATTATTTACAGGAGTTATGTTTTCCTGCTTCCTGGACTTGTTGCCTTCAGACAGTGCATAATTCATCCCACAAAAGGTCATTCTTTCAGAGTACTCATCTTCAAGGTTGTGGTAGCAGGGAAAAAAGACAGAGACCTGGTTTAGCTGCAGGGCAGTTGCTGGGGCAAAAGAACTGTCAGCGTGTCTCCACAGTGGGGGCTTTTGGACAGAAACCTGATGGAAGTGTGTGGGTCATTCTTAAGATAGAGGAGACAGTACTTGGAGGTGGACATAAAGGAGGAGGGTTTTTATGGCACTAAATATGGATGAATGATGACTTCAGGCATTCAGCAGGAGGACTATGGAATGAAGAAGGGACGGAAAATGAGCTGCTGTAGGGAGAGTTAGGGCTTCCCTGGTGGCACGGTGGTAGAGAACCCATCTGCCAATGAGGAGACCCAGGTTTGATCTCGGTCAGGAAGATCCCCTGGAGAAAGAAATGGCAACCTACTCCAGTGTTCTTGCCCAGAGAATCCCATGGACAGAAGAGCCTGGCACTAGAGAGGGGGCAACTAGAGAGCCCTTGCATCACAGCTGCTGAGCCCGCTCCCCCTCAAGCCCCCTCACCCTCAAGCCTGTGCTCCACAACTGAAGAAGTGCCGAGTGCCACAGTGAAGACCCAGTGCTGCCCAAAAGGAAGTCCAGCCCACCAAATCAGAGTCTCTGGGTATGAGGCCCAGGCATTTGTTATTCATGGAAAGCTTCTTAGGTGACTCAGATGCTGCATATGTGCTTGAGAAAAGCAGGTTTAGAGGGTAAATGGAGATTGACTTTTCATTATTTTAACAGAATAATCAGGTGTAGATTATGTTTCCAAAGTGTCCACTCGTCTGCCAAGCCCCAGTAGTTTGCGGACTAGCATTATTTTACATTCTACTTTATTATTTTAAATTTTGAACTGCTGAATTTTTTTTAGCACTTCTTAGATTTTATAATATAGTATCAAATCATTAGATTGTACTTTTAAAATTTAAGCTAAAAATCCCTCAGAACTGTAAACTTAATACTTTAACATAAAAGTCTTCTTTACTTTCTGGACGTAAGGAGGATCTAATAAAATTTTGCTTTCACTGTCTCTCAAACCCCCAAACCTGGCTTTGCATAGAAAGAAAAAAAAAAATCTGGTTACCCTGGATAATTGTGGAGAGAACAAGAAAATGCATGAATATGAGCTGTTTCAGTCATAATAAACCAGAAATTGACACCCAAAGGCCTTTTCATCTGTCATAGAGCCTTTGATGAAAAATATCTTTTTAATAAAAAAAATCTAGGTGATGTAAGCCGCTATCCCTTTTCAGTGGAGAAACTGATACAAAGAACATAAATCAATTCAGAATTGCATGTTTTGAGTCAGAGAATAATTTCAGGAGAAGCATGCCTTGAATTTCCAAAACTAAAATTGGACATTAAAGCCCTTTTTTTCCCTTAAGGAAAAGATAATTTCTGTTACTGCTTCGTTAAGGAAAAAACAAATAAGTCAAAGGCTATTAGCTTTCTCTACACTGATCTGTTCTCAAGGCAAGAATATTGAAGTGGTTTGCCATTCACTTCACCAGTGGACCACATTCTGTCAGACCTCTCCAGTCCAACCAGTCTTGACAAATGCAAAACTTAGAGGTTCTTTACACAGTTAGGGCTTCCCAGGTGGCGCAGTGGTAAAGAATCTGCCTGTCAATGCAGGAGACATAGGAGACACAGGTTTGATCCCCTGGGTGGGGAAGATCCCATGGGGGTCGCAGAGAGTCATACACGACTGATCACAAACACACACAAACGCAAACAAAACACACAAAGGGGTACTGATGGAGCAGACTGTGTATTTATGCTTCTAGACTAGCAAGCTGTAAAACATCAGTTTACATTTGTATACAAACATCCATACGTGGCTAAAACCAAACATTTTCCAGTTTCATATCTATTTCTAAATAATTTAAGCATACTGTGTTCTTACAATTACCTTAAGTGGTGAATTTTATCTTAGTCATTGCCATGGTATAAACAACCTAAACCCAGACATTATTTTTTTTAAATACTGTAACTTGTTTTAAGTTGTGGTTTACAACTTTGTAACACCAAATGTGAATACAGATCTTATCTCATAACAACAATTATAAAATAATCGAAGACTCCAATATTTGTCCAAGGTGCCATGATGAGGGGCTTCCCCGGTGGCTCAGCAGGAAAGATCGCCGGCCAATGTAGAAGCTGCAGGAGACACGGGTTCGATCCCTGGTTTGGGAAGATCCTCTGGAAGAGGGCATGGCAACCCATTCCAGTATTCTTGCCTGTAGAATCCCATGGACAGAGGAGCCTGGCAGGCTACAATCCACAGGGTCACAAAGAGTCAGACACAACTGAAGCAACTTAGCACACACGGACGCACCATGATGAGGTTTCTGAAAACACAGGGTAAGTATGACCACACTATGGAAGGCAGTGGAAGTTGAAGTTACATGAATTTTAAAAGAATTTGCCCATTTTAAATGGCCTTTGACTAACCTGGAGCCTGCAACTTAGTATATTTGGATAAGTGATGGTGATCCAAATTTACAAACATGGATTATTTAAGTAGAAATTAGACAAAAGTCTGTGTTCTTCCTAGAAGCTTACATATTTAAGCTTTGGTGGCGAGGGGTGGGGGGCGGATAGAGAACAAAGTTCTCAGACTAGGAGAAAGGTAAACAACACAGCAATGCATCATCACATATCTCCTTTCTCTGAGTGTGATCTCTAATCTTCAAGGTCTTTCACCTTTTCTTTCTTGTTTTCTTTATAATATGGAAAACTAAATAAACCTTTCAAGTTTTTAATCTTCCTTAGGATGTAAACTCTGGAAGTTCAGGACTTGTATATTCTCTTTCATGCCAACTTAGATCTCAGTGTTCTGTAAATCATGGGCTCTTATAGAAAGCTGATATTTAATGAGTACATTCTACCGACTTACGGGTAAGTAAAACAGAATCAGCATTTACAAATCTGTACTCAGCACAAAGCACTGGACCAAGAACTAGAGAGACGACTATACTACCTGAAATTATCAGAAGGTAGACTTTGCCTAAAGACCCTCAAGACTCAAATTTCTTTATAAAAGAACTATTAAAGCTTTATTGAAACATTTTAACAAAAATGTACATCCAGTTATACATGTACCACAGTGATTAACAGTTCACCTTTCTCTCAAGTTTTTAAAAGCAAATCCCTCATCACAGGCTTTCCAAGCACTCAGCCATCTTATCAGAAAAGACTTAGTGTATTGAGAAGCTGTCAGGCTCATGGCAGTGGGTACGCATTTTGTAAACTTCTCAATCTTGCTTGAAAGCTCAAAAATTATCACTGGCGACAATAATTACCCCCTTGTTTTCCTGGAAGTGACAGGTGCACGTTATTTATTTTCTAAAAGTGTCTGTCAAATGCCTTCCTGAATAACCATACTTTGTCCATCTTCCTTTCAAGTAAAAATAGCGCTTGGTGAAAACAAAAATAAAAAAAACTAGCTCAGCTTGCAACTCAAGCTTCCAAGTGTTTTCCTGGAAGTAAATATGGCAGCTTGGCGCACGTGCTTTACGCATTCTTCCTATTTTTTTCACACAGAATTTGAAAAATGTACCAAAGAGTTGAAATGCAATAAAAGTAATAATTTTTCTGCCTTATTGCGTATGCGGTCTAGCGATACTGGCCTGTAAAGCGTGGTGCTTGCCAGGATTCCTGCTAAGACACCTGCACTTTCTCCCACCGTTGTCTTCGCAGCATTCGCGCAAAGCGAGCACCGGGCGTGAGTCACGTGAGTCTTAGGATTGTCGTGAAAATGGTTCTGACCCGCAGACTCCCTGAAAGGTTCTCAGAGCCCCCCCTACTCCCCCACTCCCGGCGTCGAGGACCACACTTTGCGAACCACCCGGCATCCGTGCACGAGAAATCGCAGTATTCCCTCCCTGTTCAGTTACGCACGCTCGAGGCATGTATATCACTACAGGTCTGACCGCGGAGCGCCTGGAGCAGAAGTGCCAGGCGTTCAGCTACGCTCGGGTATCCGGGATGCGCACAGCTTCGCGCGGGGGCAGCCTGGCGGTTGCCGTGGCAACGATCGCGGGCCCGCGCGGGGTGGCCATCGACCAGTGACGCCTGCGCGCTCCGCGCTCCGCCGACAGGGCTGCGGCGCCCCGCGGGCGGACGGGAAGATGGCGGCGGCGGGTGGCCCGGCGGGGAAGGGGCGCGACATCAGCCTGGCGGCCCTGCGGCGCCACGACCCCTACATCAGCCGCATCGTGGACGTGGCCAGCCAGGTCGCCCTGTACACCTTCGGTCACCGGGCCAACGAGTGGGTACGTGCGGGACGACGGGGTCGGGGAGACGCTGGGGGCGGGGCGAGCGGGGACGACCGTCCCGCGCGGTCCCTCGGTCCGGCGGCCCCGACCGCCCGTCCCCGGGCCCCTCCCGTGGCGTTGACCAGACTCACGGAGCGCGGACCGGAATGAGTCCGGAGGAGCTGGTCGGACACCTCTCCCGGCACGTCCTAGCCGGCCGCGAGGAGAGCCCGGACGGGACACAGCCCCGCGCGTTCCCGTCGCCTCGCCACCTCTCTCCGCAGCCGGTCATTACAGTCCCCCCGAAAGCCACTCACAAAAGCGAAAACACTAAGAAGTGGGTCCTGACGTGAAAGAGAAGAGAACAGCTTTGCTCTAAGTTCGTAACCGAGGAAATTCACCGAAAGGGGCAGGAATGGAGGGACGCGGGGACACCTGTCCCGCGTGGTCCCGGGGGAGGAAGCGGGCTGTGTGTCCCCTGTTTTCGGGGGAATGTGTCGCCGGTGTTTGTGTAAAGGACTTTGACCGACGTAGTGGACAGTTTCAACTCCATCTTTTCAAACGCAGATATTCTACAAGCAGATGTTTGCTGCAGTAGAAAAGTGCCAGAGGCATAGTGTCTTAATTCTGCGAGGAAATCCCTAAGTAGAGATGAGGGTCGGAAGTGTCGTTCCCTGGAGTGACTTGACACCAGGGCTAGAGTCTGGGGATTCAGAGAAGTTAACGTGTACAGAAAGGGGTCCCCCTTGAGTAAAGGTGGTTTCCTACAGGCTCTGGACAGGGTCAGTGAGTCAGGCACGTGTTACCATAGTTACCGAGTAACTAACTATACTGGGTACCTGGCGAGGCGTTTCTACAGCCTCATCGGAAAGCCCAGGTGTCACAATGCATTATTTACAGGAGTTATGTTTTCCTGCTTCCTGGACTTGTTGCCTTCAGACAGTGCATAATTCATCCCACAAAAGGTCATTCTTTCAGAGTACTCATCTTCAAGGTTGTGGTAGCAGGGAAAAAAGACAGAGACCTGGTTTAGCTGCAGGGCAGTTGCTGGGGCAAAAGAACTGTCAGCGTGTCTCCACAGTGGGGGCTTTTGGACAGAAACCTGATGGAAGTGTGTGGGTCATTCTTAAGATAGAGGAGACAGTACTTGGAGGTGGACATAAAGGAGGAGGGTTTTTATGGCACTAAATATGGATGAATGATGACTTCAGGCATTCAGCAGGAGGAATATGGAATGAAGAAGGGACGGAAAATGAGCTGCTGTAGGGAGAATTAGGGCTTCCCTGGTGGCACGGTGGTAGAGAACCCATCTGCCAATGAGGAGACCCAGGTTTGATCTCGGTCAGGAAGATCCCCTGGAGAAAGAAATGGCAACCTACTCCAGTGTTCTTGCCCAGAGAATCCCATGGACAGAAGAGCCTGGCACTAGAGAGGGGGCAACTAGAGAGCCCTTGCATCACAGCTGCTGAGCCCGCTCCCCCTCAAGCCCCCTCACCCTCAAGCCTGTGCTCCACAACTGAAGAAGTGCCGAGTGCCACAGTGAAGACCCAGTGCTGCCCAAAAGGAAGTCCAGCCCACCAAATCAGAGTCTCTGGGTATGAGGCCCAGGCATTTGTTATTCATGGAAAGCTTCTTAGGTGACTCAGATGCTGCATATGTGCTTGAGAAAAGCAGGTTTAGAGGGTAAATGGAGATTGACTTTTCATTATTTTAACAGAATAATCAGGTGTAGATTATGTTTCCAAAGTGTCCACTAGTCTGCCAAGCCCCAGTAGTTTGCGGACTAGCATTATTTTACATTCTACTTTATTATTTTAAATTTTGAACTGCTGAATTTTTTTTAGCACTTCTTAGATTTTATAATATAGTATCAAATCATTAGATTGTACTTTTAAAATTTAAGCTAAAAATCCCTCAGAACTGTAAACTTAATACTTTAACATAAAAGTCTTCTTTACTTTCTGGACGTAAGGAGGATCTAATAAAATTTTGCTTTCACTGTCTCTCAAACCCCCAAACCTGGCTTTGCATAGAAAGAAAAAAAAAAATCTGGTTACCCTGGATAATTGTGGAGAGAACAAGAAAATGCATGAATATGAGCTGTTTCAGTCATAATAAACCAGAAATTGACACCCAAAGGCCTTTTCATCTGTCATAGAGCCTTTGATGAAAAATATCTTTTTAATAAAAAAAATCTAGGTGATGTAAGCCGCTATCCCTTTTCAGTGGAGAAACTGATACAAAGAACATAAATCAATTCAGAATTGCATGTTTTGAGTCAGAGAATAATTTCAGGAGAAGCATGCCTTGAATTTCCAAAACTAAAATTGGACATTAAAGCCCTTTTTTTCCCTTAAGGAAAAGATAATTTCTGTTACTGCTTCGTTAAGGAAAAAACAAATAAGTCAAAGGCTATTAGCTTTCTCTACACTGATCTGTTCTCAAGGCAAGAATATTGAAGTGGTTTGCCATTCACTTCACCAGTGGACCACATTCTGTCAGACCTCTCCAGTCCAACCAGTCCATCCTAAAGGAGATCAGTCCTGGGTGTTCATTGGAAGGATTGATGCTGAAGCTGAAACTCTTAATACTTTGGCCACCTCATGCAAGGAGTTGACCCATTGGAAAAGACCCTGATGCTGGGAGGGATTGGGGGCAGGAGGAAAAGGGGACAACAGAGGATGAGATGGCTGGATGGCATCACTGACTCAATGGACATGAGTTTGGGTGAACTCTGGGAGTTGGTGATGGACAGGGAGGCCTGGTGTGCTGCAGTTCATGGGGTCAAAAAGAGCTGGACACGACTGAGCGACTGAACTGAACTGAACACTGATCTGTATGAACATCCTGCCTAGGATATGGGATGAAATAGTCCAGAGTCAAATACTGAAAGACAGAAAAGTGTTCTGTCTTCATAGCAAGTGGTCACTTTACTTAATCCATTTAAGGATGATGAAATTACTTGAGCATGGAGAAGCTCGTGCTTCCAATTTCTTTGTGTCTCTTCAGAATTATCATTGTAATATTACACTTCTGTTTCCTAAAGAAAGTATTTTTCACCAAAAAGACAAGAGTACTTAAATTTTGAATGACACTGCTAAGGGACATAAAAAAAATAACAAAATATTGAGAGGTTTAATAGAATGCTGAGATTAAGCCATGTAAATAGCAAAAGTATATTTAAAATTCTGAGTTACATAGTCTCAGTTCAGTTCAGTTCAGTCGCTCAGTCATGTCCGCCTTTTTGCGACCCCATGAATCGCAGCACGCCAGGCCTCCCTGTTCATCACCATCTCTCGGAGTTCACTCAGACTCACGTCCATCGAGTCAGTGATGCCATCCAATCATCTCATCCTCTGTCGTCCCCTTCTCCTCCTGCCCCCAATCCCTCCCAGCATCAGAGTCTACATAGTCTAACTACCAGTTAATCAGACAAATGCATACCTATTTTTTTTTTTTTTTTTTTTTTAAGTAAGCAAAGCATTTTCATCAGCGCCTGGAGAGATTCCCAGGGAACTGAAATGATCACTTCTCATTTTCACTTTACAAGTTTTCCACTTCCTCTGAGGCAGATTTCTTGCGTCCTAGCTGGGTGATGTTTCCATCTTACTTTATTTCAATATTCTGCACCAAATAAGAGATTAATTTGTCTAAGAACTGCGGCTGCATTGCTGTCTTCTGTGTAGTAGGTGAGGTAGAGATACAGGCAGGTCCTCTATTCTCCTAGGTGACGGGACATGACGAGAGAAGAGGAAACCAGGAGACGGAGGCAGAGAGGGGCGTGTGGCACCAGCGGCTTCCGCGGCTGGCTGTGCCCCAGCCCAGAGACGGGTGGACAGCACCTTCACTACCGTCCCTTCCTTCTTAGGGGGCTGTGGAGCGTGTTTGTTTCCTTTGTCCAACCAGAGATGTTGTGGCCCCTGTGGTTGGTAAAGAGAGGCATCAACGGTTTGTTTGTAAATGGCAGTAGGAGGGCACTTCCTGCTATTTAAGCAGCAAAGTCACCACTGGCAAAGTCTGCTTTTCGCCTTTCCCTAAGAATTACCTCCACTTGAAACAGGATCGAATCCCTGTTCTGTAAGATGTTTGTGTTCTCTGACCTCTGTGACTGTTTCCCATTAGTGAAGAGAATATGCTGATGTTGCTGTTTGTTCTATTTCTTAGGAAAAGACTGATGTGGAGGGAACCTTATTTGTTTACACAAGGTAAGAGTCCTTCACTTTTATAAAGAAGCTGACAGCCTTTGAGTCACGTCTTTAGCTCTGTGTGTCACCCTTCCTCGAGTGGAGTTTTATTATAGTTCAGAGAAGTGCAGGCACTGGGTCTGAGTTTGAAGTAACTAGTTGACTTACGGAAGGGAATACTGAATAATGTCATCTGTCTAGTGTGGTGAATACTAATTACAGAATATAATGTGAACTCCAGTATAGCTGAACTTAAATCTTTGTGTTCTTTTTAAAACAGAATTAAATATTTATTCTTCAGCTCAAGTGAGTGGTACAAAGTGCTTGAATATAGTGAACTGATGAGGAGCTAGGAGTGTACTGTTGAGAATGTTAGATCATTTAAGCAGTGTCTGGAAGAGAGTGTTATTGGCCACTCCCGCCTCTGACTCTTTAAAGAAGCATGATCCAAGATTAAAGATGTCTCTGAGTCCTCCGTTGTATAGCTAACAAAATAAGTATTAGAAAAGATTTAATAAATTCATGTTTTGGGGTAATTTTTATCACATGTTGTTAATATCTGTATAGTTAACACATACACACAGTGATACGTAGTGTGAGTACTGTCTTAACAGCTAAACTTCTTGTTCACGTAAACATTCACGTAAAATGTCATAGCTGAGTCCCGTCACCGTCAGCAGGTTTCAGAGATACAGGGCAGAGACCTGGTGCAGACTCTTCTCATACACACACACACACACACACACACACACACACACATACACATACACTCTCTCTCTCATCTGTGTTTATACGCCATTCACCTTTGCAGATAAACCACACTGTGGCTAGACCATCCCCGGGATCAGGTGACAGGCAGTGCCTGGACAGCCGCAGAGGCTTTGCAGAGCTGCCGAGATACTGGAAGGATCAAATTCTGATTCTGTAAAAACACCTAATCCCATTTTAAAAACGATGTCTTTGCTTCCCCCCATGTCTGCCTTTCTGTAATAGAGTTACGCCCAATGGTGGTTTTCAGAGCACCCTCTGTTGAGAGCTTTGGGAGTCACTCTTCACACTGCCCCAGAAATGATGGTTGTGATTACATCTGGTATTGCTTATATGCCCAGCACCGCTCTACCACTCAGTAATATAAATTAGGCAAGGATGGCCTTCCATCAGTTTTAAAATAAATCTCAAAACCATGGTTAGTAAATCAAATGGTTGGAGGTGAAATAAAACTTGAGATCCAGACCCCGTTTCTCTGGGTTGCACACAGCATCCCTGTGGGCGTGTCCCTCAGCCCCAGATGTGTGCCTTGTTTTGTTACAGAAGTTGCACTGTTGGTTTGATGTCTGGCTATCCTCCAAGGGTAGACAGATGTACTTGTTAGTTTCTGTGTGATCAGGCTTCTCCCTGCCTGACAGAGAGTAGCCACTGCAAGTTTATTGAACAAAATTAAAAATAAAAAGTCACTCAATGCACAGTTTTATGGACAAAAAATGTTATAGTAGCTTATCTGTGAGTCTGTTGGCTTTATTTTGAAGAAAAGTAGATATCTGCTCTTTGCTTTAAATTGTATAAACTTTTAATTGTACTGTATATCCTCACTAGTTCATTGACCAGAGTTACATCGTTTCTGTAAGAAATTATGCAACTTTCAATTTCAGACCAACAGTAGCATTTCCTGTGACTGTGATATACACTGTATATCAATGGTCAAGCTTCTTTAAAAGTATGTGTCAGTAATTTTTTAAAAAGTGGTTACCATGTCTGCCTTAAAAGAGCTTGCAGCCTAGATAGGGAAACGAGCTGTGTGTCTGTGCACCCCCCACCCCCCCAGATTCATAGGGCTGGACTTCACTGAACACGTGCGCCTATTGGTGCGGCCCACGGTGAAGGGGCAGGAAGGCTGAAGGTGTGACAGCCGCCCCTGTCCTGGAAACACTTTGCTCTGAACGCCCCCTTTCCGTGTCCCCTACCCCGGTGACCTCTAGGTCCGCGTCTCCGAAGCACGGCTTCACCATCATGAACAGGCTGAGCATGGAGAACAGGACGGAGCCCATCACCAAAGACCTGGACTTCCTGCTACAGGACCCCTTCCTTCTCTACAGAAACGCCAGATGTGAGTCTGTACATGTGAGGGACCGTGGTGACTGTCGTGGTGTTTGGTGTCCGTGACTGGGGTTAGCACGGGTGGCCTCGGAGGTGCAAGGCTCGGCAGGGGATGGCGTCTTCCTCGGGAGAGTTTAGACGGAAACAGTGTGACTGTGAAGGTGTGAGTGTGTAAAGCTCATCCTCCACAGCTGGGCCGCTTTGCGTGTGAGCCTGAGCGGGGCCGGGGAGGGGAGTCCTGGGCCGGGAGACTACCGAGGACCTCGACCAGCGATTCAGCTTGTGGGTCCCTGCGGCTGAGCATCCGATGAGATGCTCGAGGGAGGGGGCCTGTCTTCCAGAAGCACTGTCTTTTGAGCTCATAGTAAATGGACATTAAAGTCCAATGAGTTTTGGTTGTTAAGAACTTCCTAACACTTGGTAAAGCTGAAGTCCTGTTAACTAAACGGTCCCTGTCAGGCTTGAAATGAGGTAGTAGCTGCCCACCCACCATCCTATGTCCATTTCACTCTTGTGTCTCATCTGACCACTTGTGCTGCACTGTGGGGCAGCCCACAAAAGTGGGTAAGAGTGATATGATTCAGGAGCTTCTCCGCACAGGAAATGAGAGCAAACTCAGAGCTGCAGACACACGGGTGCGTGTGCTTTGCTCTGTGGTGACTTTGCAGTTCAGAAATGGTTTCTGTTCATCTTCCACCCTGTTCTTTGAGCTCAGGGTCCAAGAATTTGCCTACTGTGTACTGCTCAGTGTTACCTTAGTAACAGATGTAACACAAGTCATATTTTGTGCTTTATCCCCATTGACTTGTTCTGAAGTAAATGTAGCATCACTTTAATACTATATTTATTTAAAATTATATTCACTTGTAACTGAGTTGTCATAATAGGTGGTCATCCTATTTAGAGAATGCAGTTAACCTTTTATAAGAAAAAAATTACAAGAAAGCTATTAAACATGACTTCCTAATGGCAGGTCCTGTGAAGTGAGAAGTTTAGTATAATAGAGAAATGTTTTGCTTTCTATTCCTGTTTCTTTGCCCAAAGGTGTAGTTTAATCAATTGTAACTTGTAGTTCAGTTTTTTTGTGTACTCACTGTTATGTCAGGTTATATTTTCTTTTTTTGAGATTATTAGATTCTATGAGATTGATATGTAATTCAAATCCTAATAAACAAAATTAACCACAAAAATAAATATAAAATGAACGACTATTAGTGGCTTATAATAATTTTTGGTTGCTCTTATTTTGGATAAATACTGAGTCTAGTCAGTATGGATGATACCGATCAATTCTTGCTGCAGTATTACCTGTTAGGTATTATATACTATACCAAAGATAGGAAAATAAACAAGCTCTGTTTGATGTGGTTGATCTCCTTAGCCCCACAGGGTTTGTCTGCTAGGGTCTGGTAAACATGCTCAGCCCCTCCTGGGCACCACGCTGTGCTGTCCCATGCGGTCCTGTGGGCAGCTGGTCTGAATCGAGCTAATCTGTGTGTGTCAGAAACACACTGATTTTCACAGACTTTAGTACAAAAAGTAAAAAAAAATCTCAGTAGTCTTATATCATTACCTGTTGAAATGGTAATATTTTTTAGTATATTGAGTTAAATAAAAAGTATTATTAAACTTAATTTCACCTGCTTCTTTTTATTTTTTATTTAAAATTCCATCTGTGGCTCTCCTTTGTGGCTCACCCATGTTTCTATCAGATGCAGCGTTCCAGGTATTTTCCTTCATTTTCCCGGTTTCCTCGTCCGAGCTCTGAGGGGCACACTGCTCCCTGCTGCTTTGCAGCTGAGAGAACCGCGTGTCTGGGGGCCGCAGCCCTGCTAGACCTGCATGTTCTGACGTCAGGCCTGCCTCTTTCCCTGCACCTGCTGGGCTGCCCTCACGCCTGTCCCGCGTGAGCGCGAAACGAAGGCAGCCTTGGTACGTGTTCAAGTGTCTCTAATGAGCTTCCATAGGAAAGAAATGAAGTCAGTTGAGCAGCGGGGAATGAAAGGGAGTGAATCTGTTTACCTTCCTGAGTTTATTTTGCTTTTTGTCTTTATTATCTGGTGCATCTTGACTGTGCAGCCAGTCATTCGGTTTTAGTTTATTTACAAAAGCCTCTTCAGCCTCTGATGTCTGAGTTTCCCCGAAGGCTTTGCTCCAGGTGCTCTCAGAGGGTCAGTACTTTGCAGATGTTTTTAAATAACTCTGATACTCCGTGTAATAACTGCCCCAGGTTTGTATATTCTCTGATGATGTAAAGATTCATTCATCAGCCTTTGGAAAATGAACCCAGCTTCCCTCAGGACTGTTTTTTTGACGGGTACCTCTCGAGTTCTGTTGAGTCAGGGATCTCTGTTTAGTCCTAACATTGCTCTCGGGCCGACGTGTGTCACAGGCCAGGTTGGGATACGTCGAGAGGCAGCACTGAGAAAGGGTTCTAGTGAGTTTTTCAGACTCTAGGTTTTTAAACACTAGGTTTAAAAAAATTAGTACCTGAGGAGGTAACTGTCCCTTTCTAGAATTGTATGGATTTAGAAGAGCGAAATAAAGAGGTAAAAGTCTCAAACTTTCATTTAATTAAAAAAAAATGTTAATGAATAAGTAACTTTGGATTTTGGCCAAACACAACTTACATGGCTTTATTACAGTAAAACATTCATGATGTTTAAGCCTGGCTGTCATAAAGTTTGACCTCTGTAAGTTTTCAAGGTACATAGGGTAGCTGCTGTATTAGGACAGAAATTTTATTTTCTCAACAAAATTACACTGAGCATTTACTGCCTCCCAGGCATGACGTCATGGCTTTCTATGGGTTATTTAATTCTCATCACTTTTCCTTAGAAATCCTCCTATTTCTGTTTTGTAAATGAGGAAACTGAGATTAGAGGGATTACATAATTTACGGAGTCTGTAACTTTTTTGAGATGGAAAGAGCATCTGAACTGAGTAAGCCCAGCCTCAGACGTGCAGGCCCACACAGCGGAAGTGCCAGCAGAGGAGCGAGGGGTCTAGCCAGGTTTACCTTTTAGTTTTACAGTGTACACTCCAGAGGTGAAAAAGCGAGTTTTTTTTTTTTTTAGGTTGCGAATCTACTATATCTCAGTTATTAGAAAAGAGAATATCAAATAAAAATAATGTAACATGAAATTGAATTCGACCATTTCTTGTGTATCATTACCCTCTAGTAACTGTTTGCCGTTTTAAAACTAAATAAGATTCGGGTATAGGGAGATGTATTTTAGAACCATATTTTCCTGTAAGACTAAATAAGACTATATCATCTTATTTAAGAGAAGTTACAGACAGCAGTGACAGGAGATTTCAGAGCTTGGCCAGCATATTGAATACAGTATTGTCTATGGTGACAGAATTAGAATGAAATTCTTTTGAGCTGGTTGATTTTATTGCAGACATAAGTTGCTTTATCCCCATTGACTTGTTCTGAAGTAAATGTAGCATCACTTTAATACTATATTTATTTAAAATTATATTCACTTGTAACTGAGTTGTCATAATAGGTGGTCATCCTATTTAGAGAATGCAGTTAACCTTTTATAAGAAAAAAATTACAAGAAAGCTATTAAACATGACTTCCTAATGGCAGGTCCTGTGAAGTGAGAAGTTTAGTATAATAGAGAAATGTTTTGCTTTCTATTCCTGTTTCTTTGCCCAAAGGTGTAGTTTAATCAATTGTAACTTGTAGTTCAGTTTTTTTGTGTACTCACTGTTATGTCAGGTTATATTTTCTTTTTTTGAGATTATTAGATTCTATGAGATTGATATGTAATTCAAATCCTAATAAACAAAATTAACCACAAAAATAAATATAAAATGAACGACTATTAGTGGCTTATAATAATTTTTGGTTGCTCTTATTTTGGATAAATACTGAGTCTAGTCAGTATGGATGATACCGATCAATTCTTGCTGCAGTATTACCTGTTAGGTATTATATACTATACCAAAGATAGGAAAATAAACAAGCTCTGTTTGATGTGGTTGATCTCCTTAGCCCCACAGGGTTTGTCTGCTAGGGTCTGGTAAACATGCTCAGCCCCTCCTGGGCACCACGCTGTGCTGTCCCATGCGGTCCTGTGGGCAGCTGGTCTGAATCGAGCTAATCTGTGTGTGTCAGAAACACACTGATTTTCACAGACTTTAGTACAAAAAGTAAAAAAAATCTCAGTAGTCTTATATCATTACCTGTTGAAATGGTAATATATTTTTTAGTATATTGAGTTAAATAAAAAGTATTATTAAACTTAATTTCACCTGCTTCTTTTTATTTTTTATTTAAAATTCCATCTGTGGCTCTCCTTTGTGGCTCACCCATGTTTCTATCAGATGCAGCGTTCCAGGTATTTTCCTTCATTTTCCCGGTTTCCTCGTCCGAGCTCTGAGGGGCACACTGCTCCCTGCTGCTTTGCAGCTGAGAGAACCGCGTGTCTGGGGGCCGCAGCCCTGCTAGACCTGCATGTTCTGACGTCAGGCCTGCCTCTTTCCCTGCACCTGCTGGGCTGCCCTCACGCCTGTCCCGCGTGAGCGCGAAACGAAGGCAGCCTTGGTACGTGTTCAAGTGTCTCTAATGAGCTTCCATAGGAAAGAAATGAAGTCAGTTGAGCAGCGGGGAATGAAAGGGAGTGAATCTGTTTACCTTCCTGAGTTTATTTTGCTTTTTGTCTTTATTATCTGGTGCATCTTGACTGTGCAGCCAGTCATTCGGTTTTAGTTTATTTACAAAAGCCTCTTCAGCCTCTGATGTCTGAGTTTCCCCGAAGGCTTTGCTCCAGGTGCTCTCAGAGGGTCAGTACTTTGCAGATGTTTTTAAATAACTCTGATACTCCGTGTAATAACTGCCCCAGGTTTGTATATTCTCTGATGATGTAAAGATTCATTCATCAGCCTTTGGAAAATGAACCCAGCTTCCCTCAGGACTGTTTTTTTGACGGGTACCTCTCGAGTTCTGTTGAGTCAGGGATCTCTGTTTAGTCCTAACATTGCTCTCGGGCCGACGTGTGTCACAGGCCAGGTTGGGATACGTCGAGAGGCAGCACTGAGAAAGGGTTCTAGTGAGTTTTTCAGACTCTAGGTTTTTAAACACTAGGTTTAAAAAAATTAGTACCTGAGGAGGTAACTGTCCCTTTCTAGAATTGTATGGATTTAGAAGAGCGAAATAAAGAGGTAAAAGTCTCAAACTTTCATTTAATTAAAAAAAAATGTTAATGAATAAGTAACTTTGGATTTTGGCCAAACACAACTTACATGGCTTTATTACAGTAAAACATTCATGATGTTTAAGCCTGGCTGTCATAAAGTTTGACCTCTGTAAGTTTTCAAGGTACATAGGGTAGCTGCTGTATTAGGACAGAAATTTTATTTTCTCAACAAAATTACACTGAGCATTTACTGCCTCCCAGGCATGACGTCATGGCTTTCTATGGGTTATTTAATTCTCATCACTTTTCCTTAGAAATCCTCCTATTTCTGTTTTGTAAATGAGGAAACTGAGATTAGAGGGATTACATAATTTACGGAGTCTGTAACTTTTTTGAGATGGAAAGAGCATCTGAACTGAGTAAGCCCAGCCTCAGACGTGCAGGCCCACACAGCGGAAGTGCCAGCAGAGGAGCGAGGGGTCTAGCCAGGTTTACCTTTTAGTTTTACAGTGTACACTCCAGAGGTGAAAAAGCGAGTTTTTTTTTTTTTTAGGTTGCGAATCTACTATATCTCAGTTATTAGAAAAGAGAATATCAAATAAAAATAATGTAACATGAAATTGAATTCGACCATTTCTTGTGTATCATTACCCTCTAGTAACTGTTTGCCGTTTTAAAACTAAATAAGATTCGGGTATAGGGAGATGTATTTTAGAACCATATTTTCCTGTAAGACTAAATAAGACTATATCATCTTATTTAAGAGAAGTTACAGACAGCAGTGACAGGAGATTTCAGAGCTTGGCCAGCATATTGAATACAGTATTGTCTATGGTGACAGAATTAGAATGAAATTCTTTTGAGCTGGTTGATTTTATTGCAGACATAAGCTTGGCGCTTACAGCAGATCAGAAAAGGCAGAAGTCAAGATACTTAGAATCAAAGCTGTTTTAGAAAACCGCTTAGTTTTAAAGTGAATTCACCATATTAGGTAGTTTTGTTCTTATAAAGAAGCCCAATTTGAATGCTTCATTGACATTTTAGGATCTGAGAAAAGCTGCCTCAAATAGTGGAAAAGGGTGAAAGTGATAGTTACAGACAGTCCTCATCTTTCAGTTACACTGTGTCCTACAAGTTCCCTTTTAAAGTGATTGGCTGGTAGACTTTTGGCTCAACGTGGTAGATTGAACACATTCCTGAAACAACTGAAATGACAATAAAGGAGTAAAAAGAAGATACAAACACACGAAGATGGAGGGTGGATTTCATGAACAAGATAGAGGAAGGCTTGCTGTGACTGCTTCGTTGTTCACGACCACTAGCTGTTGCCCTGCAGGAGACGGTACCTCTGGTCTGTTAACATCAGACCCGACAGTGTGATCTGCTTTCTCCCCACTCACCCCTCCAAGCGGCTCTTGTATAATCCTCTCCCCGCCCCAGGCCTCAACTACGGTTGTGTGAGTCACTTTGGCCAGAGAGGTGTGGGTAGAAGTGAGCAGATATGTATGAACCAGCTCCTGACTGACCACATCTCTTCCTTCTGCTGTGAGGTTGTTTAGGCAGAAGCTGCTCTGTCAGCCTGGGTCCTGGAATGATGGTGACATGGTACAGAGGTGGCCCACGACAGACGCGAACTGTGTAAGCCATTGACATTTGAGTGTTGTTTGTTACTGCAGTGTAACCTGGGCTGTTGTGACAGATACACAAGCCACACAGGAAAGGGAGGGAATCCAAGCACAGGTTGGAGGTAAAGGAATTAGAGTAGGAAGATGGAGGGCTTCCAAGAAAAGGTTTACACCTGAGAGTTTGAATCTCTTGGGGTATTTACAGTTCCTTTTTCAGTGATTTTGCTTAATGACGTAGATACATTGAAAGCTAAGGGCATGGAAAACGACAAAGGAAGCAATTCTTAATTCCTGGGAAAACAAGATTTTGTACAGAAAAGGAAATTGAGTCATAGTACGCCATTTGGCTCCACTGATCATGAAGACAAACACCAAATGTGAGATAGTGTTATACTTTATATTGGAAATATGGTGGGGAACAGTGTATGTGTTTCTAGATCAGTGTGTACATGTATTGTCAGAAAACTAAATTCTCTTCAGTGGTTTTTTTTTTTTTTTTTTTTAAGAATCAAAAAGTAGTGTAGGGACCTCTCTGGAGGTCCAGGGGTTAAGACTTCACCTTCCAGTGTAGAGGGTATGGGTTCGATCCCTGGCCAGGGAGCTAAGATCACACATGCTCCACAGCCAAAAAACGAAACCATGAAACAGAAGCACTACTGTAACAAATTCAGTAAAAGACTTTAAAAATGTTCCACATCAAGAAAAAAAATCTTAAAAAAGAGTATACATGACATACAGGAAAACAGATTGACACAACAGAGAAAACACTGGATGAGAAAGAAATGGAAAGCAGAAGTAATCGTCATGGAGAGGTTGCTTTTGGGGAGCAGTAGTCAGGCCCATCATGGCTGGAGAAGAACTCTGCTGTCGGTCATAAAACCTCACAGCATCTGATATTTAAAACTTGATATATATGTTTTATTTTTATGAAATTTAAATTAAAAATACAACTGGAGAGGGCTTCTCTGACGGCTCAGTGCGCCTGCATAGCAGCCAGCAGGGACATCTCGTGCCCCTGTCTGTAGAGCTCGGTCTCCACGGAAGGGACTTTAGCGTGCAGTGATGGCAAAGTGAACTCAAGGCTCTCACGGCTCGTGGCCAGGTCTCAGCCCTTTTCTCTTTCCAGTCCCACATCCATCCCAGGCCAGGCTTCCATTATGTTACCTGGGCTAGTTCATAACTCCTTAGAGTGAGAGAGAAGCTTCCAACATCAGCCAAAATAGAGCAGGTTCACACTGACACTCCTCTCACTGGCTACAGTGAAAGTTGTGGACAGAACAGAAAGCCAGAGAGCCTGCGGATTCTGAGAGTAAACAACAGCAGGCATATCAAAAGGGAAGTGAGAACTTGAAGAACACCCAGCGTGGTGGCAAGTCTCCTGGCTTATTCGCTCCTGCTTTATCTCCTGAGTGTGACTCAAGAGCGAGCCATGTCCCAGGACTGTGGACAGAACCACCAGAAGCCAGGGGGAACCTCTCTGTGGAGGCCTGGAGAGTGTGCTCCTGTGAGCTCGGAGCCTGAAGAGTCTCCCCTCCCCTCCCAGCCCAGCCTGAAGCCGGCTGCCCTGCACACCCAAGCTGCCACCTCGGTACTGAGGGGTGACAGGCACATGACATCCCAAAGAAAAGCTGCCTGAGAGGCTGGAGAAGGGGGCCCTGTGGTCTCAAGCGTGCAGGGAACTCCTAGGATATATATATATATATATATAGGCTTCCCAGGTTGCACCTGCAGTAAAGAATCTGCCTGCCAATGCAGGAGACATTCAATCCTTGGGTTGGGAAGATCTCCTGGAGGAGAGCCTGGCAATGCACTCCAGTGTTCTTGCCTGGAGCCTGGTGGACTACAGACCATAGAACCACAGAGTCAGACACAAGTGAAGCAACTTAGCATGTGTACACACACACACACACACACACACTCTCTCTCTCTCTCTCTCTCTCTCTCCCCCCCCCTCCCCCTGGTGGCTCAGACAATAAAGAGTCCACCTGCAGTGCAGGAGACGCAGATTCAATCCCTGGGTTGGGAAAATCCCCTAAAGAAAGGAACAGCTACCCACTCCATTATTCTAGCCTGTAGAATCCCATGGACTGTATAAACACTGGGGTCTCAAAGAGTCGGACATGGCTGAGTGACTTTCACTTTTTCATATATATATATATATATATATATATATATGAGCTTTTTTATTGATATTTCTTTGCTTTACCCTGCAAGCTGCCCAGCTATGGAGACTACTTGACAGTGTGAGAAGTAGACCTCTTGAAAAAAACCCTGACTCTGGCCAGAAGCCTGGGGAGAAGGGCCCCTGTGAGCTGGAGAGTGCGCTGGATGAAGAGACCCCCTGATTCTGTCCCTGAACTGACACAGGTCCCGATCTCACCTGTGAGCATCATACACACACACACACCAGAGCCACAGAACCGCAGCCAAGGCCCAGAGAACTAACCCACCACGTCCGCCGCCACCACACACCAGGCCAGCCCCTGAGTGGCGTCTGCATGGGGCAGACACTCCTCTGAAAATAGAGCTGACGTGGGAACCATCGTCCACAGAAGGTCAGGGGAGGGGAGCCCTGTCTCTTATACACATCTATATATATTTTATTGATATTTCTTTGCTTTACCCTGCAAGCTGCCCAGCTATGGAGACTACTTGACAGTGTGAGAAGTTAGACCTCTTGAAAAAAACCCTGACTCTGGCCAGAAGCCTGGGGAGAAGGGCCCCTGTGAGCTGGAGAGTGCGCTGGATGAAGAGACCCCCTGATTCTGTCCCTGAACTGACACAGGTCCCGATCTCACCTGTGAGCATCATACACACACACACACCAGAGCCACAGAACCGCAGCCAAGGCCCAGAGAACTAACCCACCACGTCTGCCGCCACCACACACCAGGCCAGCCCCTGAGTGGCGTCTGCATGGGGCAGACACTCCTCTGAAAATAGAGCTGACGTGGGAACCATCGTCCACAGAAGGTGGGACGGGACTTCCTGTCTCTTGTCGTTCAGTCACTCAGACGTGTCTGACTGCAATCCCATGGACTGCTGCATGCCAGGCTTCCCTGTCCTTCACCATCTCCCCAAGTTTACTCAGATTCATGTCCACTGAGTGTGCGATGCTATCTAACCATCCTCCTGTCTAAACCTGAACAAGTCCATCACCGTTTTCAGAAGACTCTGAAGAGTTTTCAGAAGACTCAGATTCTCACAGTCTCAACAAAACATCCGAATGCAACGCAGCATTATCCATCACACAGAGAGCCAGGAAAATCCGACAGCTCTCATGGGGAAGGTCGGTCAGCAAATGGCTGCCCCAAGATGACCCACATGCTGGCGTGGTAGGCCAGCAGCTGGCTGTTAGGCAATTACTGTGCCCTGTGAGGTGGGACAGGTCCTCAGAGATGAGTGGAAAGATGGAAATTGTCATCAGAGAAGCAGCGTAAGAACTCAAAGGGAACATTTGGAACAGAATAATAGGGTGTCCAGTGAATGGCCTTACTAGCAGTACAGAGATGGCAGAGGGAAGACGAGTCAGTGAACACGAAACACATCAGTAGATACTGTCTGACCTGAAGAATATATAGGGAAAAGGCTGAAAAAAAAAACAAAAACCAGGGCCTCGCAGCACCTGATGGCCAATACCAAAAGGCCTGAATTTGTGTCATTGGAGTCCCATGAAAGGAGAAAGACTGCTGTAGGAAAAGCATTGAAGAAAGCATGGCTGAAATGTTTCCAAATTTGGTGAGGCACAAATGTATGGATTCAGGAAACTCAGAAAACCCCAAACAGGGTAAACTCAGAGAAAATCATGCCCATAAACATCATCAAACTGGAGAAAAACAGATTTCAACAAACAAAAAGCCTTGAGCCAGAAGTGATGCATTACAGAATAATGTCTTGAACGACAATAATTTCTTCTTTCTCTTAAGAAACCTTGGAGTCTGGAGACAGTGCTACCACCCTCGAATTCTATCTCTAGTGAAAATGTTCCTCGGGAAGGAAAGTAAAACAAAGATACTCTCAGATAAAGGATAACCTTCAATACTTCTCTGTCAGCAGACCTGCTGTGAAATAAAGGCTGAAAGAAGTTCTTCAGTCCGAAGGGAAGTGTTGCTGAGGGAAGGTCGGGGCCTCCGGGTAAAGGAGGAGCAACATAAATAGTAAAAAAAAAAAAACAGACGTTTCTCTGCCTTCAGATTCTTTAAAATGCAAATGACTATCAAAAGCAAAAGTTACAGCAGTATCAGAAGGGGGATTCATTATGTATAGATGTAACTCACATGACAGCTGTAAGGTTAAAGGTGTTGGGGGACAGGAGCTGTGTAGTTGTAAAGTCTTTACATTTTGCTTGAAGTGGTGAAATAACTGTAAACTAAAGTTAGATATATATAGTGTGATTCCTAGAGCAGCCACTTAAAAAAAGAAAGAACCAATAGATAGATGAAAACTGAATACTAAACCATTTTAATAATAATCCATAAGAAGGCAAGAAAGGAGGTACCAACAGCAAAAGACAGGGGAGACAAACCATATGCACTACTGTGTACAAGAAAAACAACAGGGACCAGCGGATACCACAGGGAGCTCTCCTCAATACTGTATAATAACCTGCATGGGAATTGAATCTGAAAAAGGAATATATATATGGCTAAATCATATGTATACCTGAAATGAGCACAATATTATAAATCAACTATACTTACATTTTTAAAATAAATAGATTTTTTAAAAACTTGATGAAAGCCAGAGATGCTATATTAATATCAAAATAGACATCAGAACAAAGAAAATTACCAGGGGTAAAGAGATACATTGCATAATCTTAAAAGGATCAATTCACCCGAAATACTTAACCATCATTAATATGTGTACCTGATGATAGAACTTAAAGATTCTCAAAAGTTAAAACCCGCAGTTGTGCTTGGAGACTTGAGCTCCGTTTTCTGTGATTGGCAGAACAAATAGCAGCAGCACATCTGTAGGAGACTTGAATAACACCATCAACTCACTTGAGGCAATTGACGTTTATCAGACATTCCACCAACCACAGCAGAAGACAGCCTCTTCTGAGGTGCTCATGGGCCAGCACCCAAGGTCAGCTTTATCATGGGGCATAAAGCAAGCCTAAAGATTTTTAAAGAAATAGGAACCATACAGAGTATGCCCTCTGACCACAGCAGAATTGAACTAGAAACCAATAACAGATAACCTGGAATAACCGCAAAAGTTTTCAAATTAGACAACACACATCTAAATAACTCATGTGTCAGAGAGGGAAGAAAATTAGAAAACAAGCTGAATAAAGATGAAAAGACAGGGCAAACGCGAGTGAAATTGGGCTGGTAGGGAAATTTATAGCGTCAGATACTTCTATTAGGAAAGAAGAAAAGTCTCAAACGGGTAATTCAGGTTCCACTTTAAGAAACTAGAAAGAAGAGCAAATTAAGCCCAAAGCAAGCAGAAGGAAGTAAAAATAAGAGCAGAAATCAATGAACTAAAACACCAAAGAACAGGAGAGAAAAATCAGCAAAACCTAGAACTGGTTCTTTGAAAAAAGTAAAACTGATAAACCTAAACTCCTTGCCAGACTGATCCAGCTTACCTGTCCTGTCTATACAGGTCAACCATGACTGCCTTCTTCTGTTCTAACTAAACGTGTACATTCCCAAAGACTTCTCCACAAATCCTCATAGTAATTTTATTTGTAAGAGGATAATAGCAGTGAGAAGGTCAAATTTGCACAGATAGGTCAGAATTTGGAAGCAGCCTCTTGTAAGACATTGGTTCTCGGTGCCAGGTCACCATGAATGAGCTAGTCGTTGACCACCTGTGCTATGCCTGAAAGCATTGGCGTGAGTCATAAATTACAGGCCCCTTGTGCAGAGACCTGATCTTATATTTTATTTGTATTCTGTGTTACCAAATAAACACGGCAAATGACCAGATCTGGATAAGTAGATAGGTATAATGTACTTAAACTGAAGTGAAGTTGCACAGTCATGTTCAACACTTTGCGACCCCATGGACTGTAGCCCGCCAGGCTCCTCCATCCATGGGATTCTCCAGGCAAGAGTACTGGAGTGGGTTGCCATTTCCTTCTCCAGGGGATCTTTCTTACCCAGGGATCGAACCCAGGTCTCCTGCATTGTAGGCAGACGCTTTACCATCTGAGCCGCCAGGGAAATCCAGTCACTGGATGTACTTTAACAATGTACTTAAAGTAACTCCCAGATACTTGTATCTTAATCCGAGTCATTACACACCTACATATGTCTGATGTTTCTGTCCAGTTTAATAATGTTCTGCTCAGGGTGATCGAGAAGGAGCCACAGAGTGGCCCCACTTTCCCAAAATTCCTCCCTCTTTATGATTTCATGATGGAGATTGACACAAAGATCCCACCTTGAGCTCAGGTCACAGCTGAGCGAAAGTGAAAGTGTCTTTGCGACCCCATGGACTATAGCCTATCAGGCTCCTCCATCTATGGAATTTTCCAGGCAAGAGTGCTGGAGTGAATTGACATTTCCTTCTCCAGGGGATCTTTCCGACCCAGGAATTGAACCCGGGTCTCCCACATTGCAGGCAGATGCTTTACCGTCTGAGCTACTGGGGAAGCAGGGAGGAGCGAAACCTCTCCCAATCCAGCAGATTCTAAGACCTTGAGGCTTTATCATCTGTTGTCTTAACCTTGGAATCAGTTCAGGCAGTTACTACAAAAGCAATTTGAAAGGTTAAAAGTGAGCCCTGTGTAAATTTATTACTAGGGAAATGAAAGCCACGTTATCTGCCCACAGATAATGGCGAGTTTACTTTTCCATTTTGAGATCCTTACTGGTATGTCCGTAGCCTCGGATAGTACTTCCTAACCTTTTGGGGGTCACAGAGCCCTTTGAAAATCTGATGGGCTTCCTGCCTGCCTGCCTCCCCCACGCCCTCAAATATCAGCTATTTTCCTGCTGCGGGCCAGGCCTTGTTCTGGGGGGCTGTGCTTTGTGCCGACCCACCTCCAAAAGCACCTGTCTGCACATGCACACACCATCTTCCATACAAACTTCAGGGATTGAGTGTTGAACCGCTGAAGTTGTCTAGAGTCCAGAAATCCCTTCAAAGTAATTGCACGGGACCTCCCCAGTGGCACGGTGGACAAGAATCCACCCGCTAATGCAGGGGACACAGGTTCGATCCCTGGTCCAGGGAGATCGCATAGGCCACAGAGCAGCTAAGCCCACGCAGCGCCACCACTGCTGAGGCTGTGCTGTGGAGCCTGTGAGCCGCAACGCCTGAGCCCGAGAGCTGCAGGCACTGAAGCCCGGGCACCCTGGAGCCACCGCAGTGAGAGGCCCACACACCTCAGCTAGAGAGGAGTGCCTGCTTGCTGCAACTAGGGAAAAGCCCACCCAGCAACGAGGACTCAGATACCTGACGCTCTTACTAGACAGAATCTTAAGTGTTTGCAGGAATGACAACAGAGTATTGTCTGTTCAGGACCTGGGCAGGGAGAGGGAGATCCTTAAACTCGTTCAGACCACGTTGGCAGGGAGGGGTGGGTACAGGGAGTTTGACCTTTCATGGCGGTCAGAAGAAGGCCATCAGTGGGCTCGTTGCTATGCATGAGTGCAGTGGCCGGGGCAGCCTTCAAGGACACTCTACCCGCCCCCGCCCCCCACCCCCAGCCTGTGCTTCTTAAAAAGAAGCAATTTTAAATTTACACTGTGGTCAACAAATCTTACTCATTGTAGCTTCCTCTGCCATTCTAACTGAAAAACTGACCTCTTTCCTACAAACCATGGCTCAGGAGCTAATGTGTTTTCATACGTGATTAAGGGGCACACATCTACGGGGAGCTGACTGATGACGCTTGTCACTCCAACCTTAAACCCAAGAGTTGCTTTTTTTGTTCTCTTGCCAAGGTTCAGCACATGAACAGGTCTAAGCTCTGAAGGAGATTGTTTCTCTCAAGAGCTGGCCCGCTCTGAAAAGCCTCACGACAGCGGAGCCTCACCGTGGGTCCTCGTGTTTCTGCTCTTGCCTTGGGATACCCGATAGCTCCCTGGGTTACATGCTCTGTGCAGGTCCTCAGCGCCCCTCCCGCCTGGCCAGCCAGTCCACGCAGCCTTCACTCCTCATTCTCTGGGACCAGGGGACTCACCGCAGACAGGACCTCACCCGGAGTGCAGGGAAAAACTCTTTTCTCGGAACTTAACAGTCTGGCATGCGCGGACGAGGAAGACCGTGCGGCAGCCCTGTACAAGTGGCGCAGACATGATGTGAGGGGAGCCAGAGCGGGGTCACTGTGCGGAGACTTCCCTGGCGGCCGAAGACCCCGCTCCCAACGCAGGGCCCCTGGTCAGGGAGCTGGACCCCACGTGCCACAACTGCAGGGCCTGCACGCCACAGCTGAGAGCCCAGCGTGGCCAAAAAATACATACACAGGTTTAAAATGGGAGATCCCTTTTGTTTTATCTGAACCACAGAGACTCAACATCCTCGACTTTACCGAGAAACATCTGCGTAGCAGAGCCGTTTGGATTTACGCACTGCTCTTGTGGCTCGACAGTGACTGTATCTTATCATTTGTTTTTGAAAGTCCAGACTAACACACTAGAAGTCTGAATCTCGGGAGAGAGAAACAATTCCAAAACGTTTTCTGAAATGCTTAACGAGCGAAACGTCTTTCAGTTTCCCTAACACAGTGCTTTGCACGTGGCAATCGCTCAGGATGGCTGCATCGAGTGTTTGTGTCTATTCTTGTCCAAAAATCACTTAGAAAGTAGTCTCAGATAATCAATTTGAAGCTATTGGGATGTTATTTTAACCCACAGAAGGAAAAAATTACAATTTTTTCATGTTCTTGTGGGTTTTGTAGGAAGGAAATTTTAGGCAAGAACTGGTGTTAGAATTATCCTCTATGTCAACCATAGGACTCTAATTTAACAAAGGAACCAAACCATAATCTGACTGCTTATAACTGAAAGGGCTCTGGGTTAAGTGAGGTCTGCTATTTCCATAATTATAGATTAAGGTCAAAACGAAAGACGTACAGAAACCCCAGCTTATTTTCCCTCAGTCACAAACTAGCATGAGGCCCCATTACTAAACCACTGTTCTGTGAAATCTTAGAAATTTTTCATTAATTATATATTTTTATGGTTAGTGTATTTCAACAAAGCTATTCCTATCACTGCTGCTGCTGCTGCTGCTAAGTCGCTTCAGTCGTGTCCGACTCTCTGCGACCCCATAGACGGCAGCCCACCAGGCTCCCCCGTCCCTGGGATTCTCCAGGCAGGAACACTGGAGTGGGTTGCCATTTCCTTCTCCAATGCATGAAAGTGAAAAGTGAAAGTGAAGTCACTCAGTCGTGTCCGACTCTTAGCGACCCCATGGACTGCAGCCTACCAGGCTCCTCAATCCATGGGAGTTTGCAGGCAAGAGTACTGGAGTGGGGTGCCATTGCCTTCTCCGATTCCTATCGCTAGTAAACACTTAATTCGGTAATCTGATTTCAGCATGAGAAAGTCTGTTTTTCATCAAAACAAGTTTCTGACCTGTAAAAAATACTCTGTTTTATGTTTGCCTTAAGCATATATTTCCCACAAACTATAATTCTCTGAGACTAGACTTATTTTGCTATATCAAGATTCACTCTGGATAACACAGTTTCAGTGTATTTGGGGAAGAATTGACAGTTTTAAGATAATGTAGGTGCTTATCTATGTAAGCTTCAGAATACTACCATTAGATTCGACCGGAATATGCTGTTTTCTGCCACACCAAAGCACTAATGCTTGCACACCAAGAGAAACACTTGTAAACCTGCAGATTAATTGCATTATTTGAGCTCTGAGTTGCCGGTGCCTGACAGATAGTCCATCAGGGAACTGGTGTATGGTAGCCTTGTTGTAATAATAAATACACAGAAAATGAGAACATTGGTACCCACGCAGTGCTAGGCTGTGAGAATTTACAGCCGCAGGGAGCTGATGGCAAAAGCCCATCAGCATAAGTTATGCCAAAGATGATCAAAGATGATCAGGTGTTTGATGTAAATTAAACTCGGAGTGAGGGTAGAAGCATGAGAGGGTTGGTGGAGGAGAGCCCCATGCTGTGAGTCCCGGGGGAAGGTGTGGTCAGCCATGGGGAGGACCTGCCTCGTCCAGACTACAACATGTAAGCCAGGATGGAGGCGCCTGTCGTGAAGATGGTTCAAGATCTAACGTCTTGGATTTCAGTTTAACTCAACAAACATCTGTTGGATACACCACACTGCTCGTGATGTGGTGGGGGGAGCAGTAAACACTTATGACATGGGCTCTTTTTTTGTTTAGTCCAAGGATCTACGAAAAACTATAGGAGCAAAGAAGCAGGAGTCTAGAGGAGTCTTGAAGGACAAGGCGTTGGGAGGGAAGACACATCAGAGAGCCCACGCCTATCTTCTTGGAGATTTGGGGGTTAACCAGCCAGTTTATGGGCAGAATTAAACTATAAATTTAAATGGCCAACAAAACAGAATAAATTGTTCCTATTTATATTTGTTATCACCCGTGACTATTTCTGCTTCTTATTGGGGAAGGTGTGGTCAGCCATGGGGAGGACCTGCCTCGTCCAGACTACAACATGTAAGCCAGGATGGAGGCGCCTGTCGTGAAGATGGTTCAAGATCTAACGTCTTGGATTTCAGTTTAACTCAACAAACATCTGTTGGATACACCACACTGCTCGTGATGTGGTGGGGGGAGCAGTAAACACTTATGACATGGGCTCTTTTTTTGTTTAGTCCAAGGATCTACGAAAAACTATAGGAGCAAAGAAGCAGGAGTCTAGAGGAGTCTTGAAGGACAAGGCGTTGGGAGGGAAGACACATCAGAGAGCCCACGCCTATCTTCTTGGAGATTTGGGGGTTAACCAGCCAGTTTATGGGCAGAATTAAACTATAAATTTAAATGGCCAACAAAACAGAATAAATTGTTCCTATTTATATTTGTTATCACCCGTGACTATTTCTGCTTCTTATTTTTGTGTTTATTTACTCTGTTAAGTCTCCCAGACTAAAGCAACTTTCTCCTCAAATAAATAAAATTAGGAAGTTAGTATATAATTGAGAAGATTCCATGTGACTGTTCATGAACCTGAGGGCAGAGACAGATCTCAGGTTCCCCGTTTGGGGAGCATAAAGACCTCTGTGGAGGTTTGGAAGGTCTCATGCCATAACATGCATTTGTCAGAAGCGAAACCTTTGGAAGATTAACCCATCTTTTCCTCTGAAGACAGTGAACTCTCATTTACAGTTGGGAGATCCATATAATGTGATCCAAATCAGTGTACTGGTTTAGTCGAGAGGCTGACTCTTTGTCATTGTTTGTGGCCTTAACTCGATAAGGAAGTTGTTTAGAAAGAGGAAGGTTGTTCTCACTTCACAGCACTTGTCCAGGCTTTCTCCTGTTTTTCCCGAAATGTGCATGTTTCAGCCACTCACAGAATACAAGCTGCTTCTCATCCACTGGGAACCTCTAGTGTTAGGAGGTCATGGGACCCCTGATTTGCGAGGTGCAGTAAAACCACGTCACATGAAAAGAACCAGACCAGGGGCCAAAGATAACAGTGCTATGTGGACTCTCGGGGCCAGCGAAGGTTCTGTCCGGGTTTGGTCAGTGGAGCTGAGGCAGAAGATGAATGAAAGAGTGTGACTTTATAGGCATTAAAGAGCATGCGGATGGACTGCGTCTTTAGTGCAGAGGCCGAATGGGGCGGAAGGGCCGGCCAGCACAAAGCAGCCATGCAGCCCGTTGCCCAGCCTGGATACAGAGCCCCCCCCAGCCCCTGCCCTCAGACACCCGCTTCCTCCACCCGCTCCTTCCCTCCACCCTACCTTGGGTCCTTGCGAGAGCTCACACGAACCTTCGTTTAAACAAGAGGACTTCCCATCTCTTATAACCAAGTCTCCAAGTCATTCAAACATAAACATTGTTTTTATGCTTTATGTATTTTGTTTGTAAAGCCGGAGGAGGGGCATATTTTACGCAAACAGATTGAACCGGGAAACAGGACTGTGGCCACAAAAGACTGCCCTCCACCCCAGTGTGTCAGGTGCTTGCGCTGCCCGCCTGCGCCCACCCCCAGCTCTGAGGGCTCATGCGCTCACTCTCTGCTTGTTTAACTAACTTGTGGTCTTTCGGAAGGACAGTAGCTGTGTATGTGTGCATGCGCACGCACAGGTGCGCTTAGGAACAAATGCCAGTAATCAGTCACCATCCTTGAGGTCGAGCTACAAAAACTATCAAGGGAAAATCAAGACAAGAAATCAAGCAATTCTGTATTCGAGCAAAGCCTCAACAGCAAGTGTTTACACCAAGTATATGATTAGATGTTCTTGGTCCTTCCACTGGGATTATTATTCCACTCATTTGAGAAAGACTTACTGAAGGGAATGGGGCTTGAAGGAATTTTAAGATTTTTGGCTTATTCTTAAGTGCTCAGAAGAGGTTTGTGTAATTTACACTCCCTGGTTTCCATGGCTTTTCCCAGTGCAAAGAGAGGACTTAGATGTCTTCTCTACTGCCTACTGTCCTACCCTTTTGAGAGAAATTAGTGAGATCACTTTGAAAGGGAATGACAGCGGGGTGGGAGGGGCGGGAGCAGTACCACATCAGACGTCCTATCCTTCTTGCACAGACGTCACCGTCGAGTTCCAGCTTACCTACTCAGTAACCATATGGAAGTATGGCTTGTATTTTAAAGTTGCGCACGTTAGCATGAATATCGCTGAAAGATAGCAAACCCCCTTCTGATTTGGAGTTGAAAGATTTTTGAAGCAAAATATGGAACGAATGATGAATGTCTTCAAAGAAGAGATTTATAGAAATAGTTGTTAAAACGTAAACTAGATGAGGTAGTCCCCAGGGAGGTTGCAGAATAGCCTCATGCACCATGATAATGAGGATCGGAGGTCCCCTAATGCAGGTGCGCAAGGACATCTGCTTTTCCCTCTGTGACCCTTTCAACCAGCCTCTGCAAATATCAACTTTAGACTGTTCTGCTGGAGAAACTTAAAAAGAAGAAAACAACACCATCAGATACCGTCAGCTTGCTCGCTCTCATGTCTGTTGTGCCCTCAACATTCAGATGTGAAATCTAATACGTAAATTCTGTTTGCTCATCTTTCTTATAGAATTAGAAGGAAAGTAGCAGGTGTAAATAGATGGCATTTTCACAGACAGGTCCCAGCGGTGGTACCTTGCTTGCTGCCTCAAGCATTGCTGTTTTCAACCAAGAATCCCCAAAGCATGACATAAACCAGGTTAAGGCAGTTTTTAAGCAGAATTTCACAGCTGTGCTTTTAAAGGCCTGCATTCATCAACAGGATAAGACTGCACCCAAAATGTGTTCATGGCATGGGGAGGCCCATCCTGGGCGTCATTAACTGATTCAGAGTGAATATCAACAGTATCTTCCTAGTTCTCCCCCCATCTTGGGGTCTCTTACCTCCAGGAGAGACGTAGGAGCAGCTCAGCTGAGCCTCGTGCACCAGTGTACCCCTGGAGCCCGCCTGGGTGTCAGCGGGGCGGCGGGGCAGCGGCTGGTACCCAGGCGTGGAGTGGGGGAAGAAGGCTCGCAGCATGGTGGGTCTGGGCCCCAGAGTGCTCAGAGCATCTCCCGCTGACCACTGAGCACTCTGTGTCCCAGGCTCGAGCTAGGCCGCAGCGACCACTCCCAAGTCTGAGAATGCCAGGATCACACCTTCTCCCTCGGTTCTGTTCAGCTTGTCTTCTTTCCTCCCTGTGGCGCCCAATGCCCACCCCAGGCTGGCCTCACCCTGCGGCCGCCCGGGAAGAAGGGAAGCGAGATGTGATGGATCTATCAGCCCGTCAGCTTGGCACCTCCCGGCCGGTGACAGGCTCTGGTTTGCGTGGGTCACCACCAGCCGCTGGGACACAGGACAGCGATAGGCCTGCCCAGCTGGGAACGTGGGCCCGAGAGGCGGGGGCTCCCGAGGAATGTGGCCCAGGCTGGGAAACTATTTTAAGGAGAAGAAAGTTAGGCCCAGTTCTGTGTGTTATCTCATGCTCTCTCTCGGGAGCGAGGACTTGGTAAATCTGTTTTTCCTCCTCGACTGTTTTAAGTTGTACATTCAAATGGCACATTAACTGGGATGAAAAGAGTTGTTTCAATATGACCCCGTTCTAATCTTAAAGCCATGTTGCTTTAGAGATAAGCGGTCAGTCGGGTCCTCAGGAAACCTCCACGGTGTCCTTCCATCACTTTAGGCCCGGCCCCCTCTCCCTTCCCCCCATCAATGTCTGAAAGATGTTCCCACGGATATCTTCCGCTCCGTCTGCATTTCGGCTTTCTCGTAGTAAAGACATAGTCAGACCACTTTCCCATTTATGTCAATAGTTTGCTTGGCGTCCGATCCTTACGAGAACCTGGTTCCTTATGTCGTGTCACAAGTGTGTAACATCCCCCCAAATGGCAACAGACGTATTTCTGCTTTCACGTTCTCCTGACGAGGCTGCTCTTCCCCGGCTCCCAGGCTTCCACTTCCTCGGTGACGTGTTTTTCTCCGCTGCTGCCACTTTCCTCCTTTGGTAGTTCTGGAAAATTGTATCTCCATGGAGGGGAAGTTTTCACTGTAACCAGAGACCGGAGCAAGATCCTGGGTTTGTAACGAGACTGAAGCCTCCAAAACACACACCGCCTTCAGGTTTCTTAGTCGCGTGATCTTAGTGTCGGTGGTCCAGTCCACTCTCACTCAGGGGCACAGGGCGGTGGGTCGGCCTGCAGGAACCAGTGGGGGCAGCTAGCACCGGGGATCAGTGTCCAGAGCCTGGAGTCAAGTCCTGAGAGCCTCGCGTAATGGTCTTGGGGTGAAAGACTTTCTTTTGGCTACTAAGGCTCTCAGCGCATAGGCTTCAAAACTCTGACTCTTTTTTTCCAGTGTCCATGTATCAGAGAACAGTATGTGTGTGTGTTTCAAAGAACGCGCAGTGGTCCAATCAAGAGAAAGCTGGGGTTTTTTCCCACTTGCCCCACCCCTGCACTCACAGATAAGATAGATTCCTGGTGCACGGACCACAAAAATTACCCCCATTTATAGGGGTCAGATTGATAGAGTCCCTTTAAAGGCATCTGCTTAACAGCACTAAAACGGCACTTCCTGTACCTTTTGGTATCTGAATCTTTACTGACAGAAACAGAAGGACCCACAGGGCCACTGGTAGGTGAGTCGGGGTGGGACGGGGGCAGTGGCTAAAATATCGCAAATGTTTTAACGACCAAATAATACCCATATAATTAAATATTTTGGAAGTTTAAATTAAGAAAATTATTTTCTTTTAAAAGTATATTTTGTTGGCTCTCATTGCCCTGTCATAACTTAGCAGCTGTTTTCGGTGAAGACTTTTTAAATGTGTGTGTAGTTAATGTGTTATTAATGTGATTAATATTACCAGATCCTCAACTAGATCTTCATGAACTTATTTTTGACCTGTTTGTGTCATTGTTTAGTTGCTAACTAGTATCCAACTCTTTTGAGACCCCATGGACTGTAGCCTGCAGGCTCCTCTGTCCATGGGATTCTCCAGGCAAGAATACTGGAGTGGGTTGCCACTTCCTCCTCCAGGAGATCTTCCCCACTCAAGGACTGAATCCGAGTCTCCCACCTCTCCTGCACTGGCAAGTGGATTTTTTACTGCTGGGCCACCTGGGGGACCTTTGGACCTGTTTAGCCTTTGCTATAAAAATGACATAGATCGTACATACTAATATATACGACTTACTTGAAAATTAACTGAATCAATACCAACTGTATTATGCCACATTGTTCTTTCATCACTAAATCATTAAGTCGTGGCTGCATCTAATCTTTAAACAGTTGTAAATATTCTGTGCAGACACTTTGGAGTTGCAGATTCATTACTGAATTTTATTTTCTCAGCACTGTATCCTCACTTAAGGCCTCCAAAACCAATCTTTCAGTTAATAACATTTTCCTAGAAAAAAGGAGAAAGAAGAGAAGCTTCCAGGCCTAATATGTGTGTCAGGTGTCCAACAGTTATAGAAGATAGCGCATGTGTGTGTGTGTGTGTGTGTGTGTGTGTGTGAACGTGTTTGTATGTGTGAGTGAGAGCTTTGTGTGAGCGTGTGTATGTCAGATTGTGTGTGTGTGGAGTGTGTGTGTGAATGTGTTGTGTGCATGAGATTTCTCTGTGAGCGTGTGTATGTGAGAATGTGTGTGTGTGAACATGTTTGTGTGAGTGAGAGTTCTGTGTGAGCATGTGTATGTGAGAATGTGTGTGAACATGTTTGTGTGTGTGAGTGAGAGTTCTGTGTGAGCATGTGTATGGGAGAATGTGTGTGTGTGAACATGCTTGTGTGTGTGAGAGTTCTGTGTGAGCATGTGTATGTGAGAGTGTGTGTGTGTGAACATGCTTGTGTGTGTGAGTGAGAGTTCTGTGTGAGCATGTGTATGTGAGAATGTGTGTGAACACGTTTGTGTGTGTGAGTGAGAGTTCTGTGTGAGCATGTGTATGGGAGAATGTGTGTGTGTGAACATGTTTGTGTGTGAGTGAGAGTTCTGTGTGATCATGTGTACGTGAGAATGTGTGTGTGTGTGTGTGAATGTATTTGTGTGTGAGAGTTCTGTGTCACCATGTGTATGTGAGAATGTGTGTGTGTGTGAACGTGTTTGTGTGCGTGAGAGTTCTGTGTCAGCATGTGTATGAGAATGTGTGTGTGTGTGAACATGTTTGTGTGTGTGAGTGAGAGTTCTGTGTGAGCATGTGTATGTGAGAATGTGTGTGTGTGAACATGTTTGTGTGTGAGTGAGAGTTCTGTGTGATCATGTGTACGTGAGAATGTGTGTGTGTGTGTGTGAATGTATTTGTGTGTGAGAGTTCTGTGTCACCATGTGTATGTGAGAATGTGTGTGTGTGTGAACGTGTTTGTGTGCGTGAGAGTTCTGTGTCAGCATGTGTATGAGAATGTGTGTGTGGGTTGGTGTGTGAATGTGTGTGTGTGTGAACATGTTTGTGTGCATGAGTGAGAGTTCTGTGTGATCATGTGTATGTGAGAATGTGTGTGTGTGTGAACATGTTTGTGTGCATGAGTGAGAGTTCTGTGTGAGCATGTGTATGTGAGAATGTGTGTGTGTGTGAACATATTTGTGTGTGAGGGTTCTGTGTCAGCATGTGTATGTGAGAATGTGTGTGTGTGTGTGAACATGTTTGTGTGCGTGAGTGAGAGTTCTGTGTGACCATGTGTATGAGAATGTGTGTATGTGTGAACATGTTTGTGTGCATGAGTTCTGTGTGAGCATGTGTATGTGAGAATGTGTGTGTGTGTGAACATGTTTGTGTGCGTGAGTGAGAGTTCTGTGTGAGCATGTGTATGTGAGAATGTGTGTGTGTGTGAACATGTCTGTGTGCATGAAAGTTGTGTGTGAGCATGTGTGTGTGTGTGTGTGTGTGAATGTGTTTGTATATGTGAGTGAGAGCTCTGTGTGACCGTGTGTATGTGAGATTGTGTGTGTGTATGTGGTGAGTGTGTGTGTAAATGTGTTTGTGTGTGTGTGTGAATGTGTTTTTGTGCGTGAGATTTCTCTGTGAGCATGTGTATGTGAGAATGTGTGTGTGTGGTATGTGTGAATGTGTTTGTATGTGTGAGTGAGAGTTCTGTGTGAGCATGTGTATGTGAGAATGTGTGTGTGTGAACGTGTTTGTGTGTGTGAGTGAGTTCTGTGTGAGAATGTGTGTGTGTGTGAACGTGTCTGTGTGCGTGAAAGTTCTGTGTGAGCATGTGTGTGTGTGTGTGTGTGTGAACATATTTGTGTGTGAGAGTTCTGTGTGAGAATGTGTGTGTGTGAATGTGTCTGTGTGCGTGAGAGTTCTGTGTGAGCGTGTGTATGTGAGAATGTGTGAGTGTGTGTGTGTGAAGGCATGTGAGGCAGGGACGCTGCAGAGCTGGAGGCTAGAGAGTTGGGGCTCGTCTTCAGTCTGCTCATCGGCTAAGCGTTCACCACGTGCCTGTTGTGTCCAGGTGCTGTATTTGCAAGGGCAGGACACTTCAGTGTGCGTCTGTGCATGCGTGTGTGTCTGCATACCTTCTCTTTGGGCTTAAAAAGCCCCAGCTCAAGGATTTCAAGCTTCGACTCCAGCAACTAGTTCATTTATTCTACGAGTATGTACTCCCCTCCTGGTGGAAAGGGGCTTTGTTTCCCCTTCTTGAAGACACCCATTCACTGGTCCTCTGTGTTTCTTGCAGTGTCCATCTATGGAATTTGGTTTTATGACAAGGAAGAGTGCCAAAGAATCGCAGAGCTAATGAAGAAGTAAGTGCTGTGGGATGTGTTCTGTGTTGCTGAGTGTGGGGGACTGCACTGCGGGGTAACAGCCCGTCTCTCACAGCAGCTCCTTCACCATGCTTGGGAATACCGTCACCATTACTCACCAGATGAAAGATAAGCGTAAATGACAGTGTCTCTCACTTCCGCTCGGTGAGATTTATTATGTAGAATAGTCCCCCTCTTTTTTTTTCTGTGCATGTGATCTGTAATATCCATTTTTCTGGGTGGTGGTTTTCCTTAATCCCATCCTCATTTGTAAATTAGCAGCTTTTTCCTCTGAAAAGCTGTTAGTATATCTCAGTGAGGAGAACATTCAGAGTCTTTCTGAAAGGCTGCCCCATCTCCTCTGGGGTCCCCATGCCCTCCTGCCCCAAGGACTCCCCTCCATCTGCTTGTGGGTCTTGAACCTCCTTCCCGTGTGACTCTTCGAGGGCTTTGCTCAGTCTTTGTTTTCAATATCTTTGGAAACACCTGAGCTAATACTAGTTTAGTGATCAGCAGATGGACTCTTTCTGTTTCTCTCTCTCTCTTGTGTGTTCCTAGTCTCTTTTCTATTAATCTTTCGAGGCCTTGTTGACTGGTGCCAGTCGGCATGAGACTGGGGGGTACTTACACGACTGTCTCCTGGTCCCGCTCTTGCTCCCCTGATGACCTGAAAGGAAGCCCAGGGCAGCACACTGTCCCCCTGGGGATCTGTCGGCCTCTGAGGTTCTTGAGCCCCAGGGCCGCTCTGGGAAGGGAGTTATTTCCCTGCATTCCTGTGGCTGGTTCAGAGCTTGGGAGCGAGTGAGCTCCCTGCATGCCATGACCCTGGGCCGGGACTGGGCTCAGCCATACATGGAATCCAGCTGCCTCCCACACAGGCTCGAGCGAGCAGCTCCATCTACAAGAGAACCAACCGTTGGTCAGTTTTAAATCCTAGGTCACTGAAACGGCAAGAGTAGCAGGGAAACATATACATTACCATCTGTAAAATAGATAGCCAGTGGGAATTTGCTGTATGGCTCAGGGAGCTCAACCCAGTGCTCTGTGACGACCTAGGGATGGAAGACGGGAGGGAGGCTCAAGAGGAAGGGGCCATATGCAAACCTGTGGCTGATTCTTACTGATCTATGGCATAAAAGTGGCCCTAAAATATGGGCTGTGGGGAGCACTTTTTTATAGATAAGACTGATTTCTGAAAAGCCGAGCTGGTAAGAGCTAATTTTAGGTAAGCAGCTCAGGCTGCAGATGGTGATTAAGTGTGTTCAAACTGGTATTTACCACCGTAACAGCTAGTTCCTAGAACATTCCTGTGATTGTAAACTGCAGTGGATAATAATAGCAGGGCTTCATATAGATTAAAAGGCACCGTGTCCCCCAGCCAGGAGGCCCTGTGAAGACACTCAGGTTCTGTGGCGATTCCTCAGCAGCTGGGGCAGGACCTGCTTGGTGTTGAGCAATTAGCCAAGCGCGATACATGTGGACTCCCCGCCCATCCTCAGAGCTGAGCCTCAGTGAACCTGCAGCTTTCTTTCCCCACAAACTTCATGGCAGCGATGGGAAAGCGTGAGCCATGGTCAGAGCCCTCCCATGGGAGGGAGACGCGCCCCCTGCCAGCGCAGAAGCGGCCTGGCCTCCCCTCTGCAAGGTGTTCAGGAGGACAGAGGCGCTTCCCAGTGCTGTGTTTTCACACCCCCTCTTCTGGGGTGGTACCTTCACTGTGCTTCTAAACCACCCGGGACACGGGGGCTGGGCTCAGCTGCGCTTCGACTCCCAAGCACTTTGGAAGAAGGGGGAGACTGGATCTGCCGTGTTGGGAACCTAGTCTCCAGGTTGAGAACCCTGAATTGGGTTCCTCAGCAGTTCAGGGGTTCCTCCTAATGCTCACAATGAGGAGTCACAGACTTTTTCTGAGAAGGACCCGATAGTGAATACTTCAGCCTTTCGAGGCCACCTGGCCTCCATCCCAGCCCCTCAACCCTGCTCTGGCTGGGTGACAGCTGCCCTGGGACACCGGGCGGCGTGGAGGCCACCCCCCACCAGATGCAGTCCTGTGCTTAGTGAGCTTGGGACCTCGACTCCCATTTTCTCCCATCAGTTCCAGTGGTCTTTCTTCTAACACGATTGTAACAAGATAAAAACAACTGGGTGAGAACTGGCTGGTTGTGTTGAGCTGTCTTTTCTGCTATGGATCTCGTCTTTGTTTTTCCAGCCTCACTCAGTACGAACAGCTGAAAGCCCACCACGGAGCGGGAGCCGGGGCCTCGCCCGTGAGCCTCAGCTCAGGAGAGGGCAAGGAGGCCGACATCTTGCGGATGCTGACCAAAGCCAAAGACGAGTACACGAAGGTGAGTCCCGTCCCCACAGTGACGCAGACTCAGATTCCAGGTGGGGACCTGCCTGTTGAGGCAGACTTGGTCCCCTTCCTTCCTCCAAACAGAAGCCTGTGAGTAATACCATCTTTGTTGACTTTTAGTAGACTGAAGACTGTTTGCTTTTAAGTGGATTAAAACGCAGCCCCAGGGGCTTCCCTGGTGGTTCCATGATAAAGAATGCAAGAGATGCAGGTTCAGTCCCTGGGTCGAGAAGATCCCCTGGACGAGGAAATGGAGCCCACTCTAGCGTTCTTGTCTGAAGAATCCCATGGTGGGCTGTGGTTTATAGGATCGCAAAGAGTTGAACGTGACTTAGCAACTGAGAAACAACAGCAGAACACATCGTGTGCCCACTGCTCATCGCTCAGCTGAGCGATGAGGAGCAGAAGACGCTCTTCCTCCTGCCATCACCAGCCAGGGAGTGTCCAGAAGCACCTGCGCAGTCACACTGTCCTTGCGCCCCATCCTTCTCACTTCTCACTGCCCAGCGTGTGACACCTGGGCCCCGCCGGGGCACCCACCGTGTGACCAGGGCGATCCAGCCTCGCTGCCCCTGGGGGAGCCCCCTCCTCCTCTACTCATCCATTGGCAGGGGACATCTTTGAAGGCTCACTCCACGTGTTCTCGGTCCCTCATGTGGCCTCTGACCCACCCACCGGGGGTACCTGCCCCAAGAGCCCACAGGTGGGGCAAGTCTGCTATGTCTGTGTCGCCACTCTTCCAATACACAGAGCATGGGCATCAGAAGCGGCCCGGGCCTGGGTACGGGAAAGTGGGCATGGAAACACTGCCCTTCCCCCGGAGTCTTGCTATGAGAACGTGGCTCTCCAGTGACCACAAGTCTTCAGGAGGACAGAGTGCTGGATGTCGAGCACATCCCAGGAGAACCACACAGCTCTGATTGAGTCTTACACCAACTGACCACTGAGGCCTCTGCAACGCCAAACCACTTAAATGTGTGGTAATCCCAGAAAGTGAGAGAGGAAATACTTTGAGCTGGAGAGAGATGATATTGATAAAGCGAAGCCTGGCAACACTTCAAATACCTTTTTACATGAAGTTAATAGAATAATTTGAAAAACTTGTTCTGGACAATATTTTATGTTTTTTCCCTAAAGAAGCAAATGCCTATGAATCTGCTGTGAAGTAGCAGCACCATGACCTTGAGCTTCTTCTTCCATTAGACTTAGTTGGAGGGCAGGTGAGGTTGGGGCAGTGGCTGGGCCAGGGGGGTCAAGGGCTGTGGGGCTACATGCTGAGTCTTTAGAAGTGGCCTGTTTTGAAGAACATGTGTGCACACATATAACTGAACCACTTTTCTGAATACCTAAAGCTAATACGATTTTGCAGGTCAACTATACTGCAATAAGAAGAAAAATAAAATAATCCGTGGGCTATTCTGTATTTAAGACTGTTTTGTGGTTTAAGGCAAGAAGGAATATTTGTCCTCTGGATATATCTCTGAGTTAGCTATGAAATTAAAGAACTACTGTCTTTTGATGTTCAGTGAGAAGATTTAGTGGAGAAAGGGAGATCAGTGGAGAAATAACTCCAGAAAGAATGAAGAGAGCCAAAGCAAAAACAGCACCCAGTTGTGGTTGTGACTGGTGATGGAACCAAGGTCCGATACTGTAAAGAGCAATATTGCCTAGGAACCTGGAATGTTAGGTCCATGAATCAAGGCAAATTGGAAGTGGTCAAATAGGAGATGGCAAGAGTGAACGTTGACATTTTAGGAATCAGCAAACTAAAATGGACCAGAATGGGTGAATTTAACTCAGATGACCATTATATCTACTACTGTGGGCAAGAATCCCTTAGAAGAAATGGAGTAGCCATCATAGTCAACAAAAGAGTCTGAAATGCAGTACTTGAATGCAATCTAAAAAATGACAGAATGATCTCTGTTTGTTTCCAAGGCAAACCATTCAAGGTCACAGCAACCCAAGTCTATGCCCTGACCAGTAATACTGAAGAAGCTGAAGTTGAATGATTCTATGAAGACCTACAAGACTTTCTAGAACTAACACCCAAAAAAGATGTCCTTTTCATTATAGGGGACTGGAATGCAAAAACAGGAAGTCAAGAGATACCTGGAGTAACAGGCAAATCTGGCCTTGGAGCACAAAACGAAGCAGGTCAAAGGCCAACAGAGTTTTGCCAAGAGAACGCATTAGTCATAGCAAACACCATCTTTTCAACAGCACAAAAGAAGACTCTACACATGGACATCACTAGATGGTCAATACCGAAATCAGATTGATTATATTCTTTGCAGCCAAAGATGGAGAAGCTCTATACAGTCAGCAAAAACAAGACCGGGAGCTGAATGTGGCTCAGATCATGAACTCCTTATTGCCAAGTTCAGATTTAAATT
This sequence comes from Cephalophus harveyi, assembly GCA_006410635.1. Lineage (NCBI taxonomy): Eukaryota > Metazoa > Chordata > Mammalia > Artiodactyla > Bovidae > Cephalophus > Cephalophus harveyi. Next base: position 353,565 of record SJYT01032422.1, on the reverse strand, counting down.
GAAGAAAGTAGGGAAATCCACTAGACCGTTCAAGTATGATCTAAATCAAATCCTTTACAATTATACAGTGGAAGAGACAAATAGATTCAAGAGATTAGATCTGATAGACAGTGTGCCTGAAGAACTATGGACTGAGGTTTGTGACATTGTACAAGAGGCAGTGATCAAGACCCAAGAGAAAGCAAAAAGGCAAAATGGTTGTCTGAGGAGGTCTTAAAAATAGCTGAGAGACGAAGAGAAGCTAAAGGCAAAGCAGAAAAGGAAAGATATACCCATTTGAATGAAGAGAGGAGAGACAAGAAAGCCTTCCTCAGTGATCAATGCAAAGAAGTAGAGGAAAATAATAGAATGGAAAAGACTAGAGATGTCTTCCAGAAAATTAGAGATTACAAGGGAACATTTCATGCAAACATAGGCACAGTAAAGGGCAGAAATGGTATAGTTCTAACAGAAGCAGATGATATTAAGAAGAGGTGGCAAGAATACACAGAAGAGCTATACAAAAAAAAGATCTTCATGACCCAGATAATCACAATGGTGTGATCACTCACCTAGAGCCAGACATCCTGGAGTGCAAAGTGAAGTGGGCCTTAGGAAACATCACTACAAACCAAGCTAGTGGAGGTGATGGAATTCCAGTTGAGCTATTTCAAATCCTAAAAGATGATACTGTGAAAGTGCTGCACTCAATATGCCAGCAAATTTGGAAAACTCAGCAGTGGTCACAGGACTGGGAAACGTCAGTTTTCTTTCCAATCCCAAAGAAACAGAATGCCAAAAAATGTTCAAACCACCGCACGATTGCTCTTATCTCACACGCTAACAAAGTAATGCTCAAAATTCTCCAAGCCAGACTTCAGCAATACGTGAACCGTGAACTTCCAGATGTTCAAGCTGGATTTAGAAAAGACAGAGGAACCAGAAATCAAGTTGCCAGCATCTGCTGGATCATCGAAAAAGCAAGAGAGTTCCAGAAAACCATCTGCTTTATTGACTACACCAAAGCCTTTGACTGTGGGAATCACAGCAAACTGTGGAAAATTCTTAAAGGGATGGTAACACCAGACCACCTGACCTGCCTCCTGAGAAATCTATATGCAGGTCAAGAAGTAACAGTTAGAACTGGACATAGAATAACAGACTGGTTCTAAATAGGGAAAGGAGTACGTCAAGGCTGTATATTGTCACCCTGCTTATTTAACTTATATGCAGAGTACATCATGTGAAATGCTGGGCTGGATGAAGCACAGGCTGGAATCAAAGATTGCTGGGAGAAATATCAATAACCTCAGATATGTAGATGACACCATCCTTACAGCAGAAAGCGAAGAACTAAAGAGCCTCTTGATGAAAGTGAAAGACGAGAATGAAGAAGTTGGCTTAAAACTCAACATTCAGAAAACTAAGATCACGGCATCCATTCCCATCACTTCATGGCAAATAGATGGGGAAACAATGCAAATAGTGAGAGACTTTATTTTGGGGGGCTCAAAATCACTGCAGATAGTGACTACAGCCATGAAATTAAAAGACACTTACTCCTTGGAAGAAAAGCTATGACCAACCTAGACAGCATATTAAAAAGCAGAGATATTACTGTGCCAACAAAGGTCCGTCTAGTCAAAGCTATGGTTTTTCCAGTAGTCATGTGTGGATATGAGAGTTGTACTATAAAGAAAGCTGAGTGCCAAAGAATTGATGCTTTTGAACTGTGATGTTGGAGAAGACTCTTGAGAGTCTCTTGGACTGCAAGGAGATCCAACCAGTCCATCCTAAAGGACATCAGTCCTGAATATTCATTGGAAGGACTGATGCTGAAGCTGAAACTCCAGTACTCTGGTCACCTGATGGGAAGAACTGACTCATTGGAAAAGACCCTGATGCTTGGAAAGATGAAAGTCAGGAGAAGGGGACGACAGAGGATGAGATGGTTGGATGGCATCACCAAATCGATGGACATGAATTTGAGTAAGCTCCGGCAGTTGGTGATGGACAGGGAAGCCTGGCATGCTACAGACCATGGTGTTGCAAAGAGTCAGACACGACTGAGCAACTGAACTGAACTGAGAAAATTTTAAAGTAGAAGAAAGAAAATGAAATTACCCATAACCCTACCACCCAACAATGTCTGCCTTTAGCACTTCAAGTATATTTTCCCCCAGGCTTCCCTGCCTCGTGGGTACTCGTGTCTGTGTGATAAACAGGCTCTTGTGATGTAGCTGTTAAAGCCTCAGGTTCTCTGCAAAGAATCTGTTATACACTTTTGCCAATTCTGTCTGTTTTTCCAAGTAAGGAAGGGCATAGAAGCTTTGGGTAGGGAGAGGCATAGAAGCTTCAACCACTGGATAATGAGCTGCAGGCTGTGGAAGTCAGTCTTGTTCTGAGCACTTTTTACATGAAAGTGAAGCTTCATTGGTAGATGGCCTGTGGTGGTGACTCAGGAAGCAGCTGCTGGCCGCTTCCCCTGGGGGTGCTGTCCACGGCCCGCCTCAGCGTGTGCAGGGTAAAGCAGCTGCCAACCCAGGGACCCTGAGTGCAGAAGGGAGCACTCGCAGCAGTGAGCGAGCTCCACTGTCTTCGGCACAGCCAGCAGGCTGTCCTGCCTTTTCACCCCAGCATTCTGTCAGTGACTCTGTCGGGGACCACACTCTGGTCTCCTGTTGCTGATCCACATCTCGGCAGCCAGGCCAGTGGTCCTGTGGCCATAACTCACCTGAGAATTAGAAATAACTTTTTATGACTCAGAAAGTGATTCCGTGTGCCATTTAATACTAGTGCCAAATATGCAAATGGTGGACGGAATTCTTGGCTGAAAAAGTCCTTTGTGCAGTGAACTTTCCAAACCAAAGCAAGCACAGTGGTGATCAGCCCCAGCCCTGACATCCTCGGATAGAAAGTGCAGCCAACAGCCATGAAGCTTATGGAAACACTCAGGGTCTGGGGGCGGGAGTTGGGGCAGGGGGAGGTTGTATTCACGCCACTCCACGCTGGGGACAGAGAAGTGTGTTAAAGGAGTACGTCAAGGCTGTATATTGTCACCCTGCTTATTTAACTTATATGCAGAGTACATCATGTGAAATGCTGGGCTGGATGAAGCACAGGCTGGAATCAAAGATTGCTGGGAGAAATATCAATAACCTCAGATATGTAGATGACACCATCCTTACAGCAGAAAGCGAAGAACTAAAGAGCCTCTTGATGAAAGTGAAAGACGAGAATGAAGAAGTTGGCTTAAAACTCAACATTCAGAAAACTAAGATCACGGCATCCATTCCCATCACTTCATGGCAAATAGATGGGGAAACAATGCAAATAGTGAGAGACTTTATTTTGGGGGGCTCAAAATCACTGCAGATAGTGACTACAGCCATGAAATTAAAAGACACTTACTCCTTGGAAGAAAAGCTATGACCAACCTAGACAGCATATTAAAAAGCAGAGATATTACTGTGCCAACAAAGGTCCGTCTAGTCAAAGCTATGGTTTTTCCAGTAGTCATGTGTGGATATGAGAGTTGTACTATAAAGAAAGCTGAGTGCCAAAGAATTGATGCTTTTGAACTGTGATGTTGGAGAAGACTCTTGAGAGTCTCTTGGACTGCAAGGAGATCCAACCAGTCCATCCTAAAGGACATCAGTCCTGAATATTCATTGGAAGGACTGATGCTGAAGCTGAAACTCCAGTACTCTGGTCACCTGATGGGAAGAACTGACTCATTGGAAAAGACCCTGATGCTTGGAAAGATGAAAGTCAGGAGAAGGGGACGACAGAGGATGAGATGGTTGGATGGCATCACCAAATCGATGGACATGAATTTGAGTAAGCTCCGGCAGTTGGTGATGGACAGGGAAGCCTGGCATGCTACAGACCATGGTGTTGCAAAGAGTCAGACACGACTGAGCAACTGAACTGAACTGAGAAAATTTTAAAGTAGAAGAAAGAAAATGAAATTACCCATAACCCTACCACCCAACAATGTCTGCCTTTAGCAGTTCAAGTATATTTTCCCCCAGGCTTCCCTGCCTCGTGGGTACTCGTGTCTGTGTGATAAACAGGCTCTTGTGATGTAGCTGTTAAAGCCTCAGGTTCTCTGCAAAGAATCTGTTATACACTTTTGCCAATTCTGTCTGTTTTTCCAAGTAAGGAAGGGCATAGAAGCTTTGGGTAGGGAGAGGCATAGAAGCTTCAACCACTGGATAATGAGCTGCAGGCTGTGGAAGTCAGTCTTGTTCTGAGCACTTTTTACATGAAAGTGAAGCTTCATTGGTAGATGGCCTGTGGTGGTGACTCAGGAAGCAGCTGCTGGCCGCTTCCCCTGGGGGTGCTGTCCACGGCCCGCCTCAGCGTGTGCAGGGTAAAGCAGCTGCCAACCCAGGGACCCTGAGTGCAGAAGGGAGCACTCGCAGCAGTGAGCGAGCTCCACTGTCTTCGGCACAGCCAGCAGGCTGTCCTGCCTTTTCACCCCAGCATTCTGTCAGTGACTCTGTCGGGGACCACACTCTGGTCTCCTGTTGCTGATCCACATCTCGGCAGCCAGGCCAGTGGTCCTGTGGCCATAACTCACCTGAGAATTAGAAATAACTGTTTATGACTCAGAAAGTGATTCCGTGTGCCATTTAATACTAGTGCCAAATATGCAAATGGTGGACGGAATTCTTGGCTGAAAAAGTCCTTTGTGCAGTGAACTTTCCAAACCAAAGCAAGCACAGTGGTGATCAGCCCCAGCCCTGACATCCTCGGATAGAAAGTGCAGCCAACAGCCATGAAGCTTATGGAAACACTCAGGGTCTGGGGGCGGGAGTTGGGGCAGGGGGAGGTTGTATTCACGCCACTCCACGCTGGGGACAGAGAAGTGTGTCCTGGCCCAAGGGCACAAGTGTGCCATTGAAACGAATGATGCCGCAAAGCCCACCTTGCAGAAGCCCGTGCTTTGCAGTTTTATTTGCTGTTTTCAGCAAGGGAGACACAGACAACGCTGCCGTCCCCTCCCTGCTATGAATCCCAGTGTGTGAGCAATTGCATGGTTGATTAGATTAATGGGCGGTGATGACTCGGGATCTGAAATGACAAGGCTTGTCTCTCATCTCTTTCTCTGTGAAATTCTAATTTGTAGTGAGCGGTTCAGAATACTCAGATTTGAATTATTCTATTTATGCAAAAATCACTCATTAAATAAGGATAATGTTAGTAATTTTTAAAAATCAGTGGTCTGAGTCAGCTTTACCCGTTGGTTTGTAGACCAAAGAGGGTCAGTCGCTCTGAGGATGCAGCTCTCCAGTCTTAAGTCAGCTGCCAACTGGGCTCGGAGCCCTCCCCTGACCCAGACGAGGCGCCAGGGGAGCCTTTGTACTGCTGATTACCGAGGGAGAGCCGGAGACTTTGTTAAAGCTGCTGCTTCTCAGGCAGACCCCCAGACTGTCACACCTCCGGGTGTCTCAGGGCCTCTTGATCCTGCAGGCCGATGGAGTACCGCTGAATTATGCCCCTGAGACACAATCTGAATTTGGTTTAGACTCAAACATAGCTTGGGCTTCCCAGGTAGCACTTGTGGTAGAGGACCCACCTACCAATGCAGGAGATGTAAGAGACCTTGGGTTCTATCCCTGGGTCAGGAAAATCCCCTGGAATAGTAGATGGCTACCCACTCCAGTATTCTTGCCTGGAAAATTCCGTGAACAGAGGAGCCTGGCAGGCTGCCATCCGTGGTGTCGCCAAGAGCCAGATACAGCTTAGCAACTGAGCCCACAGATAAAGAGCATGAAGGTGCGTTCTTCTTAAGAGATTAAGGTTTCTTTCACGCCAAAAATGAGGTTCTTTTTCCATTTCAGTGTAAAACCTGCTCCGAGCCCAAACAGATCAGCAGCTCGTCCGCCATCCACGACAACCCCAACCTCATCAAGCCGATTCCAGTGAAACCCAGTGGCAGCCGGCAGCAGCGGGGCCCTCGGCCCGGCCAGGTGCACGGTCCTTCCTCTCCACCCGGTCCCAGTGATTCCTGAGGGACTTTGGCCCTGAGACTGGTCAGGGGCGAGAGGGTGGGGGGCTGTACTGTGGAGGTGCCCTAGAGTTGATCCAGGAAAGAGAGATTTCAAAGTGGAGGTTTTGTCATCATGTATAATTTGCTCTTCCTACAAAGGATTGCTGTTTTGACGTTTGGCATTTCCCTTACTTCTGTGAACTTGACTCCTTAGAGATTAATGTGTTCCAAAAAGACAGCAGCCTAATACCACGTTGGAGCTGATGAGACTATTACCCGTTGGGCCATATCCTTCTGAAGTTGGCCACTGACGAGATGCAGCCCTCCCCTTGGCACCCGGTCCGGGGCCATGTGCCCTGTGTGGGTGGGACTCCTGGTCTAAGGACTGGTGTCAAGTCCCCCTTTAGACCCCATGATCCATCACTGTATTTGCATCTAAGATACAAACATGAAACATGACATCAGTTTTTGTATGAGTATATATATTTTTCAGAATACCCCAGCATCAGCAAAAGGACTAATCTGCAAGTTCCATCACTGAGTGTCGGTATAACCAGTATCTACGGTTATTCCTCATCAAAAAAAATTTTTATAAGGGAGTTGTTAGTTTAAATCAACTTTAAGGATGAACATGGAGCCAAAAGACATAAAGACGGTCTCATGCAAGTCTTGCATTGAATTTTTTTTTTTAAATGTCTTTTCTAATTATCTTTTAGTTTTTATTATAAGTTTGCTTTTCGTGGAAATTGTTTACGAGAGAAACTAGAATATGTTTCTTTAGGGTACACGCGTGTTCTCCTAGCCCAACCGCAGGGAGCAGCAGCCGCAAGAGGCACCAGGGCGCAGGCAGGAAGGAAGAAGGCCTGTCGCCAGCCACAGGGGCGTTTACGCCTCTGACGGGCTGTTAGAGCTACTGCTGTGTATTCGGATCAAGTTAGACAGAGCGATGACTTAGAACTCTCCAGCCCTTAATTTCTATCATTCTGTGGAAAACTATCAGGAATTCTGAAACCTTTGTGTTTCTGTGTTTGCTCGGTGTCTCCAGGTACTTTCCAGGGGGAGGTATACTTCCTGTTGAGGAGATGGTCCTCCATCTGTCAGTGTCTGTGATTTTGCACACGGTCGTTCCCAGGCCCAGCAAGCATCTCCTGACTGCTCATCAGTCAGTGGATAGTGAGGGACTTCCACGGTGGTCCAACCTTTAGGGCTCCGGGCTTCTGCTTGCAAGGGGCCCAAGTTCCATCCCTGGTTAGGGAACTGGATCCCTCATGTGGCCCAGCCCCCCCCCCCCAAAAAAATTCAACAGATACTGAAATATGACAGCTGTCTTGGGATGGGAGGGAGAAGCCTGTGACAAAATTTGATGTTAGAAAGGCAGTCCCAGATATGTCAAGTTTATGATCATTAGGCTTTTCTATCCTCTAATCGACCCCTTGTAAATAGAAGCCATTGGGTGGGTAAGTTAGGTTTCATTCCCCCCATCACACATAACCAGATCACACATGGACACGCTCTCAGATGTGTGTGTTTGTTCCAGACCTCAGACCCGGAACCCCAGCACCTGTCCTTGACGGCGCTCTTCGGGAAGCAGGACAAAGCCCCATGTCAGGAGGCCACAGGGCCTCCCCAGCCCCTCCCCCTGCAGCTGCAGCAGCCAGAGAAGCTCCCAGTGCGGCAGGGGGTCGTCCGATCCCTATCCTATGAGGAGCCCCGGAGACCCTCGCCCCCGGTTGACAAGCAGCTCTGCCCTGCCATTCAGAAGCTCATGGTCAGGAGCGTGGACCTACAGCCGCTGGCAGAGCTGCCCGAGAGCCGGCCCTGCACAGACGCCCTCAGGGCGGCCTGCGCTGGGCCCGCCCGGACAGGGTCTCCCCGCAGCCGCGCACTCACAGCCCCTGGGACTCAGAACCCCCTCCAGGTGCAGAGTATCCCCGGGGCCGAGAACAGGTGTGAGCCCGGGGTACCAGCACCTGCCAGCTTGGCCACCACCCCTGCAGCCCCGGCCCAGCCCACCCATCTCAGCAGTGCCCTCCTGCCCCAGACTCCAGGGCCCTGGGCCCTCCCCAGACCAGCACCCCCCGGCCCTGGCCCCGGCCATCAGACCGTGGGGCCGGGCGAGGTCTCCCCACGGGAGCTGCTGCGGAGGCTCCAGGCGGTACAGCAGGAACAGCAGCTGCCAGCACCCGGCCGCCCAGCCCTGGCGGCCAAGTTCCCCACAGCCACCCCGAGCTCCCGAGCGCGGAACCCCCTGGAGCCCTGGAGGGACCCGCCCCCCAGCACTGAGCAGCCAGCTCCCCTCCTTCAGGTAAGTGTCCTCCTGCCGAGGAGCACTGGACAGGATCCATGCAGGACACCGCGTCTGCCTCCACCTCCTACCGGGAAGGGGTCTGCTCTCTGCCCAGTGGTCTGGGAGCCCTCCTTTCAAACACGCTTCATTCCTAGAGAGAAGACTTCTTGTTTCCATGTGTGACATGGATACAAGAAAACCCTAGGTCTTTGTGGTTGGAAACTTAGGGTCTGAAATTGTTCCAGGATGTCAGACCTTGGGTCCCTGCTGGTTACGTCGCCCACAGTAAAGCGTTGTGTATTCACAATGCAGTACGTGCTTTCAGGCACTGGCTGCGGGCCAGGCTCCTCTGCACGTGCTGCGTGGAGGTGAGCCGGGCGCCCTGTCCCTGTAGATGCCGCAGCCCGTGGGCTCTTGAGGTCAGCGGAAAAGCGGGTCACCGACCCTGGAAGGCACAGCCTCCCTGCCCATCTCTGCAGGGGTAGCTGAATGAGAGTCAGGAGAAGCCAGAAGCTGCCCCTGCCCCCGCCCCGACGACACGCACACTGACTGCCAGAAAGGAAGTGTCCTTCTTAGAAGAGCTTCGTCCTCCGGGGAAGCTGGTTCTCTGTGGTCACTAATAACTCAGGACAGTGACAAAACTGAGCTTGTCCATTTCTTCACTGCTCACGCACAGGCAGCATCTGGAGATCTGAGGGACGTTTTTCTGTTTGGGTTGGTACCGATTCATTGACAGTGCCTCAGGGCTCAAGTTTAGGAATTTCTTCCTGTGTATTATGTGTCCTCGTTGCTCCTTCTGTCCTGTTGGCACGCGGCTTGCAGCAGGGCCCCAGAATCGTTCACTTTTAGGAACCAAGGCTGCAGGCGTGGAGCACGGTCTTCGTGTTTGTCAGACTGTGGGTCAAAGTGCTCCTGTGGGCCGTTGATGGAAATCTCACCTCTGAGCACCTGCTGTCCTGAGACAGAGGCTGCTACCCGCCCCCATCCTCGCCCCAGCGCAGCCGTGCCCCCTTTCTCTGCTTGTTCCCGAGGATTCAGACCGGGCGCTGGGAAGCTGGAGTTAATGGTTGGCGGTCGCCCTGACGGGCACGCCCCCCTTCCCTGCTCACAGGCCTCAGAGCCGGTGCACTACTAGCCGCCCGTGGAGCCACCTCTGCTTCAAACGACGACCGGGGACAGTTACCCAGACCGCCTGCCCCCTCCGCCGAGAGGGTGACTGAGGTCACAGCCGCTCCCGAGGGGCCAGGAGACACTATTGAAAACTTGGTTTTAGATCTGGTAGCCAAGAAAGGCAGACTGACCAACCCAGACAGACAGGTCACTTGCAGGGCCTGCAGGAATAGTCCCCAGGGCGCTGTCCCCCCGGGCCCGAGTGCAGAGAATCAGGAGGTGGGGGGTGAGGATGGGACCCTGTGACCCTGCCCGTCCTGCCCACGCCAGACGAGGAGTAGGGCGGCTCCCTCACAGTGGGAAGATGGGCCCCAGCGGGCAGGGGCAAGCCCCAAGGGAAAGGCCAGGTCCTAGAGGCGATCAAATGGTAACCGGAAGCGGGGAAGTGAGCTGCTACTCAGAGGACGAGCCTTCCTGCCGAGGGGCGGTGGGTGTGACAGCAGACGCCAGGCCAACGGTACAGGGGTGGGGCGAGGGATGGTGCCGGTGCAGGCGCGGCCGGCCTCCTGTGGGCTGCCCGACGCTGGCGCTGCGGGCGGTGAGCCTTGGAGCCTGCCGTGTCCCCCTCACTGTCCTCGCCCTCCACGTGCGCCGGCGTCGGCCGCACCTGCCCACCTGCCTCCGTCTCCCTGGCCAGGCCCTCTCGCCGCAGCGCATCCCGGCCGCCGCGACCCCACCTCCACTCATGTCGCCCCTGGTGTTCGCGCAGCCCAGCTGGGCCCCGCCGCAAGAGAGGAGCCGTGCGCCCTTGCACCCAGGAAACCAGGACCCCGCTGCCACCCCCGCCGGCCTCCTCCTGCCCATGCGGACGCCCGAGCCCCCAGGGACCCCCGGCAGCGCCCTGAGCAAGCCGCAGCTCCAGGAGGCCCTGCTGCACCTCATCCAGGTAGGCGAGCACCGCCCCCTCCTCTGCCTCACCTGAGACCGTCAGGGTGCCCTGCCCACTTCCTGCTCCCCAAGAACCAGAGGGTGATGCAGCAGCTCAGAGCTTCCGGGCGGATGAGTCCGCTCCTCAGGGTGCTGTCCTTGGAGAAGGGACTCAGTCCTCCAGTGCAGGAAGGGAAGAGGCAGGCACCGACCCTGCCGCTGGGAGGGCCCTCGGCCTGGGGGCGTTGGGAACCAGCAGGAGGTGGAGAGAGGCTGCCCTGAGTCCCGGGGAGCGGGCAGCGGGGACAGCAGGAGCGGCCAGGGCAGCCCAGGCGTGTTTTACAGAGATCCTTAAAGCCTGCGGTGAGGATGGGGCGGGATGACTTCCTGTGCTCACTCGTCCCTGTGAAATACTGAGAACAAGGACACTTGCACAGAGCTGTGCAGGGCTGGGTTTCCGAGACCAGGAGACTGAGGCCGAGGGACAGGCCTGAGGGCACCCGCCAGCTAAGAGCAGAGCTGAGGCCGCAGCCTCACTGTCCAGCGCCTCTGCCCACCTCACAGACCCGCCACGAGGCGGCTGGGCGGCCCAGACAGAGCACACCCCAGGACTCGGGGCAGGCCCTGAAAAGCTGGCGGACCCAGACAGCTCAGCTCTCACGTTCAGGGGTCTTTGGGGTAAATAGTCTCTTTGGGTAAAAGGATTTTCATGTCGTTTTGCTTGAGTGTCAGGTGACCTTGAGAGAGCGGCCAGCACTTCTTTGCTCTGTAGTCCGGCTCAAAAAGTGGAAGTCTCCTCTAGTCAGACTGTTTAGTTTGAAGGTAATGCATTTTAGAGAGGAGGGGAAGGGGTCAGGAAGCATCTGAGCATGAAAGCGGAGCAGACAGGAGTTGCCCACGCCTCCCTGATTCCCAGGAAGGGGAGCCCCCTCCTTTTCCAGGGGCCACTTGTGGTAAGTTCATGAAGACTTGGGGACGACATCTATACACTTTTGTGAGCAATAGACAAAAACCCCTTAAATGTGAATGTACAGGCACTTACTCCATCTAATAACCCTGTCCACAGTTCTCGGTGCTGGGGCAGAGACACTGCGGGGCTGCGGCGGCCGCTCCCCTGGGCCTCACTAGTTAGATTTCACACGTCTCTCACCTGCACTGGCCGCGCCCCCGTGAGCCCCTGGGAGTGAGCAGGCGTGTGAGCCATGGGTGGATCGGAGCCGGGCGGGAGGGAGTCTCCAGCTTCAGAAACAGAAAACCTCCATGGGTCCCTCGGCCCCTGGAGCAGCAGCAGAACCCCCGGTCTCACCGCTGCCCACCAGCCAAGGCCAGAGCCCTCCTCAGCCAACGGGGCCAGGGCAGGGCTCTGGCTCTGGCTTCACTAGGCACATTGCCGTGAAGGCTTAACCTTGGCCCACAGCAAAGGCCGGCCTCCGCGGTGGCTCAGTAGTAAAGAACCTGCCTGCCAATGCAGGAGACCCAGGTTTGATCCCTGGGTCAGGAAGATCCCAAGGAGAAGAAAGTGGCAACCCACTCCAGTATTCTTGCCTGGGAAATCCCATGGACAGAGAAGCCTGGCGGGCTACAGCCCGTGAGGTCCTAAAGAGTCGGACACAACTAAACAGCAACAACCACTGCTTGTGAGTGACTTGGGGGCCTTTCAGAGCCACTAGTGATCTCGCAGCCAGGCGGGCAGGATCGAGTGGGTCCTGTCCTCCCCGAGCAGCCTCCAGAGGCCCGGTGTCTCTGCAGGCAGCAGACTGACCAGGCCTCTCTCGAGCCGGCCTTACTCCATGCTTTCCCAAGGCTGGTGCCCCGAGCTGCAGGCCATGAGCACCTGCAGCTTCCCCAGCTGACCGCTGAGGACCCACAGCTGACTCATACCACGCCCCCACCTCCACGGCCTGGCTTCAGCCCCCCTGTTCACACAGGTGCTTAGAGACCAGGCAGGTGAGCACACAGGTGGGGAGGAACAGCTTAGGATCCGGGTGCCAGCCCAGCCCCAAGACAGACTAAGCCTCTGGTTTCTGCAGCCGAGTCTCACCCCCTCAGGGCTTCTGATTCTGTTTTCCAGAATGACGACAACTTCTTGAATATCATCTACGAGGCTTATCTCTTCAGCTTGACACAAGCAGCCGTGAAGAAGACTCTATGAAAGCAAGACATTTCAAAACCCATGTCCGAAGTCCTCCAGTTCAAGGCTGTTTCTTGTCAAATGTTTCCCTAAATGTTTCTGCCTTTTTTAAAAAAAAAAAAAAAAAGAGTGTATAATATGAAATAAAATGTTTCGGACATTTTCAGTCACGCGTCTTTTTTCATTCCATCCTTCAGGGCACCGGGTGCCAAGGATTGCGCGCGTGGGAAAAGCCCTTTGCTCACGTCACATCACAGCGAATGCCGCGCTTCAGCGGTGTTTGCTTCTTACCCATCCTCAGCCATTTCTGAAGAGTATTCTCCCCGTGGAAAGGGCCCTTCCCTTCCGGGAATGCGGTTTCTTTTTCATCAGCAGCTGCAGTTATTTCGGGACCTCAGAGAACATGCCAACCACCAGGTGGCAGTGCAGGCCCACAACCACCGACGCGCCCCACCAGCTTCGCCTGTAACAAGGGGAGCGATTTTCCAGACAAAGTCAACCTGTTTGTCAGCACCCATTGGCACCGATTGCTGGGCCCTTGAAGGGAAATGCTTGCTGAAAGTATTCACCACTGGTTTCTATGGGGGTCATCCCAGGACTCCAGATACGTCCCAGGCTTCCAGCAACACAGCATGTGTCCAGCCCCTTCGGCAGAAGCCAGCCTCTGCTCCCAGGGGAACACTTTGCAGTCTTCAGCGAATAGAGCTGAGAGGAAGGCCACAGATCTTGAAGCCAGTTCTCGGCCTCTGCAGGAAGCCTGCGGCCCAGACGGGCTTGGGTTCACAGAGCCAAGGGGCTCACCCTCGGAAGGAGGCAGGAGGGCTCTCTCCAGGTTGACCTAGTCCCTGCTGAGCATCAGAAAGGAAGGGAGCTTTGCGTTTCTACAGCCCTGTTTGTTCTCGGACCATAAAAAGATCTCCAGGTGCCCACACGGGAGCCAGGCTTCACTCTCCTTTTAGGATCAGAAAAGAGGCGGGGGAGGTCGGTTTCCTCACTGCTTCTGCCGCCTGGACATGGACCGGGAGCACAGGCCTGGGGCAGGCGTGTGGCCAGGCTGGGTCTTAGGGCGCCTCCTCGCCCGCCCCCCAGGGAAGGAGCTAAACTTCCCGGGCCCCTCAAGTACACCCTGAGTCCAGGGACCTGCTGTCACCCCCCGAGTCAGGGAGGGACAGGTCCTTCTGCTCCTCCAGCACTCACAGCGTCTGACGCGACAACAGACCCTCAGGACACGTGAAGCTCGTCGCTGCCTGCGCAGGATCTCTGCGTTCTCACGGGGCAGGAGGGCAGGGGGAGACACGCGGACCTGCTGCCCCCGCACCGGGAACTACTCCCCTCGGCCCCACACCCCCCATACTAACCTGGAGCAAAATCAGCCTTCTCCCCAACTGCAGGCCGACCTCTAAAACAACCCTGCATATCCTTGATCAGTGTTCAGGGTCGCTTCTCCAGCTGGGGGAAATTAAAGCCACCGGAAATTTTCCCAATATACTTGTGGTAGCCAATGGCTGATTTCTGAAATAAGGATTTTTTTTTACTTGATTTGGATAAATAAAATAGCCCAGTCAGAGCACTGACAGTGCCAAGACAGCTGGGAGGACGCTCCCCCCGCACACCCCCTCGCAGTGTGGTTGGAAGGACGCCCCCGCCCCGCGTGGTCTGGCCGTCACCACAGGCTTCACTGGGCCATTCCAGGTCAGCACCGCGGTGATCGGGATTGAAAACGAATTCTCCATTCTTTCCTGGAATGAATCGCTTTGGAAATCACAGGCCCAGTTTGTTCAGAACAAACACGGAGCCCCCTTCAAAGGGCTCTCGGAGGCGGGGGAGCTGAGTTCCTCTGTGTTTAGGGGGTGGGGGCTACTTTGTCCAAAGGCCTTTCCCTGGAGGGTTCAGGAGGTGGACTGCAGGGCCACCTATACATAAACCCACTTACCTTTTTCCCACCTCACCCCAATTCCGAGACCATTGCAGACAGCCCCACTCCACGTCGTCGGCTCCCGCCAGCCCCTTGAGGCTAACGGAATCCCACAGGGGGAAGGTGAGATGGGTCCCCGGGCTCTGGGCTTTAACCCTGGAGACGGGACCCAAGTCAGTTCTGCCTGCTGTGGGGACAGAACACAGGGCCTTGGTCAGACGGCCTCGCCCCCATGTCCTGGATGAGGGACCCCATCTCAGACGCTGCTGTTTCATTTATAAAGCAAAAACTGTACGTGCCTCTCAGGTCCTCACAGGGATTAAATAGGAGTGACTCAGGGAACTGCCTCCCCAGGCCACAAGGGCCCAGCTGGGACTCCCGTGACCTCGCCTACCGCCCCGAGGGGCGCTGTTCTCCCCTACTCCTCTATGGATGATGGGGGATAGTTCCCCTCACCCCTTCTCTTCAGAGGAGAAGCCCTGACCTTCAAGGCACAGCAACCCCATCCCCATGACCCAGCTGCTGCTGCTGCCACCACCCTACCCTCATTGCGAGGCTGGAAGAAAAAGAAAGTGTCAGTCATGTCTGACTCCGTGACCCCATGGACTGTAGCCTCCAGGCTCCACTGTCCATGGGATTCTCCATTCAAGAGTACTGGAGTGGGTTGCCATTCCCTTCTCCAGGGGATCTTCCCGAGCCAGGAATCGAACATGGGTCTCCTGCATTGGAGGCAGATTCTTTACCGGCTGAGCCACCAGGGAAGCACTCACTGTGAGGCTGGAGGAGAAGCCGAAGGGATATCCTGTCCTGGACCGTCTTTGCAGAGACTGCGCTCTGCTCCTCCCCACTCATCAGCATCCCCAGGATCGTCTGAGCCTGGCCCTGCAATGCCCACCCACAGGGCCACCTCTGCACGACCCCCTGCACTGACGGGGACTCCAGGCCAGGGGCCACATCCCTGGTACCGGCTGACCGCCTCTCCCTCAGACACTGGTCACAGCCCACGGGTCCTGTCCCGGGACAGGCAGGAGGACGTGCGTCCTGCCCAGGAAGATCAGCCGCAGGCCAGCCCAGCCAGGGGACACAGCGGCCCCACCATGAATGCCGGTGTCCCTGGCGCGTAGCCCCCAGGGCAGGGGCTGTCACGTCAGGTTCGGGCCTCTGAACACCAGTGTGCAGGTGGTCTGGCCGGATGTCACCCAGACGCAGGCGGGAGAGGGAGCCCAGAACCGACCCGCGGAGCCCCCGGGATGCGGAGGGGTGGGGAGGGCACAGCGTCGTCTCTACAGCCCAGCTGCTCGCTCCCGCCAGCAGAGCAGCCGCCTGCCTTTCCACCTGCCTGCTCTGTTCAGAGGGCTTCCCAAGTGTCTCAGTGATTAAAAGATCCGATGCCTGCCAGTGCAGGAGACCTGAGTTCAATCCCCGGTCTGGGAAGAGCCCCCGGAAAAGGAAATGGCAACCCACTCCAGTATTCTTGCCTGGAAAATCCCATGGACAGAGGAGCCTGGTGGGCTACAGCTCATGGGGTCGCACAGAGTCGGACACGACTGAGCGACTGAGCCCGCACACGCACACCCTGCATGCAGCCCTGTGCCACCCCTCCCATGCGGGGAGGCCGGTGCGTCCCCGCCTTGGTGCACAGAGCCGTCTCCAAGGCCTTGTGTTGCCGGCAGCCGGCAGGCCAGCAGCTCCGCGTCTGCCCGGGGACTGGGGCCCCGGCGTGTGCTGAGTGCCTGGTTTTCTGGTTTCTGATGCTCGGCACCCTCTCTTACAATTGTAGGCGGGGTGGGGTGAGAGAGGTGGTTACAAACACTCGGTATATTTACCTCAAGCGTGAGTATCCAGATAGATTTTCACCAAACTGAGTTATGAGTAATGCCTCCCAACAGAGCCTTGCGAAAGCACACAAATAAAAACTGAGTGCAGACTGGTCCTGAAACTCCGGGGGGAGGCTGAAAGCCACGCTCGGCCGACCGGCCCCCTGGTGGCAGCTCAGCGCCACGCAACCGGCCCCCTGCGGGAGTTAACTGAAGCACTGTGGGAGGCAGGAGAGAATGTTCTGGATGGTGAGAGGGGTGGGAGCCAGCAGCTGTGAGCCAGAGGCTGCAGCAGCCACCTGGGGCAAGTCAAGGTGGGCTTCCCCGAGGTTGGCAGGAGCCAGATGGACATGCGAGGGGGCAGCGGGACCTCTCGGGTCTGGAGGAAGAGGTCCCAGCTAGCTGAGCCCACACGCAACCCTGGAAGACATAACCCGACGCCTGGACGGGGGTGACGATCTGAGGACCGGGGCGCTGCCCAGCAGCCAGGTGGCCAGGCTCCATGTGTCCTGTGATGATGAGCCTGGGGGTTCCAGGAGATCTCTCCTCCCAGCCCCTGTATCCTCCCTTAACCGGTAGCCCCGGAAAAGCCGTCCCTGTGTGTCTGCCGGGGGGACAGTGACGTTGTCACTGGAGCAGAGCAGCGTTTCCTGGGCAGGCCCCTGGCAAGCGTGGCCCCTTCCCACCCGGGGTCCCCAGGGTCCTCCTGAGGGAGGAGCAACCCCTTTGAAGTGGCCCCACCAGTGGGCACCAGGTATAATCTGTAGAAATGGGCGGCAAGGGGCCTGGGACCACCCCCTACCTCTCCCCACTGCCCAGGCCTGGATGCCATCGGGGCCCTGCCCGACGTGAGTACCCGGAGCTGGGCGGCGGAGGACAGAGCAGGGCCTGGGAGACCCACTTCTCGGGGGCACTGGGCTGTCAACCATCTACAGACCTCACCCTGCTCTGGACGTCCGCGTCCCCAGTGAGAAACTGCGGGGGTGGACTTGGTAACAGAAGGCAACCAACACCCCGGGGCGCTCTCTGCTGTTCCTGGCCCAGCAACCCAACACCCAGGTGCTGCTGTGGCCACTTGGTGCATGAGTTTCGGCTCAGAACTCACGGGTCCTGGGGGACTGTCCTCCCCCCACCCCCCAGGGAGCAGAGTGATCATGTCCTCAGCACGACGACAGGTTTAGTGCCCAGACTTTGGGGAGGGAGTCTGCGGCAGACAGAGATCCTTTCCGAGCCGAGGCCAAGGGTCCCAGGCCTCAGTCCTCTCTGTTGTCCACCCATGTCCATCAGTGGGGGGACCACATGAACCAGGCCGCTCTGAGCCCGAGCGGTCTGGTCACCGTCCAGACAGAGGCCAGATGTGGGCATCTTAGGCTCACTGGATGGGTGGTCTCTGCCTGCATCGCCGTGTACACACGCCGGTCACCCAGGAGGCTCAGGGCTGTGGGTGAGCAGCTCCTCAGGTCAGGAGGCCGAGTCTGGGCCTGGCTCTGTGGTTCATCTGCTCATGTCTGGGTGGAACTGACCAAGGCCCCCAGCCACAGCATCCCCGTCAGTGAGGGTTTGAACAAACATGGCCTGGTCCAGCCCCGCCCACCTGCCCCCCGTGTCCTCCGAGGGCCTTCCTTTCTGGTTAAGATGTAAGTTCAGGAAAGGTCATCCCCAAGCTGACCAGGGTGCCAGTTGTGACATGGCCCCCACCACCTCTGCCTCTGCCCCGGGATGGGGGTCTTTGAAGGACACTTGAAGACCAGTGGCTTTGCTGCCGGTGTTACCTCTGAGGGGTCCCTGGGCAGGTCATGGGCCTTGCCCAGCCGCCCTCAAGAAGCGGCCAGGTCGTGTATGGACCAGGCCAGCCACGCGGCCCTGCCTGCTTCTCCCAAAGGCCCTGGAGCTGAGCTGGAGGCCGCTTTGTGACCCTGGACAGAGGCCGGATGGGAGAGAAGAGACAGGACCTTGGGAAGATAAAGATCCAGTCTTGATTTTGCTGCTAGGGACACCGCCCCAGGAGGAGTCCTGACCCTGTCTGGGACGCCACCTCGTGCTCTGGGGACCTCCTCCGCCGCCCCTCCGCCAGTCCCGTGCTCTCCCCGCACCCAAGGGCACGGGCATTAGTCAACCTTCGGAAGTCAGTGTTTATTTATAAAGTTGCTACTGCTGCTTCTAGCATCTGAGAGCATCTTTCAGGCATTAATTAAGGAAGGTTCCCAAAAACCCAGGAGGGAAGGGAGCAGGGGCCTGGGGTCAACAGGGACCAGTTCCCCAGCTGGGGGCCCTCCCTGTGTTTCCCTGTAGCCGCTCAGTCTCCTCAGGACATGTGCATGCACGCACATGCGTGTATCCATGCACACATGCACACGTGTGCATGCCCAACAGCCCCCTGGCACCCTTCCTAACTGCCCATCCCTGGCCGCATCTCCTGAGCCTCCCCAAGCAGTGACCCCTGTAGTCTGACCCCACTGCCCAGGGGGGCGCCCACAGTCACCCCACACCCCTTCCAAAACCCACTCTGGAAGCCCCTTTCAGCTCCAGGCCCCTCCCTCGTGGTGGGGAGGTTTTCCTTGAGGCCAGAGGGTTGGGAGTGGAAGCCCAGGACTAGAGGGGATTCAGAACCCAGCAGTGCTGGACTGGCTCCTGCGGGGCACGGCAAAGCGCCCCAGGATCAACAGCAGTGGTGGATTGTCTGGGGTCTGGAGGCCAGAAGTCAGGCTAAGATCCCAGCAGCAGTGGCTCCTTCTGAGGGACAACTGGTCCACGCCTCTACTCGCCTCTGACGGCTTCCGGCCATCGATGGGTGTTGGGGGCAGATGGGAGGGGGGCTTCTCAGGGCCCAGAGGCGCCACCTGGGCTCTGCTTCCCCCTCATGCAGTGTTCCCGTTCCCCATGCCTCTGCCCCAGAGTCCCCTCCAGAAGGACATCCGTCGTGGAGGATGAGGGCCCATGCTGCTCCACGAACTCCGAGTGAGGTTACATCCGCAGGTCCCGGGGGTTAGGACCTCGGCTTGCAAACCGGGGTGGGGGGCCCCATTCAACCCTCACCGCTGTGTCTCTCTCCCGAATTTCACACAAATGGGTCACACAGCCCATGGTCCTGGTGGCCTTCCCCAGCTCCCGTGCTCCACCCCACGTCGGCTTTTTGTCTGGGGGGCTGGTTTCGAGGGCCTCTGAGCTGCTAGACCTGGGGCGGGCCTTCGAGGGCGTCCAGGCAGCGCTGCCGTGAGCACTTCCGCACGTGGCTCCCGGTGCAGGTCTGGGCTTGTTCCTGAGAGCGGAGGGGTCGCCGGGAAGCAGGTCTGCCCAGAATAGGCTGCAGATGGTGCCCCGTGACTCCCCGCCCCAACAGCAGCCCCTCCAGTTCTAACCCGTCCCCTCTGACATGGTGCGTGGTGTCTGGTGGTCTAGCTTGTGTTTCCCAGGTTACTCCAGATGTAGAGCACGGGTCCTGCACATGTGGTCCTGGCCACGCACACGTGATCTTGGGGCCACACTCCAGCACTTTCTTGCCCTCTTTTCAGTGTGGGTCTGCCCCATCCTATTCACGTCCCCGCGGAGTCTTTTGCTGGAGGGGGAGACGCCTTCAGTCTATTGCCTTTCCATCTTCTAATGGTGCATTTTGACACAATTATAAATGCTCTTAATCTTAAAGAAGCCCAAGTTATTAAATTTTCTCTTACAATTTAGTGCTTTTTGTGTTTTAAGAAATCCTTGCCAAGCCCAGGGTGTGTATTTTTAATTTACGTCAGTATGATCATGTTACAAATCCTTTCTTCCCACGAGAACTGTTTACGCTTTTCATCCTTCGCCATCTGCACATGGAATCTGCCGTTTCCAGTCAACTGTTTGTCCCCACAGCCCCTCACCCCGTGCGCTCCCTGCGGTCACTCCTGTGTCGTACTGGACGGTGCTGCTGGGGGTGGAAGCGCCCGGTCCAGGGAACCTCTGTCCTCACACTGGGCAGCTGCTCAGAACTTGGTCCCCAGGCTGACCCATCCTTCCCTCTGTGGAGGGCAGCACAGCCAAGGGGGTGCTCCAGGTGCCGGGACCGCCAGGCAGAGAGAGACCTGGACCCGCAGGCCTGGGACGCAGCCCAGGGACCTGCACTTCCGGCAGCCTCCCTGCAGGCCTCTGATCTGCAACCAGATTTCTTCTACTCCAGGAGCATTGATTGGGCACTTGCTGTATGTCTGTACTGATTCAGTGCTGGGAATAGTGAACACAGCAAACAGCCTCCCTCTGAGAGGAAAAGATGAATAACTGATGGGAGAGATGAGAGTGATGTCCATACGGCCACACTCCCCTCGGGTCAGAAGTTTCTCGTGCGTCTGCCTCCTCGGCAGCCTGTGGGCTTCCCCCTCCCTGAGGGAGCCCTGCTATCCTCGTGGCTCCAAGCTCCCAGCCCCCACAGAGCCAGTGTATGGCAGGAGGGTTTGCTGGGTCCTGACAAGAAGAGAAAATGAGAAATGGACAGGGAGAGGGGATACAGGGGTAACAGATGGGGAAAGTGAGGAGGGTCCTGGATGGCTCACAGACAAAGTTGCCTGGGATGTGACTTCTCCAGGGGACCAGGCATGCATGTGCGATAAGTTGCTTAGTCGTGTCTGACTCTTTGCAACCGACTCTTTGCAGCCCGCCAGGTTCCTCTGTCCATGGGATTCTCCAGGCAAGAATACTGGAGTGGGTTGCCATGCCCTCCTCCAGGGGATCTTCGACACCCAGGGATCGACCCTGTGTCTCTTATGTCTCCTGCGTTGGCAGGCAGGTTCTTTACCACTGTGCCACCTGGGAAGCCCCAGGGGACCAGGAGGCCCCATGAAAGGAGAGATCAAGGCAGTGAGCCGGAAGGACAGAGAGCACGGGACCCAGAGGCCGGTGGTCACGGTCCAGTGAGCCTGCAAACACCTGGCTGCAGAGGCCCTGGGCAACCCCCTCTCGCTGCCCTCTGCCTCCCGCCCCCGCACTCCCCCTCCTGCTCGGGGGGAAATGAGGACACAGCTTAGGCTAAGAGGGATGAGCCTCTAGCTGCGCTTCCCAAAATTGCCGAGAGGCTCCCCCGGCACCAATAGCTGCCTGTGCTCGCTCACGTGTGGCTCCCACACAGCTGCTGAGCTCAGGGCGGGCAGAGTAGCTGCACAGCCGCCCCCACCCAGGCCTCCCCCCTACCCACCAGGGATGTGCCACGGCACCCTGCCCAGCGAGGGCGACTGGCCTGCCGATCCGTCGTGGTGTGAGGACAGTGACAGGACGGGAAGGGCCAGGGTGGCTGCAGGACCCTGTGATGGGGGGTGCTCCGCAGAGCTCGGGCAGTGAGCAGGGAGAACCATACACAGTCCTCCAGGCCCGGGCCCCACCCTCCGGGGGGTGTGGAACCGAGAGCCAAAGAAACGAGGGGTGTCACTCTCCCTTCCCACTAGAACCTCTGCCACTCTTTCTCCAGGTAGAATCAGGAATCCCTTCCTTGGAAGCACCCAAGGGCATCGTGGACTGAAACTCCAGTCCCCTGTACCCTAGGCAAGACCTGGGACACCCCCCCGGAGGATACTGGCCAGTGAAGCCGCCTCCTCCTTCCTTCCTGGAGCACAGGGTCTCTTCCTCAAGGAGCGGGCACGCCAGCTCCCCTGAAGGCATCCTGGGCTGGAGGGTTGCCCGTCAGTCAATGCACAGGAAGAGGACTTACGAGTGAACAGTAACGGAGGCCATTTCTCAGCGCCAGCTACCGCACTAAGAACTTGGGCAGAGCCTCATCCCTGCTCAGGCATGCAGCAGGAACGTTGTCCAGGCAACACCTGGCCTCTTGGTCTTCCTTGGTACCAACGCCAGCCCCAGGTGAGACGCTGGGACTCGTTAGACCCGGGGATGGGGACCGTCCCCCTCCCACCTCTCCAGCCCACCTTATACCTTCAGGTGACAGTGTTGCTCACTTCTGGCCGGTATGTCAGAGCTAAAATCTGCCAGCAGAGGGGGCCAGTGAGACTCTAGGGAGAATGTGTGCCTTCCTGCTAATAAGTATAGAAGCATATGGCAAGGCCCTTCTTTCTCCTGCCTTGAACTCATATGTGATGTCTGGAAGGGCAGCAGCCATCTTGTGACAATGAGGTGACAAACGTGAAGATGAACACAGAATACAAAGGAGGGGAGAGTGGAGAGATGAAGCACCCAGACCCTGGCTCTGTGCTGACAGTCCTCGTTTGTTAGCTGGGCTTCCTGTTGCCTGCACTGAATACATACTTGCCCTACGCAGACAGGGAATGTCATCTCTGTTCCACAGACAAAAAAAATAGGGTGCCCTGCACGACAATGCTGAAGAAATGAACTAGAACTCAGACCCAGAACCCAGACACCAGAGCCTGAGTTCTTATTGCCTATGAAGTCTGTTAAACAAATGAGTCGTTTAAGTAAGATTGCAAGGAAAATGTTTGTTCTGTTTAAAAGGATAATTACAGGCTAATTACCAGTGAGTCCTGCCTTCCTATTAAATTCAGTGCAGTGGCCCCAGCTCTAAGGACTGACGCATCCTTCCCTGGCAGTGGTCACTTGGATCACTCCTCCCCAGAGGATCTGGGACTTACCAGACTGAACAAATGCAAACCCTGTCGTGGGGCCGGAGCCCAGGGCAGCCTGGGTGGACACCATGCCCCAGCCCAGTCCAAGCCACCCAGTCCAAGAAGGAGCTGAGGCCACCAGGGGAGCCTCTGCCCTGAGTCCCAGCTGCAGTTATAGGCAGAGACCATGCGCCAGTCCTCCAGCACTTTCTGGAGCCCTCTCTTCTAGCTGCCACTCGAGCCCACTTGGTCACGGTTGGCAGTGGCTGGGAAGACAGAGGCTGTGGGTTCCCTCTGTGTCCCCTCAGTGAAGCACGGTCCTGTCCTGCCCCCGTGGTGCTGCTCAGCCTCTGCCTGGGACCATGTCACATTCCCATGTGTCACCCCCAGCCCAGCTCTGAGCCAGCCCTCACTCGTGGGTACGGGAGGGACTCAACGGCTGGCAGCTGGCCTCGTTTCCCCTTGTGGTCTCTCTGTGCTGCTCCTGGGGCTGAGAGAGCATGGAAATTCACCCCAAGTTCTTTTCCACCAAGTCCCCCCAGCTTCCCATACCCCTCAGGGCCTCCCCTTCTCCTTTCCCTCCCCCTAAACGCACTCACTTCTTCTAACAGGTATTTATAGACCCAGCAGGTCCCCAAGGGGCCTCTCCGGGCAACCGGCTGCCTGCCTGGCCAGGCTCTAATGAGCCCACACCTGCTGCCCCAGGCTTTGAAGGGTCCGAGACTCCACAGGCAGAAGGCGGGGGCCTGATGTCCCACAGTGCCAGTGCCAGCAAATCCAGCTTGACACCAGGGTGATGCTGGACCTGTCACCTGTATCCCAGGCATGGTTCCTGTAACCGCAGGGTGGGATGGGGCTGGAGGAGGTGCATGGCAGTTAGATACACAGCACCCTCCCTCCTGGCCTTATTTCTCTGTCCCTCCTCCTGGGTTAAGAGTAGGATTGGCCATGTGTGATTAAAGGCACTGGGAATCTGACCCCAAGCTCTCCTGGGCCAGAGTCTCCAAATCTCCAGGAGCCAGAACCAGTGCCTTGTAGCAGTGAATGTTTTAAATGAGAAGCAGTCTCCGGGGGTCCGAGCAGGGGTCCAGACACATGGCCCTGCCCAGGGCAGCTGCAGATGTACCCCTTTCTCCAGCTTTTAAAAAACCCACTCACCATCTTAATCATTTCTAAGTATATAGTTCAGTACCACTAAGTACCCTCCAGTATTCTTGCCTGGAGAACTCCATGGACAGAGGATCCTAGCGGGCTACAATCTGTGGGGTTGCAAGAGTCAGACATGACTGAGCAACTATCTCACACACACACACACACACACACACACACATTCATACCACCATACAAGCATCTCCAGAACTCTGCATCTTGCAGAACTGAAACACCGCCCTCACCAACACTAACCCCCCAGCCCCTGGTATCACCCTTCTACTTCCTGTCTCTATGATTGACTCCTCCAGGGATCTCTTACAAGCGGAATCACACAGTACACACCCCTCTCTGTCTGGCTTATTTCACTGAGTGCAGTGTCCTCAAGTCCCCTCCATGGTGCGGCAGGTGTCAGAGCTTCCTTCCTTAAGGCTGAACCACATCCCCCTGTGTGCACAGACTGCTCTGTCTACCCATCATCTGTTGATGGGCACCTGCCCCCGCCCCCCAGCTCGTGGTGACTGTGACTGAAGCTGCTCTGAGTGACAGCTCTTCCTGTGGGACAGCTCAGTCCATCCAGGTTTGCAGCATCCGCTGGTCCTGCTGGCGTGACTGCAGTGCGTGAGGTTTCCCCAGGACCCTATTCACCTTAGTAAACGCTGCTGTTGCTGTTCAGTTGCTTAATCGTGTCCGACTCTTTTAGACCCCATGGACTGCAGCACACCAGGCTTCCCTGTCCTTCACCATCTCCCAGAGCTTGCTCAAACTCATGTCCATCGAGTCAGTGATGCCATCCAACCTCTGTCGCCTTCTCCTCCTGCCTTCAATCTTTCCCAGCATCAGGGGCTTTTCCAATGAGTCGGCTCTTCACATCAAGTGGCCAAAGTATTGGAGCCTCCGCTTCAGCACCAGTCCTTCCAATGAATATTCAGAGTTGATTTTCTTTAGGATAGACTGATTTGATCTCCTTGCTGTCCAAGGGACTCTCAAGAGTCCTCCCCAGAAGCACAATTTGAAAGCATCAATTCTTTGGTGCTCAGCCTTCTTTACGGTCCAGTTCTCACATCCATACATGACTGCTGGAAAAACCATAGCTTTGACTATTCAGACTTTGTTGCCAAAGTGACATCTCTGCTTTTTAATCCACTCTCTAGGTTTGTCATAGCTTTTCTTCCAAGGAGCAAGCGTCTTTTAATTGTAAATAGTCCCTTTAATAAACTCTTTCCAAGTCAATTCAGTTGCCATCCCCCTNCATACATGACTGCTGGAAAAACCATAGCTTTGACTATTCAGACTTTGTTGCCAAAGTGACATCTCTGCTTTTTAATCCACTCTCTAGGTTTGTCATAGCTTTTCTTCCAAGGAGCAAGCGTCTTTTAATTGTAAATAGTCCCTTTAATAAACTCTTTCCAAGTCAATTCAGTTGCCATCCCCCTCTTCCAGGGCTTGCCCAAGAGAAACAGGGACAGAGGCCAAGCAGGGCCACGGAGGGAGCTCAGGCCCCTCGTGGAGCCGTTGTGGGCCTGTGGTGCAGCAGCTGGCAAGATACCTGGGAGGAAGCTGGGTCAGCTGGTGGTGGGCCTGGGACTATGGAACAAGCATTGGCTTTTACTCTCATCGAGGTGGGCAGCTGCTGGGTCCTCTGAGCAGAGTGACATGGTCTGACTTACATTTTCAGATGGCTTCCATGGACCTCCCTGGCAGTCCAGTGGTTAAGACTCTGTGTTTCCACTGCAGGGGACACAGGTTCAATCCCTGGTTGGGGAACTAAGATCCCACATGCCAGAAGACATGGCCAAGAAATAAATAAATATTTAAAAACAAAAACAGTAAAAGGACTCAGTTTCTGGGTTGGAAATGGACTGAATGTGTGTGAGGGCAGAGTCTCGCTGTCAGAGGCCCTGCACTCACAATGGGGTGATTGGAGGAAAGTTTCTTTTCCAAAGAAACCCAGAGTCCAGCCACTGTGCTGTAGGAAAATCAAGCAGCCCGTGAGGAGGGGAAGCAGGTCTCCCAGACTCAGCCCCTGCTGAGGTCCCAGCCGACAGCCAGCAGCGGCCTATGGAACATGTGAACAAACCCTCCTGTAGGTGGACCCACCAGCCCCCACTGAGCTGCCCCAGCTGACACCACGTGGGATACCAATGAGCCTTTTCTGTGGAGCCTTGCCCAAAACACACACTCAGGAGCTAAACAGATAATTGCTTTTATTTTTAAGCCACTAAGTATAACTTGGCAGTAATAAACAATGAGAGTCTCACTACTTACCAAAAAGTGTTTACAGCATTATATACCCATGGCTCCCTGCTTTTGCTCCTTCTGTTTCTCCTATCCTATCTATTCTATATAACAGTCCCTTCAAGAGTCTCCAACTGGTGAACTCCTGTTCATCCTTCAAAGCCCAATTCAAATGTCCCTTTCTCTATGGAGGATGTCCCAAAAATTGCTCCCTGCCTTCTTCCCACCACAAGGAGAGAATAAATGTCTCTTCTATCCATACTATGCTGCTAAATACTTCACTTAGACGTGATGGCACTCAGCCGAGTGGTGGCTTTGAGACCAGGGTCCCTGGATAGACTCTAAGTATTTATCTCAAGCATCTTGTCCACCCTTCCTTCCCATCTGTGCCTCACATCTCCAGGGCATGGTCGGGGGCTGACACCAGGAAGATTCCCTAGAAAAGAGGGTTAAATTTAGGGAAGTTGAGATGAAAGACGGAAATACTCTTCCCCTTGTGGGAGTAAAAGCTGGATGTAAGAATAAAGCCAGGTGCAAGTTCCCTCCTTCCTGGCCGACAGCTGAGGGCTGAGCCCTGAGGTCTGAAGGTCAGAGACTTCTCTGAGTTTGGTAATGCCCTTAGCTATTGCTCTGGTCATTTTATTCCTGCTAAGAAATGCCCCCTCTGAAGGACTCAACTCTGAAGCCCTCTGCCCTCCCCACAGAGCCCCTGCAGCCCTGGGGAGTCACAAGTGGTGCAGTAAGGGGGCCCGTAGCTGGAGCAGGCCAGAGTGGACAACATGTGCACGTGAGTTGTGGCTCAGAGAGGCTGGGAAGGCATGTTCTTTGCACAGCCTGTGGGGCACACCCAGTGCTCTACCCCACCATCAGCCTGCTTCTTTGCAAGAAGTCTGCGGGCTTCCCAGCAGATCTGAGGGGCTGGGGCACCAAGTCACCCCTGCGTCTGTGACGTGGACAGGACTTCCTAGCAGCTGCAGGGCTTAGAGCGTCAGAGTCAGACAGCGGCCGCAGTGAGCAGGTGCCAGAACAGGGCGGCGCGGGCCGGGGGATCATGGCTCACGTCACGTGGGGGGTCACCCACAGCAGACACGGAACACGGGTGCAGAGGGAGGCACAAAAGGGAGCATTTATTTAAAATAACAGAGTCTGGGGAAGGGAGTAATTAGGAGTTTGGGATTAACAGACAAACACTACTATATATAAAATAGATAAACCAGGTCCTACTGTGTAGCACAAGGAAATATATTCAATATCTTGTAATAACCTATAATGGAAAAGAATCCAAAAATAGTGGTCTATGTGCATGCATAACTGAATCACTTTGCTATAAACCTGAGATGTTATAAATCAACTATAATATTTTTAATTGAAAAAACAAAAAAATTAAAAAATAAAATGAGAATCACTCCAAATGACAAACTTTAAGAAGTGGATGAATATCATAAAAATCATGAAACCTAGAAAAGTCACAGATTCTTTTTATTTGCTAATTGACCGATACCCATCTGTGGCACTTTTTGTAAATTTGTTATGATTCAAAATGAAGAGTATGCAGAATTCCCCTGAAACCCAGCATTCCTAGGAGCTAAATTCCAGCATCAGTAGCGATCACTGCCCCTCCTGACACGCAGCACTGACTCCCCACCAGAGAGGCACAGGAGCTTGTCTTGGGAACCCTTGCTTCTCCGGCATTTCTCTGCTTCTGCGGCAGCCCCACGCCCTGTTTTGCAGGAAGCAGCGAGTTTGATCAGGACAAGATGCACCAACCAAGAAGCGCTCTGACCGGTGGCAGGGGTGGGTGTGGCCTCCTATGGCACTATTGCCAGTTGGGGCCCACAGAGACAAGAATTTTCATCAAATCCTGTTGCGTGTAATTCCTGTCGGAAGAGAAGACAGCATATGTCATGTTTATAGTTATGGGGAATCACTGTCGACTGCTTCCTAACAGGAGCACCAGGCCTGGAGAGAACCAGGTCCCTCACTGACCACTTTGTCCCATCGTGGGTAGAATCTGCAGAAGATTCTGTGGTCTTGTTTCCCTCCCCTCCCGCACACTGCCAGCGGGGGACGCTGTAAGGTGGTCACGCTGCTGCTGGGGGGCGGCAGCCCTGAGGGCAGGCGGTGAGTGTCCCTGGAGCCACCCTGCCGGGATGGCTGGAGACAACGGTCTAGGTGGCTACACAAGACAGACTCATTGTATCCCCACTCGGCTTCCTCTCGGCTGGTCCCCTGTGGCCCACAGTCCCCCCAGCTCCACCTAGGATGGGGGAAATCAGACAGAGGACCTGAGATGCAGATGGACGTAGGCCTTGACCAGCAGCGGCTGGACGTGCATTAGGGACTGGATCCTTGCAAGGGGAGATGTGTATAAGAGACAGGCTCTGAGCCAGCCCTCACTCGTGGGTACGGGAGGGACTCAACGGCTGGCAGCTGGCCTCGTTTCCCCTTGTGGTCTCTCTGTGCTGCTCCTGGGGCTGAGAGAGCATGGAAATTCACCCCAAGTTCTTTTCCACCAAGTCCCCCCAGCTTCCCATACCCCTCAGGGCCTCCCCTTCTCCTTTCCCTCCCCCTAAACGCACTCACTTCTTCTAACAGGTATTTATAGACCCAGCAGGTCCCCATCAGAGACACCCTGTCCCCTCGCCTCCCTGAGCAAATGGGGATATCACACGGACCCCAGGATGGCTCTGAGGTTTCAGGAGCAGATTCGTCACAGGGTCAGGGTCGCTGCATCGTCTCCTGGGTCCAGGGACTGGTCTGCCTTTGTGACGCGGGAGGCTGAGGCTCACACGTGGTGAGCTGGCCCCCACTTCTGAAACCAGGATAATCCCACTGAGGTCCCTGCTGCCACCCTCCTGCTGCCAGGCGGGGATTAGAGAAGAGGCGGCGGATTAACTGGCTCATGCTGTCCCAGCCTCTCCTGTCAGTCCCTCTCCTGGGAGCCTGCTGCTCAGGTGGGGCCGCCCCTCTGCAGGACAGACAGGGGAGCCCCCTCCTCACACACAGACACTGCAGCCAGGACCCCACTGGAAGCTGGGGAACCACAGGCTTGTCCAGACCCGGAAGCAGAAGGTGTGGGGCCGTGCGAGGGGTCTGGGCAGACAGGGCTCAGGGTCTGAGGCTGCTCCCCAGCCTCATCCCACAGAGGCACCATGCCCGGGCCCCCCAGCACCCATGCAGACCCCAGCCCCACCTCTGCGGCCTGGGCCTCCCTGCGGAAGACAGCGATCCTCCTGTGGCTGCTCTCCAGCACATCCCTGTCCCCAGCAAGGGGGCAGGTCAGGATCCCCGTGGAAACGTAAGCCTTGAGGCCAGCCCCCTGCCCCAGAGACCCTTTCCTCCCTCCCCTCCCCGGCCCATCTCAGTCCTCGCCCCCCTCCAGCTCCCCTGGAGCTCGGCCACCCAGTCCCCCTGTCCATTTCCCCTGTGAACCTCTTCTCTTTCCCAAACCTCTGCCGTTTAGGGTCCCACCCCCAGCCCCTCCCCAGCCCTGATCATGGAGGCCCCCACAACTCCTGGCACCCTCAGCACCTGGGGGGGTGATTGAAGGATGAGCGGTTGGAGTGGGAGCCGAGTTGCTGGAAGTGACCATCAGGGTCCCCCAAGGATTTGCCAGGAAACCCACATCTCGACATTATGAGGGTAAACAGGCCTAAACTGACCACCAGCTTGTGCAGCCAGGAGTCAGGGGGAGTGAAGGGGGTTCCCCATTCCCTTTTTACGCCTGTCCGCCTCCCTCTTGGCCCAGTCCTACATTCTGTCACTAAGAGCAGCTCCAGGGAAGCTTCCAGTCATTCTGTGTATAAACTACTATGGGGCTCCCTGGGGGTGTCTGGTCTTTAGTGCTTAGTTCTGGTGGCTCCGTTAAATACAGTTCCAATTGGGATGGGTGCAGAGCATCCTGGACTAAAGGGGCTACCTGTCATCACTCCAAGCCCAGCACGAGGCAGACTGCTGCCAGCCTTGGTCTTACAGAATTGGGCCCTGCAGCCCACGGATGCCCGGGGCTTGTGTGTGGCTGAGCCGAGCATCAGGTTTGAGGTCCACTGTCCCCACGGAGGGGGTCCCACCTCTACTTTGTCACCTGCCTGTAGCCCCAACCTCCCAGACACAGCTCAGAGGTTCAGCCTCTCTGCCTCACATCCCCCCACCGAGCCTTTAGAAGAGGCGTCGTGGCCCCAGGGTGACCCTGCAAGGGGCAGCTGGAGGACAGCTGGCCAAGAAGCTGCATCTGTGCACGTCCTCAGGGTCTCCCGCCCAGCCTGCCCACCCTCAGCCTTGCTCCCTTCTCTCTAGCCCTCGGGGTGTGGGGTTAGGGCTTGGCTCTGGGTGGTCAGCTCTGCCCCTCAGCGGGGTCCTAGCCAAGGTGTTCTGATCATAGTGTAACTGTTGAGTCCTGACGGGTCCTCTGAATCCCTGCCCTACAGGGGGTGGACTGTGTGGGTGTGTTTTCCTGGGTGTACGTCAGTGTGTAATTGTGTGTGTGCCTGTGTGTGTCCCTGTCTATGTGTATGTCTGTTATATGTGTCTCTGCATGATTGTGCGGGTTTGTGTATGTGCATCAGTGGGTTTCCCTACATGTAGACACAGGCTTCCTGTGTACATGCGTCTGTGTGCATCTGTCTCTGTGTGTGTGCATATGTGTATACATGTGTGCGCATGGGTGTGCATCTTTGTGTCTTCATGTGTGTGTGTGCATGTGTGTGTACGGGCATGTGTGTGTGTGCATGAGTGAATCTTTGTGTCTCCCTGTGTGTACATGCACATGTGTGTCTGCACATGCGTGTGTGCTT
The DNA here is from genome assembly GCA_006410635.1 of Cephalophus harveyi. Classification (NCBI taxonomy): domain Eukaryota; kingdom Metazoa; phylum Chordata; class Mammalia; order Artiodactyla; family Bovidae; genus Cephalophus; species Cephalophus harveyi. The sequence goes on along the minus strand of SJYT01032422.1, from coordinate 322,685 downwards.
TTGTCTGTGTGCACGTGTGTGCAGTCATGTGTGCGTGCATGTGTGTGTGTGTGCGTGCATGCACACGTGTACTCCTTCTGTCCGGCAGAGTGAAGCTGTGGGCAGGCACCTTTGGCCGGGACCTGTGTGACACAGTCACCAAGTACTCGGGCTCCCTCCTGCTGCAGAAGGTCAGTCCACCCAGGGCGGCTGGGCAGTCAGCCAGGTGGTCAGAGCCAGGGACTCCGTCCTGGTGGGGAAACAGGATGTCTGTGCTTATGAAGGGCCCTGGGGACCATCTAATCCAATCCCCATTTCAGACGGTGAAACTGAGGCCCAGGGAAGGGAATGATTCGCCCGAGATACAGAGCAAGCGGGTGGGATGTCAGCTCAGGGGCCGGGAAGCCAACCCTGAGATGGGATCCGGGAACAGGAGTTTGTGGGGGTGAGGGACCAACGGGAGAGGGAGTGGGTGGGCCAAATGCAGGCCCCATACTGGGGAGCAGGCAGTGCCAGTTCTCCCGCCCAGCCTGCCCACCCTCAGCCTTGCTCCCTTCTCTCTAGCCCTCGGGGTGTGGGGTTAGGGCTTGGCTCTGGGTGGTCAGCTCTGCCCCTCAGCGGGGTCCTAGCCAAGGTGTTCTGATCATAGTGTAACTGTTGAGTCCTGACGGGTCCTCTGAATCCCTGCCCTACAGGGGGTGGACTGTGTGGGTGTGTTTTCCTGGGTGTACGTCAGTGTGTAATTGTGTGTGTGCCTGTGTGTGTCCCTGTCTATGTGTATGTCTGTTATATGTGTCTCTGCATGATTGTGCGGGTTTGTGTATGTGCATCAGTGGGTTTCCCTACATGTAGACACAGGCTTCCTGTGTACATGCGTCTGTGTGCATCTGTCTCTGTGTGTGTGCATATGTGTATACATGTGTGCGCATGGGTGTGCATCTTTGTGTCTTCATGTGTGTGTGTGCATGTGTGTGTACGGGCATGTGTGTGTGTGCATGAGTGAATCTTTGTGTCTCCCTGTGTGTACATGCACATGTGTGTCTGCACATGCGTGTGTGCTTTTGTCTGTGTGCACGTGTGTGCAGTCATGTGTGCGTGCATGTGTGTGTGTGTGCGTGCATGCACACGTGTACTCCTTCTGTCCGGCAGAGTGAAGCTGTGGGCAGGCACCTTTGGCCGGGACCTGTGTGACACAGTCACCAAGTACTCGGGCTCCCTCCTGCTGCAGAAGGTTAGTCCACCCAGGGCGGCTGGGCAGTCAGCCAGGTGGTCAGAGCCAGGGACTCCGTCCTGGTGGGGAAACAGGATGTCTGTGCTTATGAAGGGCCCTGGGGACCATCTAATCCAATCCCCATTTCAGACGGTGAAACTGAGGCCCAGGGAAGGGAATGATTCGCCCGAGATACAGAGCAAGCGGGTGGGATGTCAGCTCAGGGGCCGGGAAGCCAACCCTGAGATGGGATCCGGGAACAGGAGTTTGTGGGGGTGAGGGACCAACGGGAGAGGGAGTGGGTGGGCCAAATGCAGGCCCCATACTGGGGAGCAGGCAGTGCCAGCGGAGAGCCGCCCACTCAGTGCTCCACCCTGCCTGCCACGGTGTCCTGGCTGCAGGGCCCCTGGGCAGGAGCTGGCAACCCCCCACCACGAGTAGTTCACTGCCCTGTCGATTAAAGACGACCCGCCAGGTTCTCACTAGACCCCTCAAGCTCCAGTCCCCCTGGCATCACGACTTCCAGACCATCACAAAGGAGGATGCTGCTGTCCCACTGCCCATGGCCGAGGGTCCGTGTTCCCCATCTTATCCCCTCTGCAGCTTCAGATTGTTTCCTAAGCACTGCTGAAGGAGCCCTTGGCTTTTAAGGTCATGCCTGTCCCCTCCGGCTGTCCTGGCCTTGGGCATGTAGCAATGCCTGCTCCCCCCGACTCCCCTCACTCTCCCCACCGCCACACCAGCCCCTCAGCCAAGCAAGTTTCCTCCCATTTTCTCCTTCCTCTGACTCATGAGGGAGCTGGAGACGTGGCTGTTTGGGGTAAAAGCCATGGACTTGTAGTTTGGGGAACTAAGTAGCTCGTGCCCAGGTGGCTTCCCAGGGCCCAGACAGTGACTCAGCGGCCTTCTTAGTGCCCAGGCTCACTGGCCGAGGGTCAGGCAGTGCCCAGCCCTGCGGCTCACAGGGTGTGGGGGTGGGCATCAAGATCTCGAGCCTCGCAGCCCCTGAGAGCCATCCCTAGAGGCAGCAGGTGGAGGCCCAGCCCCTGAGCAGCTGTGTGACCTCAGTGAGTTTCACGACCTCTCTGGGCCTCAACCTCTCCCTCTGACGGATGTGAATCAGAGGACGTCTGATAAGAGAAGTCATTTGTCATCTGCAGGGGAGGTTTTGGAGGAGACAGGGCCATCCTGGCCCCAGTGTGAACATCCAGTGGGAGGGCGGAGGCTGCTAGCCCTCCAGGTGGACTTCTGGGTCCCAGAAAACAGGTGTGTCTCCGTGTGTCTCCTGATCAGAAATACAAGGATGTGGAGTCCAGTCTGAAGATCAAGGAGGTGGATGGCTTGGAGCTGGTGAGGAAGTTCTCGGAGGACATGGAGACCATGCTCCGCAGGAAAGTGGAGGCTGTCCAGGTGCTCAGCCTGGGGGCTGGGGGTCCACCCACCCCAGACACCGAACACCTGCCCTGGGCCCTCCCACCCACATCACCTTCTGCCCCCCCCCACAATCTCACCCTTCAGACCCAGATATCTTGAATGGAATCTACATGTCCGAAGCTCTGAACGCTGTCTTTGTGGAGAACTTCCAGAGAGACCCGACGCTGACCTGGCAGTACTTCGGCAGCTCTACGGGGTTCTTCCGCATCTACCCAGGTGAGGACTCGATGAGGCGTCTCCACAGTCCTCTAGGCTCTGTCTCTGGGAACAAGGTGACATTGCAACCCAAGAAGCACACTTTCAAGTGATAACTGACAAAGGGATGAACTAACGATGCCGTTGGAGCCCTCAGTAAATAGCCAATCAATGCCCACCTGGACTCTGGTCCTGCAAGAAGCATATGGGAGGTGGAAAGGAGGGCCAAACAGTTCTGACCTTCAGACGGCTGCATCCTCGCTGGAGAAATGGGGCAAAGTCCATTTTCAACAGTGGGAACGAGGTTGAATTGTGGGGTGTTCAGCCCAGCAGACAGTAGGGGAATCTCTCTGGTCTGCTGACCAAACAGAAAACAGAAGCCCCTCTACAAGGTCTCCAAGAGCTCTGCCTTCTGTTACTTCTCATTTAACAGGATTCACCTCCATAGCTCACACCCACTCTTATGCTAGCCCCCTCTCCAGAAAACCTTGATATGGCCCTGTGTTCTGAGACAAGTGTTACTCCCTTAATCAATAAAAATTGACTAGAAGACAGATAAGAAATTCAGGCAAAGCTTTAAATTTGGGGCCCCAGCTGTAGCAGTGGGAGCAAGAGCAAAACGCAGGTTCCCTTGCTGGCTCCCGCGGGCGATGAGCTGGTTCCTTTGATCAGGGTGAGGATGGGGGTGCATCCCAGGGTTGGGCTGGAGGGGTCCTATGTGGTCTGCCTTGGTGGTGTTGAGTGCAGGGGACGTGCGCAGTGCTCTGCTTTTGCTCCCAGTTCTTCAGAAGTGGCAGTTATGTTTTTGGTATTTTTGTATCTTGTTGTCCATAATTTGCCTCAAATGCACACGTGTGCAGTTATTTTTAGTCTATAGTTTCTTTGTATTTTGTTGCTCAAGGAGATGTTCGTCCAGGTATAAGCACTTCAGCCAAGGTCCCCAGCCCCAGCCTGTCCTGAGGGTAGAGGATGGTTCCATGTCCCCCAGGGTTTCTCTTAGGAGGAGTACAAAACAACCTCAGAGCTCACGGCTTCCCCAGGGTGGACTCTCCCATGAAAAATTAGTGTGAAAGTATTAGCTGCTCAGTCATGTCCAATTCTTTGCAACCCCTGGACCGTAGCCTCCAGGCTCCTCTGTCCATGGGATTCTCCAGGCAAGAATACTGGAGTGGGTTGCCATTCCCTTCTCCAGGGGATCTTCTCAACTCAGGGATCAAATCCGCCTGCACCAAGCCACCAGGGACACTGCTATCTCACTACCCAAATCCACAACAAGTCATTGGTTCTTTTCTGTTCTCTGGAGCCTCAGTGGGCAAGTTCATCCCTCTTCTGGGGAACAGCCCTTCAAATGCTTGGAGACACCTCCCATGTCCCTCGTGCCCTCCCCAAGGTGGAACTCCTGCTGCCTCTGGGCTCCCAGAGCCGTCAACTTGTCTGCAGGCACAAAGCTTGCCCATTTTTGTCCTGGGTTGTTTGCTGTTCTTGTCACTGGGTTCTCTTTGCAGTCTGGCTATTTCCTTGCATTCCATGGATCCCCTTTGCACTCTATTCACTGTGACTTTTGACCCACAAAAGTCTTTGTCTGTGCTTCTTGGTGTCAGGGAAGTGTTTTAATGTTGTTTGCTTCTCAATATTTTTGAATTCCCCTGTGAATTCTTCTTTGAACCTTTAGTAATTTAACAGTGTGTTTTATAATTTCCAAATATATGGGGATTGTAGCTTTATCTTTTTATTATAAATTTCTGATTCAGTTGTTTGCAGCCAGAGAACATGGTGTATACGGTGCTGATTGTATGAAATTAGTTGGGAGCTAGTTTGATAGCTTAATATGTCATCAACTGTTGTAAATATTCTACATGTGCTTGAGCAGAATATGGGTGCTTTAATTGTTGGGTAGAAATCCTGCTCACATCATTAGATGAAGCTTGTCAATCGTATTATTTAAATTTTGAATCCCTTTACTGATTTTATATCTGCTTGCTCTTCATTAACCTTTATAACACACTTTCTAAGTCTATTTCATCTAATATTCATGGAGATATTAGTGTGCTCTTGGTTGGTATATGCCTGATATCTATATATTTTCCATCCTTTTACTTCCAATCCTCTATGTCACTTTGTTTTAGCCATATCTGTTGAAAATAGCATATAGCTTTTTAATTTTTATTCAAACTGACAATCTCTGTTACTACTTGGCGAGTTAAGCGCATTTTCGTGTATTATACTGATATATTTGGACATGCTACAATCTTATATTTTAGATTTCTCCTCCTCCTATTTTTATATTTCCTTTTTGCTTCTTCTTTTCTTTTTTAATGATTTGCCTTTTTTTCATAAATTCTCCCCCTCCAGTTCTTTTTTTTTCCTATCACTTCTGAACTTAATCCCGTTTCCATTTAGTCATTAGTTCTGAATGTGTAACAGGGATTTATCAGGCACGTGTAACACAAGGTTTTACAATTAAATCATATTTTACCTTCTTTGCAGTCAAAAAAGCACCTGAGAACTCTCCTGCTTACATCTCTGCCCCCACCCTGACTTCTTAATCTCCCCAAATTAGATGCCTTTACTGTTATTTGATACAAATATCTCGTGTGTGTTCCCGGGCCTTTCCAGATTCTAAGAAAGCAAGGCCATAGAAATGAACATCTCTCCCTCAAGATGTGTAGGCAAGCAGAGCTCTTTACCTGTCTCTTATACACATCTGTGAACCCCCTCCCCCTCCTCCCCTGCCTTCCTCCCTTCCTCCCCTCCTCCCCCTTCCCTCCCGGGTCACAGCCACAGGCCCTCCATGAGGGTGCCATGGGGAATCTCCTGTAGGGCAGCACTAAGTAAGCTTTGCCCCTTGGAACTTCATCTTGCCCTCAGCCACGAGGGCTGGGTGCAGGGCAGCAAGGATTGCTCTGCCCAGTTCACAGGAGGATAAACAGAGACCCAGAGGGTCGCAGATGATGTAAAAATCCCATCTTCCTGGTAATAAATGCCCTGCTGTGTCTCTACTTCTATTTACTGTGCCTTTTTTTTTCCTTTATCTTTTTTTTTTAAGTTATTTGTTTATTTATTTGGCTGCACTGGGTCTTAGTTGCAGCATGTGAGAGCAAGTTCCCTGACCAGGGATCAAACCCATGGCCCCTCCACCAGAAGCTTGGAGTCTTTACCACTGGATCACCAGGGAACTCCTCTTTTTTTTTTTTTTTTAAATATATTTTATTTATTTATTTATTTTTGGTTGCTCCATGAAGCATGTGGGATCTTAGTTCCCCAACTGGAGACCAACCCCAAACCCCTTGCAGTGGAAGCGCAGTCTTAACGACTAAACCCCCAGGGAAAACCCAATGACTTTAATTTTTAAAGCAGTGTTAGGTTGACAGCAAGATTGTGAAGGAAGCACAGAGTTCCTATTTACTCCCCTGCCCTCACAAACACAGCCTTCCCAGCTACCAGCACCCCCACCAGCTGGTACACTTGTACAATCAACGAACTGACACCGACGCGCCATTGTCGCCTGAAGCCTATAGTCTGCTTGAGGGCTCACTCTTGGGGGTGTGCATCCCAAGGGTTTGGACGAACATGTTATGACATGTACCCACTGCCATAGATCACAGAGTGGTTTCACTGCCTTGAAAGGTCCTGCTTGCCCCTGGCCACGGCTGGCCTGTGGGCTGTGTCCCCAGGCTTCTGTGTCTGACCTTCCCCGGAACACTGCATAGTGGAAAGGACCCTGTGTGTCACTTGCAGACTGGTTTCCTGTCCTGTGACCTGCCTCTGCCTTTTGGGCACTGAGACTAGCACTGCTGTGCACATTCGTGTGCAGGCGCTGGCCTGAGTGTCTGTCCCCGGTTCTCGTGGGTGGACCCCTGGGAGTGGACCTTATGGGGCCCCTGGCCTCCTTTCCCCATTCACTCTCCCCCTCATGTCCCCACTGCAGAATCTGGTGGAGGCTGCTGAGGAGGCTGACCTGAACCACGAATTCAACGAGTCCCTGGTGGTGAGTCTTCCTGCCCCACAGCCCGGGGAGGTACGACAACTAAAGTCCCGAAGCCCTTCAGGCCGGGTCCCCTGAGGACGGGACGTGGGGTGGGTGAGGGGGAGAAGGGGCCCAGCACCGTCTTTCAATACATGCAGGTGTATATGAACCTGCAGGGTTGGTTCTGAACCACACAGTTGTGTATAAATCTGAGGGCTGGTTCTGAACTGCACAGGTGTGCATGAACCTACAGGGTGGGTTCTGAACCACACAGGTGTGTATGAACCTGCAGGGTTGGTTCTGAACTGCACAGGTGTGAATGAACCTGCAGGGTTGGTTCTGAACTGCACAGGTGTGTATAAATGTGAGGGCTGGTTCTGAGCCGCACAGGTGTGTATGAACCTGAGGGTTGGTTCTGAACCACACAGGTGTGTATGAACCTGAGGGTTGGTTCTGAACCACACAGGTGTGAATGAACCTACAGGGTTGGTTCTGAACTGCACAGGTGTGTATGAACCTGCAGGGTCGGTTCTGAACCGCACAGGTGTGTATAAATGTGAGGGCTGGTTCTGAACTGCACAAGTGTGTATAAATGTGAGGGCTGGTTCTGAACCGCACAGGTGTGGCATGAACCTGCAGGGTTGGTTCTGAACTGCACAGGTGTGTATGAACCTGCAGGGTGGGTTCTGAACCACTCTGAGTCCTTGAGGAGCCATTTGCAGCCCAGTCCAGGGCCAGACTGCAGGCTGTCTCTTCAGAGGGGAACCCCCTGTGGGGACCCTCTTCTGGGGCCCAGGAGCCCTCCCACTGCCATCAGAGCTCAGGGTGCTGGTGGGGGCACCTCCATCTGTCCACCTCCCCTGAATCTGTGTCTGCCTGTCTGTCCCGACGCTGGCTGTGTCCACACACCAAGCAAAGTGGGGACTGAAGCCACAATCCAGACGGTTTACTTCAAAACCCGAAGAATCAACCATCGGGTCCAACTGTTTGGAGCTTGCCCCAAATCAGTGGTGGCTGGACTCCTCAGCCTCCGGTCTACCCTCTCTCAACCCCGTCCCTCTCCGTCCCCCTAGTTCGACTATTACAACTCCGTCCTCCTCAACGAGAAGGACTCGAGCGGGGCGTATGTGGAGCTGGGGGCCGAGTTCCTCCTAGAGGCCAACGCGCACTTCAGCAACCTGCTGGTGAACACCACCCTGAGCAGCGTGCAGCTGCCCACCAACGTCTACAACAAAGGTGCCCACCAACCGCCCCCCGGGTCGGGGAGAGTGAGCGCGGCTGTGGACGGCATCGCTGCCGGCAGTGTGCCTCTGAGTGTGCATTTGGGTGTGCTCGTATGTTCAGGTGGAGACTGACTTCATCTCCCCTGCGTTGCCCCCCCCCACAATCTCACCCTTCAGACCCAGATATCTTGAATGGAATCTACATGTCCGAAGCTCTGAACGCTGTCTTTGTGGAGAACTTCCAGAGAGACCCGACGCTGACCTGGCAGTACTTCGGCAGCTCTACGGGGTTCTTCCGCATCTACCCAGGTGAGGACTCGATGAGGCGTCTCCACAGTCCTCTAGGCTCTGTCTCTGGGAACAAGGTGACATTGCAACCCAAGAAGCACACTTTCAAGTGATAACTGACAAAGGGATGAACTAACGATGCCGTTGGAGCCCTCAGTAAATAGCCAATCAATGCCCACCTGGACTCTGGTCCTGCAAGAAGCATATGGGAGGTGGAAAGGAGGGCCAAACAGTTCTGACCTTCAGACGGCTGCATCCTCGCTGGAGAAATGGGGCAAAGTCCATTTTCAACAGTGGGAACGAGGTTGAATTGTGGGGTGTTCAGCCCAGCAGACAGTAGGGGAATCTCTCTGGTCTGCTGACCAAACAGAAAACAGAAGCCCCTCTACAAGGTCTCCAAGAGCTCTGCCTTCTGTTACTTCTCATTTAACAGGATTCACCTCCATAGCTCACACCCACTCTTATGCTAGCCCCCTCTCCAGAAAACCTTGATATGGCCCTGTTTTCTGAGACAAGTGTTACTCCCTTAATCAATAAAAATTGACTAGAAGACAGATAAGAAATTCAGGCAAAGCTTTAAATTTGGGGCCCCAGCTGTAGCAGTGGGAGCAAGAGCAAAACGCAGGTTCCCTTGCTGGCTCCCGCGGGCGATGAGCTGGTTCCTTTGATCAGGGTGAGGATGGGGGTGCATCCCAGGGTTGGGCTGGAGGGGTCCTATGTGGTCTGCCTTGGTGGTGTTGAGTGCAGGGGACGTGCGCAGTGCTCTGCTTTTGCTCCCAGTTCTTCAGAAGTGGCAGTTATGTTTTTGGTATTTTTGTATCTTGTTGTCCATAATTTGCCTCAAATGCACACGTGTGCAGTTATTTTTAGTCTATAGTTTCTTTGTATTTTGTTGCTCAAGGAGATGTTCGTCCAGGTATAAGCACTTCAGCCAAGGTCCCCAGCCCCAGCCTGTCCTGAGGGTAGAGGATGGTTCCATGTCCCCCAGGGTTTCTCTTAGGAGGAGTACAAAACAACCTCAGAGCTCACGGCTTCCCCAGGGTGGACTCTCCCATGAAAAATTAGTGTGAAAGTATTAGCTGCTCAGTCATGTCCAATTCTTTGCAACCCCTGGACCGTAGCCTCCAGGCTCCTCTGTCCATGGGATTCTCCAGGCAAGAATACTGGAGTGGGTTGCCATTCCCTTCTCCAGGGGATCTTCTCAACTCAGGGATCAAATCCGCCTGCACCAAGCCACCAGGGACACTGCTATCTCACTACCCAAATCCACAACAAGTCATTGGTTCTTTTCTGTTCTCTGGAGCCTCAGTGGGCAAGTTCATCCCTCTTCTGGGGAACAGCCCTTCAAATGCTTGGAGACACCTCCCATGTCCCTCGTGCCCTCCCCAAGGTGGAACTCCTGCTGCCTCTGGGCTCCCAGAGCCGTCAACTTGTCTGCAGGCACAAAGCTTGCCCATTTTTGTCCTGGGTTGTTTGCTGTTCTTGTCACTGGGTTCTCTTTGCAGTCTGGCTATTTCCTTGCATTCCATGGATCCCCTTTGCACTCTATTCACTGTGACTTTTGACCCACAAAAGTCTTTGTCTGTGCTTCTTGGTGTCAGGGAAGTGTTTTAATGTTGTTTGCTTCTCAATATTTTTGAATTCCCCTGTGAATTCTTCTTTGAACCTTTAGTAATTTAACAGTGTGTTTTATAATTTCCAAATATATGGGGATTGTAGCTTTATCTTTTTATTATAAATTTCTGATTCAGTTGTTTGCAGCCAGAGAACATGGTGTATACGGTGCTGATTGTATGAAATTAGTTGGGAGCTAGTTTGATAGCTTAATATGTCATCAACTGTTGTAAATATTCTACATGTGCTTGAGCAGAATATGGGTGCTTTAATTGTTGGGTAGAAATCCTGCTCACATCATTAGATGAAGCTTGTCAATCGTATTATTTAAATTTTGAATCCCTTTACTGATTTTATATCTGCTTGCTCTTCATTAACCTTTATAACACACTTTCTAAGTCTATTTCATCTAATATTCATGGAGATATTAGTGTGCTCTTGGTTGGTATATGCCTGATATCTATATATTTTCCATCCTTTTACTTCCAATCCTCTATGTCACTTTGTTTTAGCCATATCTGTTGAAAATAGCATATAGCTTTTTAATTTTTATTCAAACTGACAATCTCTGTTACTACTTGGCGAGTTAAGCGCATTTTCGTGTATTATACTGATATATTTGGACATGCTACAATCTTATATTTTAGATTTCTCCTCCTCCTATTTTTATATTTCCTTTTTGCTTCTTCTTTTCTTTTTTAATGATTTGCCTTTTTTTCATAAATTCTCCCCCTCCAGTTCTTTTTTTTTCCTATCACTTCTGAACTTAATCCCGTTTCCATTTAGTCATTAGTTCTGAATGTGTAACAGGGATTTATCAGGCACGTGTAACACAAGGTTTTACAATTAAATCATATTTTACCTTCTTTGCAGTCAAAAAAGCACCTGAGAACTCTCCTGCTTACATCTCTGCCCCCACCCTGACTTCTTAATCTCCCCAAATTAGATGCCTTTACTGTTATTTGATACAAATATCTCGTGTGTGTTCCCGGGCCTTTCCAGATTCTAAGAAAGCAAGGCCATAGAAATGAACATTTCTCCCTCAAGATGTGTAGGCAAGCAGAGCTCTTTACTGAAGAGGGACTGTGTGCACCAGAGTGAAGGCAGGAAGGGATTCCAGCTCCCAGAGGACATTCAGGGAAGGGGGTTAAAGGACACGTTGGGGAGGGGCCTCGGGAGTCCACTCACCTCCTGCTCAGGTCTCAGATTGGTTGGCATCCAAGTGAGGTTTTGAGCATCACCAGTCTAGTTTCCTCCTAGTGCGCTCACGCCAGAGTCAACTTCAGCCTGCAGCCACAGCCTGGCCTCTATACCTGTGGGCTGTGAGCCCTGAAGGGGGTTGTACAGTGTGGGGGAAAAAAAAAAAAAATATATATATATATATATAAGAAAGGAAAAGGGGGGAAAGAAAAGGGAAAAAAAGGGAGGGAAATGAAAAAGAAAATCTAGTTTCAACTAGTCTGAGGTCCACATGCTTGCAGTCAGAGGTTTTCATCTGTGGGGAAACCACTTAGGAACATTCGTCAGGCCTCACCCGTGTCTCTCAGGGCGCTAGGAGTTCAGGAGTTTTGGGGGTCCTATCTGTGAAATGAGCCCAGCTCTGGATCTGGGCAGTTGGGGGTGTGTCCATTCATCAGCTGCTTCCCGCCTTGCTGCCCCCTCAGTTTACAGAGTGTGATGACTGGTCCCACACACACTCCCCACATCCCCAGCTGGCCCTGCCCCAGGCGTCCTGGCCATCCTGGGGTCGGCAACTAGCCCGGGGCTCTGGGGCAGCCTCGCCGAGTGAGGCCTTCTTTTCCCCAGGCATCAAGTGGACTCCGGATGAGAACGGAGTCATCACCTTCGACTGCCGGAACCGCGGCTGGTAAGCGACCCCGGGGCCCAGCCTCTGGGGCTGGTGTCTCTCTGCAGCCTCCGGGTTTTGCCTAGCTCTCCCCCAGGCCCTGTTCTGCACCCACCCTGGGGCCTCGGGTGTGCAGAACTAATCCTGCACGAGAGAAGAAGAGTATTTGTCCGCCTCACCCCACAGCTGCTCTGCTCCAGGACTGACCACACCTGTCCTGCCACCCGACACCTCCTTCCAGGGCCCTGAGCTGACTGCACACCCACCCTCGGCCAGATCCCCTCTCCCCCCGCACCCCTCCTCTGGCAGATCTATAACCAGGTCTGGGGGGTCTGGCTCCTTCCCTTCCCACTGCCAGATCCCCCTGGAACTCAGGTTGGCCTGAACCAAAGAGGACAAGGGTCCCTACCAAGACCTGACCATCCCCACCTGACATGCTCACTCAGTGGGCACAGTCCCAACTGTTGCCCCCACAATGACTGCCAAACAGCTGAGTGGTTCCAGACACGAGAAAGCCTGGGGGTTGACTTGAGCTTTGAGCCAGAGTCTGAACGGAAACGAGAGACCCAGCCAACAGTGATTCTGACTCCAGCTATCCCACCACTGACCTGTCCCTCCCCCTCTGCTAAAGGTACATACAAGCCGCCACCTCCCCGAAGGACATCGTGATCTTGGTGGACACGAGTGGCAGCATGAAGGGGCTGCGGATGACCATCGCCAAGCACACCGTCTCCACCATCCTGGACACGCTGGGGGAGAACGACTTTGTGAACATCATTGCGGTAAACAGGCCTCCTGTTTGAGAAATACTTCCACCTGCACCAGAGTGACCTGTACTTATGGGCACTCGACGCTTCGTCCCTTGGAGCTGGGGGTCTCCCACCCAGGATGGGCTTGAAGGGGTCCACAGTTTCTGAGATCACGTGGGAAGTGCGTATATCCATTTCTCTGAGGCAGCAGCTCTCCTTGGGCTCTCAGACGAGTCTGGGGTCTGATCTAGATGAAGGAGCATCTGGGTAGACCTCTAACTCAGCCCCATCCCTGTGCCCTTGGTGGCGTGACCCTGGCAAGACCCTCCTTTCCACAGGATGGGAGGCCCCCGGCTCCCACTTCCTTTGTCCCCGAATCCAGACACGTCAGGAGGGAGGGGCCCACAGTCCCCGGTCCTGATTCTCCTGAGGACCACACCACCTACCCCCAGAAAGGGATGAAGTGGAGGGACAGACAGACAGAAATGGAAAGACAAATTGGGCGACTCCTGGACTCTGTGAGCTCCAGGGGTGGACGGCACCCAGCCGGCCTTCCCAGAAGATGCCCAGGCCAGGACTCGGGAGAGAATGTTCAGAGTCAAGGCCCTGCTGTTCCCTGTACTCCCTTCCCTCTACTCAGAGAAACTGCCAAAAGCATAGGGTCCCCAAGATCATATTACACAGGGGCCCAGGTGAGCCCACCCCTGACCCTCTGTGAGTCGTGAGCTTCGTGACTGGGCCCTGACTTGCCAAACTGACCCTGTGTGTTCTCCCCTCTGCCCTTTGGCCTCCGCCCTCTGCAGTATAACGACTACATCCACTACATCGAGCCTTGTTTTAAGGGGATCTTGGTCCAGGCAGATCGGGACAACCGAGAGGTGGGTGTACCCGGAGCCCGTCCGGCTTCTACTTCCAGGGGTGGGGGTGGCCTTGCCCCCGGCCACTCACGGCCTCTCAGCTTCTCCTGGGGGCTTCTGAGAAACCTCTGCTGCAGACGTCCAGCTGTGAAATTATGGGGTGGGTCCTGCAGTCATGCTCTTCTGGGCAAGTAGCTCTGCACAGCCTCTGAAAGTACCACCAACGGTGAAAGTTCCCAGGCCCAGCGACCGCTGGCCCTCCTCTAACTTCTTATCTCCAACAGCACTTCAAACAGCTGGTGGACGAGTTGATGGTCAAGGGTGTGGGGGTCGTGGACCAAGCCCTCCGTGAAGCCTTCCAGATCCTGCAGCAGGTCTGATGTGTGTTGGGGAGCACAGGGCAGGGATGGGGCAGAGGAGGCAGGGAGTCACCATCATGTCTCCCAGCAGTTCCAAGAGGCCGGGCAAGGAAGCCTGTGCAACCAGGCCATCATGCTGATCACCGATGGGGCTGTGGAAGACTATGAGCCGGTGCTGGAGAAGTACAACTGGCCGGACCGCAAGGTTCCTCTCGGGGAGGGGTGTCGGGGAAGGGGGCGCCAGGGGAGTGCCTCCTCCTGCCGGTCTGCATGCTCGGCCCACAAGATCCAGGGTGACGTTCCAACATCAGGATGACCCCAGAGCCCCACTCGAGGGCACAGAATATGGTGGGGATGTAATACTGTGGGCTGTGAGCCTCACCAGGCAGATCCCCACACCAGGCAGGCATCCCCCCATAAGCCCCCACACCAGGCAGGCATCCCCCCTGCCATGAGCCCAGGCCTTGGGCCCTTCCTGGTTAGAGGGGCTGAAAGTGCACAGTCCAAAGCCCAGACCTAGACCCAGATGCGGCCAGGCCCCTAGCGGCCGGGATTCAAGCCTACCGGGTCTCGTCCACCAGGTCCGGGTCTTCACCTATCTGATTGGGAGGGAAGTGAGTTTTGCTGACCGCTTGAAGTGGATCGCCTGCAACAACAAAGGTGGGTGATGCCACGTGAGCCAGGGTGTCCGGGGCCTCTCCTGAGCACAGGTGCTGAGCCAGGGCCCTGGTGAGGAACCCAAAGCGGAGGTGACAGCATCCACCCACTTCCTCCTCGGACAATCAAGACGGGTGCTGATTGCTCCGTGCAGGGCTCTCACCCCACGACACACCCCCTAAGACGCACCCAGAAGTCGGGACTTTGGGTCTGCAGAAGCCGGGGGCATCTCTTCAAATGAGGTTTTACCCAAACTGCCACACGGAAAACCAGGCAGACAGGGGGACCGACACTTCAATGCCGGTGCTCTCTGGTGTCCGGCCTCCATTCCAGCTGCTGTAGATGAAGCCCATGAGCTTGGTTCTGCTCCAGACTCAGGGCACAGGCCATCGCTTTCTGTAGAATAAGGCTTTGTGTGTAGCAGCCCTCATCTCTCTCTGGCCAGAACGCGATACCCAGGCTTCACAGTGCTGACTCAGGCCCCTCGACCCCAGCAGGATGTCCAAGCACCTGCTCTGGACGGTCCCAGCCCTGGGAAATGGACGTGGTCAGGACGGCAGGGACAGCCCTGACTCTGTCCGGAAGACAGGGAGGTGAGGCGGGGAGACATACACGTGAGCCGTCAGTGAGGGGACAATCTGAACGGAGCTGTGGGCAGAGGGGTACAGGCTGCCCAAAGTGTGGGTGAGGGGGCAGACCTCCTGCATTTGGGGTGTCAGGGCAGGCCCCCTGAAAGGTGTGGGTCTAAGGTGAGATGTAAAGAAGTGGTAGGAGTGAGTCAGATGCACAGAGCGAGGAAAGGCATCGAAGTGTCTGGGACGAGAGGCGTTCTGGGAGTAAAAGCGGCCTGGCTCCCCAGAGCTGGGGAGAGCGTCCTGTGGGTGATGGTGAGCAGATACGTGCTAAACCAGTCACAGACTGTACGGCGTTTGCCTCAGCTTCAGCCCCCTCCCCATGACTGACAGAGGACTGTGGTTAGAGAAAGGAGGAGGGAGGCTCTCTGCAAATAGGCCTGAGAGGTGGGATGAGGGGCAGGCGGTGAGGAGTTCCAATATAAAATCAAAAATTAAATGTTGAAAAATGCTATACACTTGAAACTAACACAGCCGTTCCCTTTTCCAGCGGATCTTCCCAACCCAGGAATCAAGCCGGGGTCTCCCACATTGCAGGCAGATTCTTTACCAACTGAGCTATCAGGGGAGACATAAATCAGCTAGACTCCAATATAAAATAAAAAATTAAAAGACCTAGGACAGAACTGTCTGCCATGGGGTGCACCCTGCAGGACAGCCCTGGGGGATGAGGGGCAGCCTCGTGGCCTGAGTTGAGGCTCTGCTCCTCCCAGGGCAACTCTAGATCTTGGGGGGTGGGGGTTCTCCCAAGTCCAGGCAGGGCCAGGCCTTCATGTCCTGGCAGCACCACTGCCCCAGGAGAGGGCGGCCTCGGGAGAAGCAGCGCCCAGTGCCTGAGCCAGGGCAGCTCCCAGCCAAGAGCTGTAGGCAGCTGGGGGTGTGCACCTCGCGTCCACGGCCACCCTCTCCCCCACCAGGCTACTACACGCAGATCTCCACACTGGCAGATGCTCAGGAGAACGTGATGGAATACCTGCACGTGCTCAGCCGGCCCATGGTCATCAACCATGACCACGACATCACCTGGACCGAAGCCTACATAGATAGCAAGGTAGGGCCCCAGGGAGCAAGCGGGGCCTCCTGGGTTGGGGAGGGGCGGCCAGAGCTCCTCCTGGGGAGGCATTGTGGAGCGACCTCCCCACAGGGGGCAGAAAAGCTCTCCCCATTGGACAGAGACTTCGGCCCCAGACTGTCCCTCCTCCGTGGTCCTTGCCTGCCTCCCTGTCCCCTCCCACCCACTCCAGGAAGAAAGGGGACTGACCAGTGGTTCAGACACTGCAGCTTAACCCGGCATCTTCCCTTGGACCCCAGTGTCCAGTGAGACTCTTGTAGGTCCCTCCAATGTAGGACCAGACTTGGAAGGTAGATGGTCAGATGAAATGTCTAGGAAAGGGACAGTCCTGATGCTCCTCAAACCTCATCATGAACACAGACCCCCATGTCAGGTTGGGATTAAGACAGACCTGGGAACGGTGGCTTCCATAGGAGGGACATGCGTTTCTCTCTCCCGTACAAGAAGCCTGGAGGTGGACAATGAGCTCCCTGGCCCCTCCTGCTGCCCCCTCCCATGCCATCCCTGGGG
This sequence comes from Cephalophus harveyi, assembly GCA_006410635.1. Taxonomy (NCBI): domain Eukaryota; kingdom Metazoa; phylum Chordata; class Mammalia; order Artiodactyla; family Bovidae; genus Cephalophus; species Cephalophus harveyi. Next base: position 306,093 of record SJYT01032422.1, on the reverse strand, counting down.
TCCACCTTGTGCAAGCGGCTACAGGGGCTCAGAATGGGGGCAGCCACATTCTAGGCTTCCGGTGGAGGAGGGGAGGGGCGCACACCCCACCTCTAAGGGAAATGTCCGCAGAGTCTTACCGGACACTTAACCTGGCATCTCAGTGGCCAGAACTGGTGCCCCGGTTGCTCCTCGGCGTGTCCTCTTGCTGCCTGAGCCTTTGTGCCTGGGCTCGTGCACAGAAGGACCTGTCCTGTGGGTGTGCCTGCCTCCTTGGCGTGGCCGAGACAAGAGGCCTGGGTGAACGGGTTCGGGGCAGGACCGTGGGCTCAGGGCTCTGAGAACCGCCCTGGCTCAGGGCTTTGCTTGCTGTGGTGTCTGCCCCAGCCCCCCTCCAGCCCCCTCCCCTCCGGCCTTTCTGCCAACTATCCTCCTCACTCAGAGAAGGAAAGCCTCCTTGGGGGCAGCCGTGGTGACTCGGGTCCCCATCTGCAGACTGTCCTGTCGCCCGCGCCCCTGACAGCTCTCCACCCGCAGGCACAGAGCCTGGCGCTGCTGACCACCGTGGCCATGCCCGTCTTCAGCAAGAAGAACGAGACGGTGAGTGGCCGCGCGTGAGCAGCTGCCAGGTTAGAGCTGGGGCCGCTGGCCGGCATCTTTAGACCCGGGGTTCTCGACACAGCCTCAGGGTCACCATGGGCAGGTGTAAACACAGGTTCCAGGCCCTGTGCCCAGGAACCCACGTCTCCCGGTCAGGAGGGGCGGGGCGGCATCCTCACTTCAGGAAGCTGCCCTGTGATTCTGCTCACCCAGCCAGGTGCTGGCCAGCTGCTCCCCTGCCTGGGGATCCTGGGCCAGAGGGGTCACCTGCCCGGCATCTAGCAAAGCCACACTGACCCTGTGGGTGTGGGCAGGCTTTGACTTATCTGTGAAGGCTCTGGTGGGGGCGTTACAGAGCCTCCACTCCTCCGTCTGGCCGGAAAAACTTCCCTTACAGGCCCCGTGTGCTTCAGAGACCTCAGCGCTCAGATTAGGCTCCCCCCCAACCCCGGATCCCAGTACTTCAGCCTCTGCTGTGAAGGCTGATATTTCATTCAACTCTGTATTTCATTTAAATATTACAACTTCAGTGTTAATACAGGGCAGTAACCTTCCCAGCATGAGTTACTCCTGGGGCCTCTTCTGCTAGGTTCTAGGTTTTTATTCCAGGATCTCAGCCTAAACTCTAACTGCAGAGCAAGGACCGCCTGAGGTGCAAGTGGCTTCCTCTTGCGGGTCTGGGAGGGCCGGGGGTCCAGCCTGGCCTCGCACATGGGAAGCTGGGTCCCCTGACACTGACGTTTCCTTCCAGCGGTCCCATGGGATTCTCCTGGGCGTAGTGGGCTCTGACGTGGCCCTGAGGGAGCTGATGAAGCTGGCGCCCCGGTACAAGGTGAGCCTGGATCAGCCCCCGAGTGGGGTCACAGGCTCCCCAGGAGCCACTTCAGCAGGCTCAGGAGCCTCCCTGCAGACAGCGTGGCTGAGACCAGAGCTGGGACGCGGTCTGCATTCCTCCTCCTAATGCCCCCTCCCCAGACACTCCATCCCTGACATCCCTCATCGACCCAGAGCACCGCAAGCTGACCCAGCTGGAGGCCGTGGTGCGCTTCCTGACCCAGGAAGACCCCGCCCTGGAGTGTGAGTGTCCTCTGGCCCGAGCTCAGGACTCCACGGGGATGAAGGGCTGGATCTGTCTCTTATACACATCTAGATGTGTATAAGAGACAGCCCCCAGACACCCTGACATCCTGCCTTCCTGTCCCACACCCAGACACTCCTCCAGACACCACCCCCCACATCCTGCCTTTCTGTCCCACACCCACACATGCCCCCAGACATCCCCCTGCCCACACACACACCCTCGATGTGCAGGCACGGAGCAGAGGGGATGGAGGCCGGGGCCCCTGGGACCTTGGCCACATCAGCTGCGTCCTGCTCTGTGGCCTCTGGCACTTCTCCCCATCCTGGTCCTCCTCCCTGCCCAGTCCCACTCTTCCTGCACAAAGACCCCCTGATACCCCCTCGATCCCTGTCTCCCCAGCTCGGGGTGCATGGCTACGCCTTTCTGAACACCAACAACGGCTACATCCTCTCGCATCCTGACCTCCGACCCCTGGTAGGTGCCAACCCTATTTGCCTTGAGGTCTTAACCGTACGGGATTTGGGGGCAGTTCATGTATGGGTGCTCAGTCATGTCCGACTCTCTGCGACCACATGGACTGTAGCCCGCCAGGCTCCTCTGTCCATGGGATTCTCCAGGCAAGAATACTGGAGTGGGTAGTCATGCCCTCCTGCAGGGGATCTTCCTGACTCAGGGTTCAAACTTGGGTCTTCCAAATTCTGGGCAGCTCCTTTACCATCTGAGCCACCACACCCAGATTTGGGGGTAGTTTATAGAAACAGTTGAAACAGTGAATGGATTCCATTTAAGAACCCAATATAGGGACATCCCTGGTGGTCTGGTAGTAAAAGTCACAGGGAGACAGATTTCTCCTCTGGATGAGGAAGAACTTTCTAACAATTAGAGTCCCAAACCAGGACAAGCTCCTCGTCAAAGGAGATCTCCCTCCGAGGCCCGGAACCATCCATCACTAATGTTAGCCAGGGCCCCTCTGCTTTGGGTGGAGGAATGGCCTAGATGCTCTGGTTTATGGCTTTGCCCCACGGGCCTTCTGGAAGGGCTGGGCTTGAGCGGAGCCTTGTGCTAACTTCGTGTCTCTCCCCCGCCCGGCCCTCTCAGTACCAAGAGGGGAAGAAACTGAAGCCCAAGCCCAACTACAACAGCGTGGACCTCTCGGAAGTGGAGTGGGAGGACCAGGCTGGAACAGTGAGTGGCCGAGGGGGAGAGGGTGGGTGGCTGGACGGCGGGGCCCAGGGGTGAGGAGTGCGTAGGTGCTGAGCTCACCCCGCTCCCTCGGTGGAGACTTTCTGGGCCCAAAGCAGAAGTGGTGCTGCTAACAGATGGTTCTCCCCATGGCCCCGGAGAGATAACAGCTGCTCCCTCCGAGGTTGAAGGAGCTCGCGTCTGTAGCCGCAGAGGTTGGAATCGGGCAGCTGTAGGCCAGCCTTGGTGTCAGGAGCTCCTCCTGGAGGAACTAGTGTCTGGAGGGCTGGCCGCAGTGTCCCTCGCTCATTAGCCCACTGGGAGCCTTATCTTGGTGAATTCTAGAATTCCAGCTAAGGGGAATAGAGCTCTGGAAGCAGATCTCTTTTCCCACCCAGGCTGCTTGCAGGGGAAAGGGGAAAACCAGGCGTGTTCCCGGGGTTGACCTCTAAGCCGAGGCTCAGAGCCTCCACACTCCAGTGTGTGCCGAGCAATTGATTTTGTTTTCTTTCTCCTCGAAGCTGAGAACAGCCATGATCAACGGGGAGACCGGGTCTCTCTCCATGGATGTGAAAGTCCCGCTGGACAGAGGGGTAAGCGCTCCAGGAAAAGGCTGAGGTCTGGTCCCAGGATGTGGCATCCTGGTTAATTAAGGTTGGCGGTGTTGACAAGGGACCTGGCCAAATCAGAATGTAAATCTTGAGAACTTGCTGGAACCTGGAGGGCCCGAGCGAGGGGCCCAGCCCAGCCGGCATCAGCCCCACAGAGCTTTGGCCAGGAGTGACCGCTCTCCAGGGCTTGCTTCTCAGGGGCCTAGGGTGAAGCAGCAGCAAAGTTGCTCAGTTGTATCCGACTCTTTGCGACCTTCCCAGACAAGAATACTGGAGTGGGTTACCACGCCCTCCTCCAGGGAATCTTCCCAACCCAGGAGTCAAACCTGCGTCTCTTATGTCTCCTACATTGGCAGGTGGGTTCTTTACCACTAGCGTCACCTGGGAAGCCATCTTTCTGCCTTACCTGTCTGCCATGTGGCCCTTTTGTTGTTTATGGTGGAAAGGGGGACGGTGTTAGTCGCTCAGTTGTGTCCAACTCTTTGCAGTCCTATAGACTGTAGCCTGCCAGGCTTCGCAGTCCATGGAATTCTCCAGGCAAGAATCCTGGAGTGGGTTGCCATTCCCTTCTCCAGGGGATCTTCCCAATCCAGGGATCAAACCCAGGTCTCCTGCTTTGCAGGCAGATTCTTTACTGTCTGAGACACCAGGGAAGCCCCTGGAAACAGGGAAAGTGACAGTTAATTTTGCAAACTGTTAGCAGCTCTTGTAAAGCATGTCATCTGTGAAGAAGTTGAAAATTACTGCTGTTCCTCAGAGCTGATTTTCAGGAATGGGTCCACCCAGCGATGCCTTCCTCTCCCCACAGACTCGCTTGTCACTTACAAGGCACAGCTTCCCCTTTCCGTATAAAAGGCCCCACTGGCTGGCACTGACTCTGCATTGTCCCTTGACATATTTACAAATGTCACCTCTTCCCTCCCACTACCATTGCCCTTTCGCCTTCGAGGGAAGAACATGGGCATCCGTAGGCAACGATTAGACCCAGGTTCTTTCAACGACACAGACTTTCCTGGAAGCCAAACGTGGAAGCCCTGGGAAGGAAAGGAACTCTGCATTCCTTTTAGGTGTGCAGGCTGGTTCTCACTGGGACCTGCGTGAGTTCTTTGGCCTCTGCCTGTTGTTTTCAAGCTCTGGACTGAGAGGGCCTCCCTCAGGCAGGCCGGTCAGCATCTCTGATGACCCATCAGGCCCAGCAGGTCCTTCTCGTGAGCCAGAAAAGGCAGAGGTGGCTTCCAGGCACCTCCACCCTCATCTCAACCAGACTCCCACTCACAGGTGTTGGGGGGCTCCCACCTCAAAAAGAGGTGAAATAAAGACAGTTTCAAATAGAGGGGATCAAAGTTCATCCCTAAGAGAAATACTTAAGGAAATTCTTCAGGCAGAAGAAAAACGACACAGATGGAAAATTAGATCAACACAGAGAAAAATGAGCAGCATTGGAAACGATAGATGCGTGGGTTAGGATAAGATTTCATTCGTTCTTTTAACTTCTCAAAAAGACAACTGTTTAAAGGAAAAATGTTGACGTTGTGTTGTGGGGTTTGTAATGTGAGCAAGTGCAAGATAACAGCCGCAGAGAGGGAAGTTACCCCATTTCATTAACACACGAGAAGAAACCAGCACTTGGCTACCCCAAAGCATGCTGAACACGCTTGACAAAACCTCACTGGGAGCAGAAAGAAGCATCCTCAATCTGATTAAAAAAAAAAAAAAAACCATCTGTGGAAAAGTTCACTTTCAGTGGTGAATGACTGAACACTCTCTGAGACTGTGAACTTGGTAAGGTGTCTGGTTTCACCACTTGCGTTCAACATTGCTGGGGACCTGGCAAGAACCTGTCCTTGTAATAAAGCCGGGAAACAAAATAAAAGGCATGAAAAATAGAAAGGAGAGAGTAAAGCTATCTTTGTTCACAGCAAGATAATTGTTCACATAGAAAATCCCCCAAATTTGCAAAACAGCTGCTGGAACTAATAGATAAATTTAGCCAGTTCACAGAACACAGAGTCACTGTTATAAAAATCAATTATACTTTTATATATAGCCAGAAACATTTGCAAAATGAAAATACTTTTAAGTTCCAATTTCCACAGCACAAAGAATATAAAATAGGAATAAATCTCACATATATGACCTCTACACTGAAAGCTACATAACACTGCAGAAAGCATGTCAAATAAAAAAATTAAATAAATAGGAAAGTATAACCATGTTTATAGATTGTAAAATCAATACTCCTATAGATTCAACACAATCCCAATAAAAAAATCTAACACACTTCTAGACATAGAAGAAGGTGATTCTAAAATTTATATGAATATGCAAAAGACCTAACATGGCCAAAACTATCCTGAAAAAGAGGGACAAATTCTTTTTTTGAATGAGATGGATGATTCACAGTACCTGATTTCAAAGCTTACTTCAAAGCTGCAGTAACCAAGCAGAGTGGTATTGACATGTGAATAGACAAATGGATCCATGGAACAGAGACTACAAAAATAAAACACAGAGAAAAACACACAAGTCGCCAGCATATTTTTGATAAAGACACCTTGGCAAATCAATGGAGAAAGGAAAGACTTTTCAACAAATGGTGCCGGAACAATTGAATAAATGTACCAAAAGTCACTGAGATATACTCATACCATACACAAAAACTAATTTGAATGTCGCTCAATTACAAAGCTCTCAACGTAAAAGCTAAAACTGTAAGGCTTCTAGAAGAAAATGCAGATGAAAATCTTTACAATCTGAGGTTATGTAGTTTTCTTTGACAATATACCAAAGGCATTAAACATACATTTGAAAAATTGAATTTCATCAAAAAACAGTTCTGTTCATCCGGAGACACAATTAAGAAAATGAAAATCCAGACACAGACTGTGTCCAGACCATAAAGAACTTCTCCAGATTACTAACAAAAAGTCTAACAATGTAATTTTAAAAAATGTGGGCAAGACACTTTAGCAGACCTTTTAGAAATGAAGAAACAGACATGACCAACAAGCCCACGAAAAGCCCAACCAGCAACTTTAGTTGTCAGGGAAATGCAAATTAAAACTACTCCCATACCCTCTAACATAGCTACCGTTTGAAAGACTGATAATTCTGGCCAAGATGTGGAGAAATTGGAGTTCATACATTGCTAGTGGAAGTATAATGAAATAATTTGCGGAAGTTGGCAGTGTTTTATAAAGGCAAACATATTTGCATATTTTGCAAAGGAATTCCTTCCCTGGTACTTACCAAGAGAAATGAAGACACACATCCACAAGAAGAACACTCACAGCAGCTTTACTCAAAACAGCCCTAAACTGGGAACACCGGGATGACCACCCACGGAGGGCAATCCTAGAAGTATGCCGTGGTTTGCCTCCCTGAAGTACGTGCTGCTCGGCAGGGAAAGGAACACAGCGCTGACACGCTCAGCAGCACGGGTGGGTCTCAGGAACACTCCGTGGAGCAGAAGTGGTGGTGAAAGGGCTCGTGCTGTGAAAACAGCAAACCTCAGCTGTGGGGATGGCGGTCAGAGCAGAGCTTGCCCCGGAAGCCGGGGGCTGGCCGGAAGCAGGCTGAGCGATCGCAGGGGCTGCACACGATCCCTGTCTCAACCCGGAGGCAACCCCACAACAGCAGACATTTATCACAGTTGCTGAAATGATACATCTAGATGTGCGCACTTCAACTTTTCTTCAATTAAAAAATAGAGAAAGAAAGAACAAAATGTTAATGCTCCCCAGTTTCAGTCTCAAACCAGCCCCACTTGGAACCCATCAGTGCTCTGGCTGGCCCCCAGCTGCCCCTATGGCTCTCAGACACCCCACCCAACTGGGAGAGGGTCTGCCTGAAGCAGAGGGGGCCAGAGGGCATCAGGCAGGACGAGGCCCGGGCTGGGAACTGTCCTTTCTCGCTTGGTCCGTGGCTGATTTCCTACTGAAACAAACCTTTTCTGCTACCTTCTCGCTCTGCGTCCCATCCAACATCTTACTCCAGTTTCCAACCCAGAAGAAAAGCCTGAAAAAAAGGCAAAGGGGATAAGGACAGCCCCATGGCCAAGTGCAGCGTGCGGCATTCCCAGAGGCATCCAAGTGCATGCAGATGGTACAGCCTATGGGGCACCGGAGCCCAAGTCAACCCTGCCCTTCCTGCCCACTATAAACACCCTCACCACCTCCCAGCAGCCCACTGGGGATGCTTTTGTCAATTCTGATTCACAAACAGAAATGCAATGCCCAAGAACGTGAGGTCACTCACCCAAGCTCACCAGCCTGCGAGTGACCAGCGGGGCTTACACCAGGGCTGTATGATGCCTGTGCCTGTCTTAGCCACAGTGCACACCCCCCGATGCCTGACTTGTGCAAATTCAGCTCAACTTCAACATGGCAGCTTTGAAAGGAAAAAGAAGCTGTGAAGGGCAGCAAGGCCTGGAGGGGTCTGGACTCCAGAGGTGGGTGGTTCCTGGTGGGATGTACAAGTGTGAGCTCCAGCCAGCAGCCTGTGCTGGTCCCTCCTGAACCATGCCACCGGCCAGCGCAGGGGCCACCAGCCAGCCAGACTTTCTAGGTTTCCATTTCTGTTAACTGACAGTAACTGAGATTTCAAATTTCCATTCCTGAGTGGTACACGTGGCCCCATAGGGACAGTGCAGTCTGGACTAGGGCCCTCAGTCAGGCACACCTTCCCCAGGGCTGCAGTGTGCCTGTGGGAAAAGGCCTTTGAGGTTGGGAGGTCGGCCCATGGGAGTGGGGGAGGGGCGGTTGGCACTCCCTCCCCAGCCTGCACACTTCCCTGGTGCCTCTTTCAGAAGCGAGTTCTTTTCTTGACCAACGACTACTTCTTCACGGACATTAGTGACACACCTTTCAGGTGAGGGGCCTGGATCTTACTTGCGGGGGCTGGGGGTGGGGTACAATGTCAGGGCCAACCGCTCAGGTGGGACTTTCAGGTCTGGGACTGGATTCACTCATAAGTAGTTGGCAACTTTGTGATAACAGAAAAAGACCCAGGTCTACACTCGGGAAAACTGAGGTCTACACCTGCTTTGCTGTGTGACTCAGTGTTGCAGTATGGCCCAGTGTTCAGGGCCAGGAGCTAAACTAAGTTGCAATCCCAGCTCCGCCACTCATAGGCTGTGAGATCTTAGGCAAGTTACTTAACTGCTCTGTGCCTTAGATGTCTCACCTGTAAAATGGGGGATGATAATAATAGCTGCTTCTTTGCAGTATTAAGAGAATTAGTGATAAATGTCATGATCTATCTGGAGGTCTTAAAGCAATGCAACTGTAAGTAGCTGTAAGATGAAAGGTAAGCCTTGAAGGTCTCAGTTTCCCTCCCATTATATAAATGTTCAGGTCTAGCATCACACAGTGCAAAGAGCAAATGCCCCTTCTCTCTGAATTCCCCATCGCTCGGTGAAGGATGGTCCCCAGTCCCGACTGGTCCCTGGGGTGCCTACAGGAACTTGTGACATTGTGTCCAGGTCCTTCCTTCCTTACTCGGGATTCCTGAGGTGGGGCCCAGGCGCTAGGACCCTATAAACCCCCTAGGTGGTTCAGGTATCAGCCAAGCCTCAAAAAATGATCTTCCGAGAGAGAGGAAGACGAGGTGGGATTCTCCAGGTGGGAGGAGCTTCCCTGACCACGGGACATGTGGGACCCTGAGACCCTTCTCCATTCTCGGGGCCCCCGAGAGGTCCAGGGTGAATCCAACAGAACGGGAGTGGAGGGGGCCTTGCCCTCTCGTCCAGGTCCTTCTCAGGAAAGATGCGGATGACAGCAGAAGTCTTTGCCAGGGTTCGGGGAGGCAGGCACTCAGAGCTGGGGCGGGGTGGGGGCGGTGGGTTGTACTCACTGTCGTGGGCTGTATGCTCAGAGGGTCCGAGGATGGGGGCAAAAGGCCGGGCCCCAGCTGACCTCTAGCCTGTGTCCTCTGCTCTGCCTGCAGCTTGGGGGTGGTGCTGTCCCGAGGTCACGGAGAATACATCCTCCTGGGGAACACGTCAGTGGAAGAAGGTGGGTCAGCCAGTGCCCAGGATCTCTGCACAGTTCTGAGGAAAACTAGGTTCTCCAGGGACACAGGGCAGGGCCAGCCCAGCCAGGGCTCTGTGGGCCGGGTCGTGCTGCCAGAGGCGCATGTGAGTCCCGGTGCGGGCCTCCGTGCTGAGGGTGTGGCCCCGGACACGCACGGCCCCGGGCTCAGCTGGGCACGGTGAAGCCAGGCAAGCCAAGGCTTCCTCGAGGGTGATCCCAGGGGGCAGGGTGCGGACAGGAGGTGTTGGGATGGAAGGCAGTTAGAGAGCAACATGACCGTGACACCATCAGGCTCCACGCGGAGCCCACCTCTGCCCGAGCACCCGGCAGGATGCGGCTGGCCCTCCCTGCCCCGAAGCTGCTTTTAGAGCACTGGGTCCGTGAGCCCCGGACTGAGCCCGGATTCTGCTTTCAGGCCTGCATGACCTGCTTCACCCAGACCTGAGCCTGGCCGGCGACTGGTGAGGACCCGGGGGCTGGCGGGGTGCAGAGTGGGGATGGGGGGCAACGGGAACTCAGGGTAATGGGCTCTGCCGGGTTTCCAGGATCTACTGCATCACGGACATCGACCCAGAGCACCGCAAGCTGACCCAGCTGGAGGCCGTGGTGCGCTTCCTGACCCAGGAAGACCCCGCCCTGGAGTGTGAGTGTCCTCTGGCCCGAGCTCAGGACTCCACGGGGATGAAGGGCTGGATGGAGGCTCGAGTGCCCTGCTTGCAGAGCTCACAAATGGCTCAGGGAGACCAGAGAGACCCCCTTGAACGAGAGGACACAGCCAGCCCCCCCAGGGCCATACCAGTGACGAGGGCTCTGAGACCTGCCAGGGCATGGGTGTGTCCCCACGACAGGGACTAGGGTCCCTTTCAGCCTCTGTCCCCGGGCACTGTTAAGGGCCCACAGTGATGGGCACTGGCCTGCCCATTAGGTTTGTCCCTGTCACTCAGTAGGGCCCCCCGACCCCCTCCCCAGCCAGCAGGCAAGGTAAGGCTCCCTCAAGGCATCATCTCCTGCAGCCTGTGATCTATGAGTATTCCCTTAGCCGGGTCCAGGTAACCCCAAGTCCCTGAACGAATGCAGGGCCACCCTCCACTGGGTCCCACCTCTTCCTCTTCAGAAGGAGGTGTAGATCATCCTGTCACATCAGGGTCCCCCTGAGAGAAGTCCCCACCTCCAATGCCATCCCGACAAGGCCTTATTCATTCACTCATTCCACGCACAAGTCTGTGCCAGACACATTCTCCAGCCAGCCAGGCGGGGTGAGGGTGGTGGTGTTCAGCAGTGAAGCTTCTGATGACTGCAGGCCAGACCGTGCAGTCACGGAGTCTGTGGTTTGGGGGAGAAGCCAGTAATGGGACCAGCACTTGAGTGGATGTAGGCTAGTCATTGCAGGGGTGATGAGGCCATGAGTAGGCATTGTGTGGGGAAGGGGAGCCCTCATCAGGGGCGTCACTCAAGCTGAGGGTAAAAGGACCCACCTCATGGCAGTCCTTTGGGGCCATGAGAACTCGGTGTCGTAAAGGGGGCTGCGGGTCTCTGTGCAAGTGTAAATGCCAGATTGCATGCCATCTGTAGGGTGTCCGTTGTGTGGATTTCACCTCAACAAACATCAATAAATGTTTTAGAGGAAGGAAGGGACAGAAAGGGCCACCCAGACAGAGACAGGGCGGAAGCATCAGACCAGGGTATGCAGAGGCCCCAAGGCTAGTTTTTGGGGAGAGGGAGGCAGGGGCAGCTGGCAGGCAGGCCTCCTGACTTCACGGAGCCTGAGAGCTGGAGAGGCCTGGGAATCGCTGAGTTCTGCCCACACACTGGGGCAGAGGACACGGCCTCCTGGCCTCCAGAGACGACCTCCTCTGGCAGAGAGCAGGGGCTCTGAGTGTGCCTTCTCTGAGGCACCTCTAGACCCTGAGGGTCAGGACTCCTGGGCAGGGGTGGGAGCTGAGCTCACATGATTGCGGGAGAGTAAGCGGATGAACTTTGCCCCAGGTGACGAGGAGCTGCTGCAAGAGGCACTGTTTGACGCGGTGGTCACGGCCCCCATGGAGGCATACTGGACGGCACTGGCCCTCAACAGCTCCGAGTAAGTCCTGGTGCAGCTGGGTCCTGCCCTGGCGTTCCTGGGTCAAGGCAGGGCCTCCCATGACCTGGTGGGCAGCTCAGGAGACCACCCAGGCCCTTTGGCCTAAGAAGAGGGGAGGGTGGGAAGACATGGGGGGTCACACTCATAGATGTGGGAAGACGGTGACTCTCACAGCCCCCTGGGACAGCAGGGACTTGGTAAAGCTTCCACCGAGGAAACACCCACACCACGCCCTGTAGCCCAGTTCCCAGAACCCCTCCCTCGCTGCCAGGCTCCAACTGGCTGGGGCAGGGGGGACAAGCATCAGCCCAACTGCCCCCAAACAGCACAGCTCAAGCCTTTGGGGCCCGTTTCCAGCTGGTGAGGTCGAGGCTGCATGTGGTAGAAACGTGACCTTGGTGAGTCCTCTCTCCCTCTGCTCCTCTTCACCTGGGGCGCTGGTGTCTCACGGGAAGGTGGAAGAAAGAGACAGATGTGAGTGTGTGAGTGCACACATGGTTACCAGGAGGGGTTAGGCACTGCTGAGCTGAAGGACGCAGGGGCCACACCTGTTCTTGAACAGTAAGAGTCAACATTCAATTCCCAGCGATGTCAGATCTCTCCTAGACATTTAATAACCAGTGCTTCCTCTTGAAAACACCAACAGAATCTTACAGGAACAAGCACTTAATTAAAAAAGCAAGACGTGGAACAGTGCATGGTGATACGCTCCCGTTTCTGTTAAAGGGGCAGAAACATAATAGGTAGGGGGAATGTGTACATATGTAAATCTATGGAAGACTGTAGGAAACAGTCCTCACTGGCTGCTCTGGTAAAAGCACAGACAGCTGACCCCAGGATGGAGAGATTTTCTCTATATAATTTCTGGTACCATGTTGAGTCCATGTGAATGCGTGTGCATGCTCAGTCCCTCAGTTGTGTCCTACTCTGCAGCCCCATGGACTGTAGCCCACCAGGCTCCTCTGTCCTTGGGATTCTTTAGACAAGAATAACTGGAGTGAGTTGCCACGCCCTCCTCCAGGAGATCTTCCTGACCCAGGGATTGAGCCCCCATCTCATGCATTGGCAGGCAGATTCTTTACCATCTGATCCACCTGGGAAGCCCTGTGTTAGCTACCCAAAATTAAATGAAACTAAAGAATGAAGAATACGGCAGGCCAGCACTGTTCCAAGTACTTGGTATACATGAAGCCATTTGATCCTCACAACAACCTGACAAAATAGATCCCATCGTTATCCCCATTTTACAGATGAGGAAACCAAGGCCGAGTGAGACAAGCAACTTGCCCAAGGTCATCTGCCTCATTAGTGGCAGAGCCAGAGTCAAAACTAGGGAGCTGGTTTTCAGAGTCTGGACTCTTGGCCCTCTGTTCTATCCTGCCTTCTACCATGGGGGGTGGGTCATTGGGTTTGGTGAGAAGAGGCACAGTCTTTATGTTTCCAAGTTCAGAAATTAGCTGATGTTTTTAATGTCGGGGGGACATTGAGGAGCAAATATTCTTGACCAGGGAGTACGTCAGGAAAGATGACCTAGGGTAATCAAAAGAGCATGGTATTGGCAGAAAAACAGAGACATGGGTCAATGGAACGGAATTGAGAGCCCAGAAATATGTGGATAACTCCTACTTGACAAAGGAACAAATAATATACACTGGAGAAAGGATAGTCTCTTTAACAAATGGTGTCGGGAAAACCGGACCGCCACATACCAAAAGAGAAAGAAAGAAAGGAAAAGAAATTATAGACCACTGTCTCACACCATAAACAAAAATCAGCTTAGAATGCATTAAGGACTTAAATATAAGATCTGGAACCATAAAACTCCTAGAAGGAAGCATAGGCAGTGTGCTTCTTAACATCAGTCTTTAAAAAATAATAATAATGAAAAAAATAATAATAATAATGGTATTTATTTATTTATTTGGGGGTAAACTGAGTCTTTGCTGCTGCGCAGGCTTTTCTCTGGCTGCCGAGAGCGGGGGCTGCTCTCGATTTATGGCGCTCGGGCTTCTCACTGTGGCGACTTCTCTTTTGTAGTGCCCTAGGGTGCTCAGGCTGCAGCAGTTGTGGCTCCCAGGCTCTAGAGCATAGGCTCAACAGCTGTGGAACTCAGGCTTCGTTGCCCCACCGTCTGTGGAAACTTCCTGGATCGGGGATCGAACCCATGTCTCCTGTCTATAATGGTCCAAGAATGGCAGGCGGATTCTTTACTACTGAGTCACCAGGGAAGCCCAGACATCAGTCTTGACAAGATCTTTCTAGATCTGCCTCTGCAGCAAGCACAACAAAAGCAGAAACCGACAAGTGGGATTACATCAAACTCCATACAGAAACACGCACGAGCATGTGCTTACACATATATGCCTACATATTTTTAATGGAAGACTAAACAAGCAAGCAAAAAGCTTACTAATAAGAAGAATGAAGGAGCAGAGGGATGGAGACAGAAACAGATTCTTCTGAACATGGCTTACTTTGCATATTTGACTCTGGGACTGTGTAAACCATGTCATTATAAAATGAAATTAAATTTTAAAAATAAACTCTGAAAATTTGAAAGCAAGTGAAACAAACCAGGTTGTGAATCAATAACCACACAGCAGGGGCTTCTGTGGAGGGACTTGAAAGCACAGAACTGTAAACTCTAAACAAATGAAGATCTTAAAAACTGTGTTCCATAGGCACATTTCTAGACACTGTATTTATTGGCACTGTTATTCCAAACTACATGGATAAACAGAGCAAATAGTGTCACTAATGTCGTTAGGAAAAAGATTTTCAGCAGACAAGAAAAGAGGCACAAATATTTTTTAAGCTGTTTTTTTGATGTGGACCATTTTTAAAGTCTTTCTTGAATTTGTTACAATATCACTTCTGTTTTTTGTGTTTTGGTTTTTTGGCCCCGGGGCATGCAGGATCTTAGCTCTCTGACCAGAGATCAAACCAGCAGCCCTTGCATTGGAAGATTAAGTTTAGCCACTGGACCATCAGGGAAGCCCCACGGTGCAGATTTTTTAAATCAAAGTTTAGCTGGAACGTTAAATATGGATTGGAAATATCAATGAACTCACGATGTATTTTCCCTGAAAGAAACAAAGAGGAGATCCTTGTCCACTGAAAGGGCGGATTTCAATGAGCACCCCAGACCCAACCATGTGGAGTTTCAATGTCCACTCTAGGAAGCCCTTGCTGAAATGAGCCAGTGACCCCTGGAGAAGTGTCTGCTTCCAGGGCCGGGGCAGGAGGTGGACAGAATGAGCCGGGGGCATCTCGTCATCCCAAGTGCAAGTCAGTACAGACTGAGGAGGTTGTGCTAACAGGATACTAGAGGCAAACTGAAGAGGCTCCCACCGGCCAGACGAGGGGCGGTCAGACAGCATGAGTGGGACGAGAGGCAGCAGATGCGGCAACAGCAGCTGTGGGTCAGAGCACGGTAAACACGTTAAAATCCTGGCTTCACTGTAGCACCAAAGAAAAAGATCTCAGTCGTCTTTGCAAGATGGCTATTATCAGAAAGACGAGCGATAACAAGTGTTTGTGAGGATGTGGAGAAAAGGAAACCGTTGTGCACAGTGAGCGGGAATGTAAACTGATTTTGCCACTGTGGAAAACGATGCGGAGGCTCCTCCAGAAATTTAAACAGCACTATCACATGATCCAGCAACCCCGCTGCTGGGCGTTTATCCAAAGGAAGCAAAGACAAGCTACTGGAGAGATGTCTACACGCGCCTGTCCGCTGCTGTGTTGCTCACAGCAGCCAAGACACGGAAACAGCCTCAGCGTCCACTGGTGGATGAACGGATAAAGAGGAGATGTGGTGGATGTACTCAACGGACCATGCCTCGGCCTTGAAAAAGAAGGGAATCTTGCCATTTGCAATGACGTGGATGAACCCAGAGGGCATTATGTTAAATGAAATAAGCCAGACAGAGACACATAAATACTGTGTAGTATCACTTACATGTGGAATCTTTTTTAAAAAGTAACTAACTCAGAAATGGTGAAAAAGTGATTGCTGGGGGCCAGAGGGGCGGTGGGGGAGGAGACAGAGGAAGCGGACAGACCTTGTAAGATGAGTAGAGGCTGACGGTGGTGATTCTACTCAGAACACTGGATTTTGTAACTGAGATGAGCTAAGAAAGTGGAACGTAAATGTTCACACACGGACACACACACATACACACACACAATGGAGGGAATCCTTTCACAATACATACATGTATCAAATCACCATGACATATGCTTAAACTTCCTTACAATTTTATGTCAGTTATACGTCAGTAAAGCTGAAATCTGAGACTTCCCTAGTGATCCAGTTATTAAGACTCCACACTTCCAACGCTGGGAGCGTGGGTTCAAACCCTTGTCGATCTAGGATCCCATGTGCTGCCCAGTGTGGCCAAAAAATAAAAGGTAAATTTTTCAAAAACAGCTGAAATTGTTTAAAAAGTGACGACCTCCCGTGTGGCATGGTCCCCACAGGGCCACTCTGGGCCTGTGAGAAGGCTCAGGGCCCTCCAGCCCGCGGGCCCTCCCCAGATCTTGTTGGTCTGCCCAGACTTTGGGTAGACTTGGAAGTCTGCTCCTTCCCAATCTCAGGAATAAGGCAAATATGTGAAACCGGCTTCACTGGACACGGTGCTGAGCATGTGCTGGCCAAGAGGTGTTACTTTCCTTATGTCCTGGGGCTAAAACCTCTCTTCCTGAGTCCCTTCTGTCTGCCCGAGTCAGCTGCTGCCCCAAAGCTGAGTGCACGCAGCGGGCAGAGGCCCAGGGGGCCCCGAGCAATGGGGAATCTCACAACAGCAAAAGCCGGTGCCCGGCAGCCCCCGAGAGATCGACCACAGGACCTGGCTCTGGGAGGGGCCTGTGGGTCCTCCCCGGCACCCACCTGGCCCAGCATGATGACACCTGCTTTGTCTGCCCACAGCGAGTCTGAGCAAGTGGTGGACATGGCCTTCCTGGGCACCCGGGCCGGCCTCCTCAGAAGCAGCCTGTTCGTGGGCTCCGAGAAGGTCTCCGACAAGTGAGTCCCGCCGGGCACCGGGAGCAGAGTCCCTGGGGTGTTGCTGTGGTTAGTGAGCAGCCTGACGCTGGACTCCAGGAGTGTAGGGGAAGAAGGATTGGGGCTGACAGACTGGGGAGCCAGATAAACCTGCTTCCTACCCAGGCTCAGACCACCCTGGACAGGTCCCCAGCAGAGGAAGGAGACAATCACCCCAAGAGGGGAGCAGCTGTGGGCGCCCACCAGGATGCGTCTCTGAGTGACTGGCTGGATCTGGCCGTGCCGTCCCTTGACGACGTTCCCCCTGCCCTGAGCCCACAATTCTGCCTCCCACTCCCACCCCAGGTTGACCGGGCAATGTCCAGAGACGTTTCTGTTGTCACAGCTGGGGGAGAGGAGCTTGCTACCGGCAGCCAGTGGGTAGAGACCAGGGGGGAGGCCGTGCAACCCGCTGTGCAGGGGTCGGCCCGCGACGGTGTCCGCCTCAAATATCCACGGTGCTGAGTCTGAGGACCCCCACTGCTGGCAAAGCCTGAATTCCAGGAGAATCCCACCCAACCTGGGACCACCCCGCCAGTGTGTCATAAAGAGCAGAGTCAGACACGAATGAGCCCCTCTGCAACTGTACGACTTCCTCCCGCAAACACGCTACTTGCCCAACAGAGGAATCAGGGTTTATCCAGAACAAACACAAGCAGTTTACAGGGTGATGAAGGCCTTTCATTAGGCAGAACCCCTGCTCTTCCCGCGGTGTGCCTGCTGATGCACCAGCATCTGATTCTGGAAAAGGCGGGAATTGCTAGGGAGCGTCGTCTGAGACAGTGCCCGCTTAGGGGCCAATCTTTCCTGCGTACACTTCCCCCAAGGCAGAGGGGAGTCGCTCCCCTGGCCCGGCCACGGTGACCTTGTAAGAACAGAAGACAGGGAAGACCGCGCTCCTGGATCTAGGGGACGGCCAGGTCTCTCTCCTTGCAGGAGGTTCCTGACTCTGGCAGATGAGGACAGCATGTTCACCCTGGACCACTTCCCTCTGTGGTACCGCCAGGCCGCCGAGCATCCTCCCGGCAGCATGGTCTTCAACCTCCGCTCGGCAGAAGGACCAGGTAAGCCGTATCCAGAGCTCCACGACCAGGGCATCCCCACTCTCCCCAGGGATATAAGACAGCCATCCAGACCTCGGGGTCCCCTCCCCACTGACCTCCACCCACACCCAGGGTGGGCCATTTCATTCCCTGGTCAGCAGCCAACGATGCCATTTAAAAGCTAGGACCAAGGAGAGAGGTTTGATCCAAAAGTCAGAAAAGGGCTGGATTCCAGCCCAGATTCTGCATAAGAGGCCATTGGGACAGTTGGCCTCTAAGAATTTTCTATTTCTAAACTTCTGAGTGTCTCTGACAGATGCTCATACCATGAAAGAAACAGGCTTTATTCCACAGTGGGGACGAGAGGGCTGGGCTGTCTACGTCTCCCAGAAGGGCAACCCTGAGCCCCAGCCAACCTCTCAGCCACTCCCGGTAATAACAGGGTGCCTCCCAGCTGCCAGGTCACCAAGGGCTGAAGGGCCTGAGATGGGCCTCAGGCCCCAGCCAGCACAGGCCTGCGAGTCCAAGGGCTGCAGGGGTGGGTTCAGAGCTGCAGCCCCCAACACCTAACCCAGCAAGAGATGGCCCAGAAAAGAAGCCAAGCAGCTTCAACAGAGCCCCAAGAAAGCCGCACAATGTTCAGGATGGACTGGACCCCGGAAGCCCAAAAGCTCACTCTCTCGATTCCCACTTGGGAGCCTGTGGTCCAGAGAGGATCCACGAGGCCCCTCTGGGATTTTAACCCTGCACAGTGAGCGAGAAGGCCCAGAAGTATCCACGTCCACCAGGCCAAGTGAGCCGAGGGGGCAGGAGAGGAGAAAAGGGGAGGAGGGCGGCTGGGGGTCGACTTGGGGTGGAGGCTTGTCCTCCCTCCAAGGTGTCTGTCCACCACCGCCACCACAACCACCCTTACTTAGGCAGCCCAGCGAGAGCCGCCCCCACGGAGCTGGGGCGGGGGAGGCCCAGGCCCCTCCCACGGCCGCCCTCCAGATGTCTTCCCATCCATCCGGCCATTGCGTTACTCAAGGCTTATCCAACGTAGCTCATCTGGCATGCACGGCCTCTTCTTACACAGGGAAAGTCTGAGGCTCACCAGGACCACACAGTTGGGGGGAGGGGGGCACAGGGCCAGGGTCTCACTGCACTTCACTGTGTATAAGGCGATGGTGGAGCAGGAGGCAGGCTGTGACCCCAAGATGCGCCCATAAGAAACCCCTTCCCACATGGAGCCCAAGCCTCAGGGGCACCTCCTCCTTCCTATATCTCTAGAGCAGGAGGTCCATGAGGTCCTCAGAGGTTCTGGGGTGGCACCCTGCCCCCTGCCCAGGGTGACAGCCTCTCTCTTGCCCATACTGTCACCAGAACAGGCCTGCTGGTAGCTGTGGGGGGCGAGGGGCAGGAATGCGGTGGGCAGAGCTGAGTGCAAGGCGAGGAGGGAGAGTTGGGGACCAGCAAGGGGACCCTCATACATTCCCCACCCCCCACTGCAGAGAGAGAAAACAACCTGTATAATGGGGGACCCCAAGTAGGTGGGCAGGGTTCAGCTGCAGGATGAGGGGAGGCCCGCCTCCCCAGGCTGACTCTCAACCCTCCGCCTGACCCCGGGGCGAGCCCTGCCCGAGCTGAGCTATCTCTTGCAGTCAGTGCTAAGACTGCCAGCACAGAGCAGGGTCCTGCCACAGCCCTGGCGGCTCAGGCCTGTGGCCTCCGTGCCCACAGCCCCTTTCTGGGGCCAGCCCCAGGCCCCGCCTCCACCGCCTGGTACCTGGCTCATGTAGCCAGGTGTGGGGCCGGGTAGCTGCCCGATGACGCAGATGCTAAGACCCCCAACATCCCCAGAGACTGTTTCATCAGGGCCCCACCCCATACGCGGGTGTCCCTTCCAAGCCCGTGGAACACACACAGCGAGTCTGTCCTGGAAGCAGCCTGCTGCCGGGGGAGCCTGCAGCGGGTCACCCCATCAGTACCCTCCAGACATTTCAAAAGCAAGCAGAGGAAGCCGGCTTCCGTTTTAGAGAAAAGGAGGGAGAGAAATGGCCACCTATGCAGAGACATGTGTTCCCTTGTGTCTTCATCATAGCGAACTCCTAGACCCCAGGACAACCTTCCGTAGAGTCAGTTCCTAGAATCAGTTATTTTCCGTTTCTGTGAGATACTTGGTCCCAGCAAGGTGTAATGGGTGGTGCCGGCCTGGAAAGAGCAAATAGGAGAAACCAGTGGTTGATTTAAGCTTCCTCACGGCCGACACTAGGAGTCTCATGACTATTTGTTTCAAGCAGTGTCTGATGAAAGACATTCTAACAGGAGAGCACGTGATAAAACTGTACCTCTTTCTCGGGCATCTTAGTGAGGAACTTGACCCCATGGACAAGAGTGCCCTGAAGAGCAGGTCCAGGGATGTGAAGTCCAGCAGCCGCGGGTGCGTTTGTCCACACCGCTCAGCGCGGAAGCTCTGTGCGGATGCAGAGCTTGAGCCGGTGCCACACCTGGCAGCCTGGCTCTCCTCGGAGCCGGGGAGGCACCTCCAGGTGGGCCCCGGAGCCTGGCCGAGTCCCCAGAGCACAGCTGCCAGGCGGGCGGTGACGTGGAGGCCCCCAGGGTTTATGGGGGCTCTGTGGATGTGTCAGATGCCAGCCGGTCTTCTGGGCCCCATGCAGCCCTGGCATCTGGCTTCCCGAAGGGGCTGTCATTGTCCCCTTGACTCACGTGACTGATGAAGGACAACCCAGGGTCAGCCAGCACCTTGTCTGGGAACACACCCCGTCCTTCACTTGATAGGGCCCTGAGATGCCACGCGAGTCCCTGGGTTGGCTCCAGCAGGGTCCCTGGGCTCCAGCGGGCAGCTGCAGGCAGGCCAGTCGGCAGTCGGGGACCTGGTGATGCTACACCATCCAGAGGGGCAGGGACCACCTGGCAGCTTCAGAGCTGCATGAAGAGGTGGGCGGCACCCTGCCTTTAGGGCACATGTAGGAGACACTCGACAAAGACCAGAGGTGGGTGGTACCAGGCAGCCCCCTGGAAGCCCCCTACTCACACGGGGAACATGGTGTTTACCGGGCTCCCCAGCCTGCCCCACCTTCAGCTCCTCCTCAGGTGCTGAAAGTGTGACTTGGCAATTTTTCCCCCAGAAAGTCCCAGCGAGCCTGCGGTGGTGACTGTGAGCACAGCCGTAGCAGTGAGCGTGGACAACAGAACGGCCATCGCTGCAGGTAGGGGCTGCCCCAGGGCTGCAAGGCCGGGCGGCGAGGAGACAGAGTCGCGAGCAAGGCTCGGGTGTTGCAGGAGGCCCTGCGTGTGGTCTGCAAGGCCCCAGTCTGTAGAGACGAAATGTGGGGTTGGGGAGTGAGGGGAGTCTTCCTGAGTCACTTTGTTTATAAAACCATGACACCTCAGATCTAACAGTATTCTTGCATAAAGTGAAGCCCAGAGAGGTGAAGAGATCTTCTTGAGGTCACCCAGGACAGAGACCACCCAGACCTCCTTCCCACCCTCTGCATGCTGCTCCCGCTTCCACTGTCCCCCAAAGGGAAAAGGGGCTTATGACTCAGACCCTGATGTCTGAGCCCCTATGCAAGCCCAGTGTCCCCATGCCAGTTCTCATACAGCCCTGGGGTGATCGGGTTCGGTTCCATTTCACAGATGAGGAAACTGAGACCCAGAAACATCATTTGCCCAAAGCCTCACGGCTAATAGTTAATGAACTAGAATTTGAGCTCAGATCACCTCTTGACGGTGTGGGATCACAGCCCTGTGTTGCCATTGGAGGCAAAATCCGCAAGAGCACCCAGGGAGACTCGCAGGCTGCCCCAACTTCTTGGAGCCTAGGAAGGCCCTTGGCTCCTTCGACAGTTGTCTGAGAGCCATGAGGCCTGTGTGATGAGGGTCCTGCATCTAACGTCCATGGCTCAGACCTGCAGGTCCTTGGGGTCTCACCACTGGGAGTGATGGGGTTGGGCACCTGCTTTATGGGGGACTCAGCAGCTGCTGGGGGCCAGCACTGGGGGTTGGGACCCTCGCGTCTTCTCCCCGAGGCTGGGTGCAGGGTGAAGCGCAGGCAGGAGCCACCAGGCAGGCAGGCTGCCCGCCCCAGCAAGGGCTCGGTGCCACCCACAGCTGGATGAAGCAGGAGCAAGTGGCTGGGTCTGGTTGCTCAGCACCCTCGTTCACAAATATGTGTGTCACAGGTGTCCTGAGGCTGTGCAGCAGAGCCTGTGGGAGGGACTCGCTCTGTCCCTTTCTGTCCTTCACCTGGGCTGCTGATCCCAGGCCCTAGGGACCATCCCGGGGCCCCGGCTGAATCTGTGGCCCACCTGCCCCCCTCTATGACATGGTCATCTGAGCTCCCGCACACCTGAACGCCCAGGGAAGGGAAGGCATGGGGGGTCAGGCTGCTGGCTGTGCTCTCCTGCTCTCTCCAATTATTTGATATCATTTTTAACTCAGTGCTGAATTAGAGCCGGGAGGGGTTGCCATGGAAACCGTGTCCGGTGCCTGTGGTTTAACTCGCTACAGACAATCGCTCTGACGCTCCGGAGGAGGGAGGGCGCGGATGCGATCGGACGCGGCTGGGGCGCTGGAGACCTTTCTCCCTCGATTATATTTCTTTCAGTCTCCTTTTGTAATTTCCTCTTCCTGGCCTGTGGCTCAGCCTCCCTAACCCCTTGAGTGCTGTCCTGGGGGTTCCTTCCCTTGTGTACACATGAGCGTGTGTTGACAGGCGGGCCGCACACCCCATGTCTGTGCAGGGGAGGAGGAGGAAGGACACCCTCAAGCCCCAGCCAAGGGCCAGGCAGGTGGACGAGAAGGGATCCTTTGACCGCTAACCAGCTGCTTCTCAAGAGTTCATGCAAAATTTCTAGGAATGTACCGTTCTGATCAGGACCCACTGTCAAGTCTCTGTGGTGCCAGGCCTGCTTGGGGAATATCGAGAGCACCGTGTGCGGCTGCCGTCAGCTGCAGCAGTGTCCCCAGCACAGCGGCTGTGGTCGGAGGATCTCTGTCTAGGGCAGCGCCTGCATGAGCCCAGCGGGCCTTCAGACCTCATGTGGCCAGAACAGTGTGCATGTGTGTTACCCACACCTGTGCAGGCTGCGGGGGCCCGTCCTCTGCCCCCCAAGCACTGGTCTCCCAGTTCTGCTGTGCCCGTCAGGGTTACAGGGGGACACCTCCCCCTGGTTACCCCAACCCAGGCAGAGGTCCAGCTGGGACCTCCCCAGTTACTCCAACCCAGGCAGAGGTCCAGCTGGGACCTCCCCAGTTACCCCCCACCTAGGAAGGGGTCCAACTGGGACTTCCCCCCAGTTACCCCCTCCCCAGAAGGGGTCCAGCTAAATTTCTGGAACAGGGGCCTACTTGTTCTCTTCTCCCTAGGGTTTGCTCCTGTCTCACTGGGCTGGGCCGGGGGCAGGGGGGGGCGGTCACCCAATGGAGGGCTCCCAGTTAGGAGAGAATTCCACCTTGGTCTGAAGACTGTGACCTGTGTAGCCCAGGCCCAGTCAGCCAGAGGCCAGTCAGGCAAGGTGGGTCACTCGGGCATCAGGTGGATGACCCGCCCAGAAGCCTTCTGGTCCTCCCGCCCACCTCCTTCCTGGCCGCCATCCCCAGGCCTCTGGTCCATAATTTTGATTCTGTCTGCTGAACCCTTAGGAGAGGTCGTCTGTGTGAGCCCCAAGTCCTGTCGGCCTGTCCCTGGAGTCAATCTTAAAAGCACAGGATGTTAAACGGGGCATCTCCTGCAAACCCAGAGACCGCCCTGAGACTGGTGAAACCTGGTCCCCTAAAGTGCCCTTGGGGAAGCCCTCTTCTATCACACAGCAGGGTCCCTGGGGCATAGGTGCTTCTCCTGCCCCGCGGTGTCAGCCCTCAGCTACAAGGTGGCCAGGCTCATGGCAGGGCTGATGCAGACCTGGGTCTCTGTGCTCCTCCACTGCCCTTCCAGGGATGCCCCAAAGCCAGGCCTCGGCTGGGAGTTTCCATTCACCTTGGGGGACTGGGGACACCCCATGGCCCTGCCTGGGCACGCTGTCCCAGCTCCCAGTCCAGGCTTGCCTCCCACCTAAGGAAACCAGGAGGCATGTAGGAAAATACAGTCTTTATTGGTCATCTGAAACAACAAACCAGAAATATAATTTTGCCTTTAAAAATCTTCTGTCTCAGGCTAAGAGTCCACCACTGACAACGCCCAGCCTTCCCCCACTCCCCAAATCCCCAGATCCGGTGTTAGCCAGCACCTCAAAAGAAGGAAGACTGTGGCCAGCCAGGTGGGCAGCCTGCACTCGGCAACCTCATCCTTGTTCTGGGCACCCACCCCCCCGAGACCTCCCGTCTCAGAGCCAGAAACCAGCCTGATGGCTCCCAACCCTCCATAAGCTGGGGGAGGCGGGTGTCCTGCAGAGAGAGCCCCAGACTCACCTCAGATCACACTGACCAAGTGGGCAGACCTGAGCAAGGAGAGCCTGCACTGCCCCCTCCCGCCCCCGCCCCCAGCCTCGGTCCCTTCGGTGGTTTAGGGGGCTACGGGCAGAGACAGGCAGGCTCCCAGGGCTGTGCTCTGATTTGGGCCCCAGTCTAGGGACCACGAGGATTGTGGGAAGCCAGATGGAGCAGACAGAATGCTGGGAAAGGGACCCCGCCTCCCCACTGATGCCTCCGAGCAGAATGCAGGTGGCCTTTCACTGCCCCCAGCATCTGCTTGGGATGTGCTGGCAGGGCAGTCACAGAGTATGAGCCAGTCCCGCTCCCCGAGGTCACAGGCCCAGGGATGCTGAAGGTAGGGGCAGAGGGATGAAGGTGCAGAGCAACAGTTCTGGGGCTGCAGGCTGCGGGAGTGGGGGTGGGGGTCCCCATAGGGCCTGGCAGGGATGTACTTCGGCAGCACTGAGGACAAGCCCGGTCGGTGGTCTGTACCTGGACACCCAGGGGGACTGCCGTCCACACACGCTGCAGCCTCAAGGCTTCTGGGCCAGCGGCGTCCCCAGAAAGCCTAGCAGGAGAGGTGTGAGCAGGTTACCATGGCAACGAGCAGCCTCATCCAGCAGCTCCACCTTGGCCCCTGGAGAGGATCTGAAAGGAATCCTCGTGGCCCTGGGTTTGGGCTTCTCCCCGTCAGCTGTGGGAGGTTGTGTCAGCAAGCAGGAGGTTGCATGGCCTGGGTGCCGAGACCAAGGGGGAGGCCTGGCTTTGCTCTCCGAGGTTCTACGACCTGTGTCCCCATGCAACTGTGAGTGCAACACTGAGCGACGGGGAGAGTGACCAGTGAGCAGGGCAGGGAGGTCGGTAACGCAGGGCCTGGCGGTGTCAGCCAGGGCATGGTGCTGGGTTTCCAAGTGCCGGTCTCAACGGCAGGGCTGGTCTGACCGCATGCTGGTACCAGCTGCTGGAAGCTGGGCCCAACATCGGCCAGCTCAGAAGAGAGTTCCAGAAACCGGCCCCGCACCCCAGGTGCAGGCGAGATGAGTCGAGCCAGAGGTGGGGAACATCACAGGCTGTGAGCTCTGACTGCAGGAGAGGCTGAAGGGGCACGGGGGCGCCGGGCCCAGGAGCCTCTGTGGCACACCTGTCCTTTCTGCCCGCAGTCCAGAGCTCTGGGGGCCCCAAGAGGAGCGTCAGCACACGCTGGTGGCTTCCGGAGGCTCAGAGTCCACAGAGGCTGGGAGGAAGGTGGAAAGGGGACGGCAGAGGGAGAGCCAGCGTACTCCCCCACCCTCTTTGCCGGGCTCTCAGGCCACGGAGGAGATCTGCTTCTGGTCCTCAGGCTCGCCCTCCGGGTCGCCCATGAGCGGCTGGCGCTTCTTGAGCTCACGGTGGTACTTGGCCATGAGGGAGGCGTAGATGCAGCCATAGGCGGCAGCCACCACCATCATGATGCAGACCACGCCGCAGACCACGCCCGCGATGATCACTGTGCCGATGGCCCGCCGCACGCTCACGGGCCGCGGCCTCTGCTTCTGGGGGCAGGCGGTGCTGGGCTCGGGCTCGGGCTCGGGGCCCGGCTTGGGCTTGGCAGGCTCCGGGCTGGCCTTGGTGCAGGGCGGCCCAGGGACCTCCTGCCCGGCTGAGCTATTCTGATCCTCCAGCTGGGAGCAGTAGTTGAACATCTCCATGGGGACCATGCGCATGTCCTTCCCCCTCAGCTCCTTGGGCAGGGTGCAGGCCAGCTGGTCCAGGCGCCCCCCTGCATCGGGAGAGAGAAAAGGTGGGATGAGAACCAGCAGTCCCTCCCCCAGCCCCAGGTCCCACGTGGAGGGCCCAGGAGGACCATTTCCCACCAGCAAGGCAGTGAGTCCTGCAGCCACGGTGATAGGAGAGGAAAGTGGGGGACTAGGGTGTATGAAGCCCAGAGCCGGGGAGGCGGGTACACATGGTGGCATTTAACCCATGCAGAAGTCTTGTGACGTGGACGGTGTCCTGTTCCTATTTGATGGAGAAGCACACAGACATCCCCACCTTGCCTGCTCCCCAGAATCAAACCGGCCACCCCCTGCCCGGTGCTCAGGAAGGAGGGCCCACGACCCAAATGCAGTCCATACCCCTCCTTGCCTGATCCCTGCCGGCCCATCTGTAACCCAGGCACTGTCCTGATCCCTGCTGACTGTCTGTAATCCCCAGCACTGTTCTCCCCAGCATCTCATGCCCCCGGGGCTCCTCCCGCTAACACCAAGGGCAGAAGTCGGAGCCGCACTCCTCCAAGAGGGACCTTGGTCCCTAAGGTACCTCCCTGGAGAAGGGAGAGGAGAAACCACAAGAGTGGTGTCCTTCTTAGAGCAACAGTGGCCCCGTCAGTGCCCTGGCCGCAGCACCCTGAGCCCAGAGGCATCTTGTAGGGGACTACAAAGACCCCCGAGGTCAGAGGAGGGGCCAGAGCCAACGAGGGCTTGCGGGCCACAAAGGCTGCCCAGGCTCTCCCGAATGACGGCCGAGCCAGGCTTGACCAGGGGGAGGCAGTGCAGAACACGGGTGGGACGAGAGGAGGGGAGCTGCCCAGACACCCGCTTTGGCCTCTTTCAGCGTCCGGAGACCGAGACGCAGGCACTGCCTGCCCCCGTGGAAGGGCCTGGGCTCCTGCTCCCCGTCCCTGCCGGCGCCCAGCCTAGCCCAGCCCAGCCCAGCTGCCGCAGACTCCCCACACAATAGACATCAGTCTTTCCCGGGTGCAGGAAAAGCCTAGTTAATTTGCTTTGGTTTGGTTGGTGTCTTCTGGAGGCATGCAGGGTGGAAAATAGCTCCAACAGTGACAGGTTCCTAAAATGTACATTCCCCTTCGTGCTCTTTACTTCCTGGTGACCGATGACCGTTTGGAGGGGCAAGGACGTCCCCTGCAGATCACATATCGGTCTGGTTGTCCAATCCCCCGTGCCGCCAACTGCCTATGCAAGGCTTACACCCCGTGAACCGTGTCCAGGGCTTCTGTGCCGGCGAGAACTGGCCATAGAGATGGGGTGACCTCAACTTCCTGCTCCAAAAACCTGAGGCTGACTCCCTCCCAGCCACGTCATCTTGTGCAAAGTACCTAAGTCACGTGATCGCTCACGAGGCTCGATTTTCGTGGCTGTCATAAGAATGACCATCTCAGCTGCTCTAAGGGGTCAAGCAGGTCATGGGTATGGAAAGATACTTGGAAACTGGAAACTACACAAGTGTTCATTATTATTTCTCCTCTCACGGAAAATGGGAGAAATTACCACAGTGACTAATATTTTATGGCACTTCATCATTTGTAAAATGTTTTTAATTAACTAACGTATGAGAATATTAGGCAAATAATGAGGTTGTGGAAACACTCTGAAACAAAAGGAGTCAGCCTGATGAAAGCATTAGAGTCCTTTTCACATCAATTCATTCATTCAGCAAATATTCTTGGAGCTCTACTTTGTGCTGGGCACCAAATTGTTTCTAGTTAAGCCTGGTTAAATATTACGACTTCTACCAACAAGCAAGTGGACACATAAATGAGTAAGCTTTACTGCAGACCTACTTTACATTGAGTACTTTTCCAGTTACTTTCCATGTGTTTCCGATTTAATCTGCACAGGGATTCTCTGAGGCAGATATTGTTATTTGCCCCGTTTCCCTGATGGGGGCACAGCCACAGAGGCTAGCCTACTTTCTCAAGATCACACAGCTAGTAAGTGGCAGAGCCACGAAGCCAACCCAGATCTGGCGCTTTTAACCAGGAGGCTTACATCTTTGCCCTCCTGTCCATTTCATTTCATCATTTTGAAGCTTTTTCTAGGACTTGCCCGGGGTTAACGATAGGAGGAAGGAAAGGAACTGGAAACCAGAGGCTTTGGGCTTCTTAGCCAAAGCTTTGATAACAGAACTTCTTGGGAGGAGGAGTTGAGATCAGCATCAAAATGAAAATGGGATTGCATCTGCGGATCTGAATTCTACTCTACCTCCTGAAACTGTGGGTGTGTAAGAGGTGGCTGCGTTATTCAGAGGCGCGAGGGTGGTTTTAATCCATCCCTTCTTCCCTGGGCCCAGGGATGCCCAGGGGACATTACATGGTGTGTTCAAGCCCGTCCTAAAAACCTACAGAAGGGAGAGCATGTGGCGGGGAGTCAGTCTGGAGAGAGAGAGGGCAGAGAAGGGCGGCCGGAGCGGAGGGGCACAGGAGGAAGGGGCGGCGCCAGCCCCTCTGCCTGCTGCTGGCCCGTCCAGCCTCCCCCGCACTCACCTCGGTAGGAGAACCACTCGAGCCAGCGCTTGAAGTCCCGCAGGTGGCAGTCACACTCCCAGGGGTTGTCTGCCACCTGCAGCAGCTGCAGGCCGGCCAGGGGCTCGAAGGTCTGGCGGTCCAGGCTCTGCAGGCGGTTGGCACGCAGCGATAGGGACCGCAGGGCAGGCAGCCCGTCAAAGAGGCCGGGCGGGAGCCGGGACAGCCCGTTGAGGGACAGGTCCAGGTGGCGCAGGCGCGGCAGGGGCCGCAGCAGCGCGGCGTCCAGGGCCCGGAGGCTGTTGTTACGGAGCTGCAGCTCCGTCAGGTTGGCCAGGTCCCCAAAGGCCGTGCGCGGCAGCCGGTCCAGGAAGTTGTTGGAGAGGTCCAGCCGCTGCAGGCCCGACAGGTTGGTGAAGGCCCCGCTGGGCAGGGAGCTCAGCCTGTTGTTGAGAAGCAGGAGGCTGCGGGTGGCGGCTGGCAGGTCCGGGGGCGGCGTGGTCAGGCCCAGGCCGCTGCAGTCCACCTGCAGGCCGCGGCCGTCACACGTGCAGGGGAAGGGGCAGGCAGAGACGGCCTCCGCCACGCACAGGGCGATCCAGCAGGCGAGCCCTGGGGGATGGACGGGGGACAGAGGGACAGACGGTCACCGCCTCCTCCTGCTGTCTCTTTCATGCGGATCCCACAAGGGGGCCTTGCCAGGATCCCCGTGGCCACCCACAAGCGTGCACTAGCGTGTCCTAACCATGTGAGATAGAACTCAGTACCCGCAGCAGCCTCACGTGAACAGATCCCGCGTGGTGGGTCACTTTGGGCACCTGGGCCCCCAACATGATAGACGTTGACACAACAGAGGACGTGAGGCTTCCTTCCACGTCCCTCTCCGGGGCGCTGCAGTGGGAAAGATTCTCTTCCCTTCTTCCGATGCCCACCCCCCAAATGCACCTAGAGCTGCACGGAGAGTGGGTGGGGGCCGTGCTGTATGCACCAAGGGGCACACCAAGCCCCCCCTACCCCAGCCTGCAGGAATCCCACATCCAAGACGGGCCAGCACTTCTGGGCGAGGAGGGACCCCCGGCACCCAGTTCCCATCCTGAGACCGCTGTGGAAATGACGGGGTGAGACGCCAGTTCCCCCCCCCACGCAGAGGACGCTGGGGTGCAAGTCACACAAATCTTAGGCCTGGACATGCCCCACATCTGTTCTCACTCCACAACCAGCCTTGCCCTTAGCTGGGGACTCCGTCACCAATTTCTGCAGGAGGAATCCGGCGGCAGCGTTCCTCTCGTGGTCTCATGGTTTGCCCAGAGCCCTTGTGGCGGGGCTGCAGGGGAAGGGGCACTCAGAAAACAATGCCTCAGGGCAGCTCGCTCTGGGGTCTACCCTTCTAAGAGTGAACGCAAAGCCCCCTTCGCTGTCCTGGGTGTCCCCGTGGAGGAGGAGGGAAGCTGGCCAAGCCCAGAGGAAGGCCCAGCCAAGGAGTGATGGACAAGTTCAGACCCACTCTGGCCACTTGGCTCCACTAGGAGGGGCAGCACCTCCCTGACCAGGTCCAGGAGGGGGTGGCTCTGAATCTATGTCCAGCAGGGCTCTGGTGTCTGGTGTCCCGAAGGGCAGGGCCTGAGGGAACAGGACAGAACTGCATCCCCTTTCCTGGAGGGTCAGTGACACCGGAGAGGTCTGACCAGACTGACACCTGAGTCCCTCTGTTCTCGGGGGGGAAATCAGCACAGGCAGGGCTGTGGATGCCAGCTGGAGGTCCTTCCGGCCACCTGAGGTCACCTGCTGGACCGCTGACCTGCCGCCCTCTGAGCTGACTGCGGTCAAGGGAGCCTGCCCAACTCCCCCCGCCCTGCCACTCGGAAGTCAGCCTCCCTTCCTTCGGGCCCCACTTTACCCAGAGAACCACTCAGCCCATCTGACCTCCCCACTCAGAAGGACCAACAGGACTAGAGGTCACTGTCCCCCCACCCCGAGAAATTCGGGCCAGTGTGAAAGCTCTGGTGACGAGAAAACAGAGCCGTGTGTTGCGAGGTGTTGAGTGATTCTAGAAGGAGGCTGAAAGGGGAGCTGGGCATCTCGGGGCTCAGCTGCTCTGCGTGGTGAATAATTCAGCTCGCCTATGTCGTGGGGCGGTGGCATCTCAGGGCTGACCGGGCGCCGGCAGGTCAGGTGGACAGAGGTCCCCCCGGGATGGTTCTTATCTCTTACCCCATAGCCTTGACCCTTCAGCTGTGCGAGAATTCCCAGGGCCTCCTTCACCTGACAGCTCACTAGTCTCCCTCGTGGGAAGTGGGCGGCCTTTGTGTCACCATATACAAGGGAGGGCCTGGACCACACCCCTAAGCCCTTCCAGCGCCGTGTCCATAGAGCCCATTGGTGCCCTCTACTTGGAGCCCTAAGAGCGGGCTCCAGGGCCACTCAGCCTGCAGCCACGCAGGACAAGAGGTTTGCCATCCGAAGAGGGAGATGGGGCCCCTGGGCTCAGAAGCAGACTCGTCTAAGGAGACAGACTTGCACGTGGGACCCCGCTCCCGATCCGCCCACCACGGAGCTCAGAGGTGGCTCTTCCCCTGGAACTACGGGCAGGGCTGGTGACAGACACCCGGGCAGATGGTCCCTGCAGCCCCGCTAGCCCAATGCCCGACCTCCCCCCACCACCCACTCACAAGAGATCCGCCTCCACAGAGCAAACCAGGTCCTTGGCTCAGGGCGGCCGCCCGGGGCCAGCATGGTGGCTGCCAGGCCCTGCACCTCCGGGGAGAGGAGCCCCCGTCCGTCCGCTCGGTCAGTCCTGAGAGAGACGGAGAGAGAGATGAGCAAAGCGGGCATCGGGTGTTCCAGCCCAGGGGTTGTGGAGGGGGCTGGTGTCTCTTTACACTCCTCTCCTGTTCTTCTCAGCTCTGATTCCCTGGCTGGGGGAGGAGGGGAAGGAGGGGGCTGAGAAGCCAGGAACCCTAGCCTCCCTGGATGAGTCAGGGAGCGTGCAGGGGCAGGCGGGCATCCCGGGAGCCCTCAGATGGAGCCCAGACGGCGCTGAGCTCCGGGCTAGGAGGTTCAGGAGTCGTCCATCACCTCCCCTGGCCCCAGTCCCCATCCTCGGCCTGCCCCTTCTCCTTATCTCCCTGGATGATCTGGCCTGCCCCTTCTCCTTATCTCCCTGGATGATCTCCTGAACGTGTTTGGAGTCATGTGCCTCCTCCCCCGCGTCCCAGGTGCCTAAAGCCAGGGCTACCCGGCTCCCCACCCCACTGCACTCTTACCATGGCCCCCGGGGAGGCAGAGACCAGGCCCAGCACAGGAGCAGTCGGTGGGTCAGTCGGTGGGTGGGTCACGGGAGAGGCCCAGGGCCCCTGGGGCAGCCCCCTGCTTTCCCTCCACGGTCTTCTAGTGGGGGAGCGGCCGTGCTCCGTCCTCCGCCTCCGGCAGCTCTGGGGAAAAACTCATCAGCTCAGGGGCTCGTGCTGCAGTGGGGAAACAGGCCGGGCAGAGGGTGAGCTTGCAGGGCCAGGGGCAAGGAGAGGGGGCTCCGCCTCCCAGGGGACCCGCTCCCACCCCAACCCAATGGCACAGGCCCTCCCTGCTTCCCTCCCGATGTGGCCAAGGGCCCCATCACAGCTGGGCCTGGCGCCAGATGGGGACGGCCAGCCAGGAGGGGGACCGTGATGCTGCTTGCAGAGGGCGGCCACACGGGTCCCCCAGTGGCTCCAGGTTGCAGCCTCCCGCTCCCCCTCCCACAGCCGGTTTAATTCTGGGAGCCTGGGAGCCAATGGCAGAGCCGAGCAGACGCTGAGGAGGTGGGAGGAGCTGCTGGGGGCCTGCTGAGCCCTGGAATCTCATCACCATCAGGGTTTCCCTCGGGCACCAGGGGCCTCTCCCGCCTCCTCCCTCCCCCACCCCATACAGCTGCCAAGCTGCCTCCTGGCCCCGCGAGCCCAGTCGGAGCGCAGCGCCCGTGGGTCCTCAGCAGCGGCCAGGCAGGGGCGCCTGCTCAGCGTGGGGGCCACTCAGGATGGAGGAGGAGGGAGGGAGGGGACCGCTGCATGGTGGGGACCTCGCTCTGGCTCTGGAGGGCTCACAGCCTCGCAGGGGCTGCAGAGGAGGCACACTGGGCAGATGTGGAGTGAGGGAGCAACCTTGAGGATGGATCAGGTCCTGGGCTTGGCGGTGGAGGAGCAGCTCAGGGGTCATCTCTGGATGCCCCCCCACCTCCCAGCGCCAGACCCCGTGGGCTCCTGGCTGAAACGCCCAGGTCAGGGTGGGCTCTGGGTTCAAGTCTCTGTCAGCTGCTCTGTAAGTTAAACCCCATCAACTCTCTGGGTCTCAGTCTCCTTATCTCGAAGGTGATAAGCAAAACACACTGTCTCCCATGAGACCAGTCTAATCATGGGAGGCGAGTTCATGTCTGCTGAGCTCAGGACACGTCTTGGAAGACAGTCTAGGTGACCCCAGGTAGACGCAAGGAGAAGGCAGGGCCCCTATCCTCCCCAGGGAGGGGTCAGCAGCTTACAAGCCTGGCCGCTGACCGCTCTTTCCTGCCCCCAACCTCACACCCCTGTTCCTGAGCCCATGCCAGGTGAGCAGCTGTCACATGGCAGTCACCGTGGGCCGGGCTCACACACAGCCTCCAGACTTCCATCACTGAGGTCACTGTCCACCCTCTTGCCCCTGACCCTCGGAATAGCCCCTCACTGCTCCCACCAGCAAAGACTCTCATGTCACAGCTCAAAGCATCCACCCAGTACCAGACGGGTCAACAGCCACCCAGGCTCAGAGATGAAGACCAGCTAGCCTGGTCACATAGCCGGCCAGGGACAGAGGCCCGCTCCCTGGTGATGGTTCCCTGCAGTGGCCCCAGCAGGGAGACATGTAGGTGTGGCTGAGCAGGGTGCACACATACTCCCAACGTGGCACGGGGTGAGACAACCACAGAGAGCGTGCAGCCAGGGCACGTGCTGACACACGCATACGCGTGCACTCACGCACCCTCAGATGCCGCCCCTCCGGCAGTTCTTGAGTGCCCCCAGCAGACAGGTGCATGGGGTGGCGAGGGAGGGACCACTGGCCTAGAAGCAAGGTTGAGAGAGGCCCCTAGGGGGCCCTTCCACATTCAGACCCCCCCACGGGTCTTTCGGCTGCCATGGGGAGACAGGTGCTGGAGAGCCCTCTCCCCCAAGCCCAGTCCCCATGCCCACCTGGGCTCATCCTTGCCTCCCCACCCCATCCCCAGAGTGAGCACCTGTCCGTGAAGGTGACTTGAGTGCAGGTCCTGGCACCCCGCCCCCCAGCGTGAGGTGCATTAAAGCCAGCCAGGTCCATTAAAGCCACCATCTGGGGGGAGGGGACGCTGGTGGCCCTGAGATCTCCAGAGAAGCCTGACAAGAACAAGCCCCTCCCCAGGTCCATGGGGTGCAGACTGTGCTCCTTGGGGCGTGGTCCTGCCTGCCTGGGGACCCCAGAAGCACCCCTCAGGGACCCCTGGGCCCAGCACTCTGCCCTCTGGCCCACCTCCAACCTGAGGACCCCGTTCCCCCACCCGAAACCCAGAAGCTTTCAGCCTCGTTAGGAAAGTGTGACCTACATCAGGAAGCCGGGGGCACAGCTGCTAAGGCAGGCGCTGGCCGCTGAGGAATAAATTCACACCGTCTGGGAGGGGAGACCCCACGCAGGTGGAGAACGGAAACAAGTGAGGGTGGGGGTCTCCAGGCTCCAAGGCCTTCAGCCCTGTGGGCAGTTTTGTCCAGTCCAGGGACAGGAGCACAGAGCTGAGGGCAGCCCTGCTGAGAGAATCTGGGTGGAGATTGGTCAAGAGCCGAGGGTAGAGCACCCAGAATGCCCCCCCAGAGCAGAAACAGGGGCTTTGTGCCCCACCCAGCCCCCTGCTACCCAAGGGCAGTCCAGGGGTCAACAGCACCAGCCTCCCCAGGGACTTTCTAGACCCAGGCCAGGCCGACAGGGTTGGAACTTGCCTCTTACAAGATCCCAGGCAATTCGTGTATCTGGTCAAGTTTGAAAGGCCCTGGGCTAGGTCACTCCTCTCCTGGGGGGCCGTTTCAGGGGCCCAGGCAGCAGGGGGTGGTGCAGGAGTGGTAGGGGTGCTGGAAGCATCACCTCCTGCAGGAAGGCTCTGGACCGGGGAGACACGTTACCATAGCCACAAGCAGCTGTGCGTGGTCCCCGGTTCCCCAGCTGTTCCCTGGGCTGAGACGTGCTGTCAGCCCCACTTGCAAATAGGGAAACAGAGGCTCTGGAGACTCAGTATCTTGTCTCAGGTCAGGCAGTAGAAGGTGGCAGGCTTGCGTCCGAGCAGTCCAGCAATAAGGCTGCTAACCTGGCTGTCTTTGCAGGCCTTCAGGCCGGTCCTGCTTTGGCCTGCCTGCACATGGAGGCTGCCGCAGCAGGAGGCAGGGAGCAGGGACGGGCTGCACCCTCTCAGCGGCTCAGCTTCACAGCTGACCCCACGTCTCCTTGTCCGCTGGCTCAGTGTACCTGACGCAGTTGTTCTTATCAAACTGGTCGCCCCCTCCCCGATGCCCTTCTTCCCAGGGATGCCCACAGATGCCATGGGGGGAGTCCTGAGGGGCAGGGGTCTTCCTGGGGGGTTGGGGAGGATGCTTTCTAGAACCCCTGCAAGCAGAGGCTGTGCACTGAGGTGAGCAAGTGGGCTGGGAGCTCCAGGGAAGCTGGGGCGGGAGGTGCTGACGGGCAGGAGGCGGCAGCTGGAGCAGAAGGGCCCACGTGCTCCCTCCCAGCCGCGTGGGGGGCCGTGTCCCCTGGAGACTTGGGGGCCAAAGGACCCTGGAGACTCGGGGGCGGGCGCCTCGCCTGGCCCCGTGAAGGAGCGGCCTGCCATGTTCCTGCCTCCCGCAGACACCCAGCTTGGGGGGCCTCCGATCTCTCTGTGCTTCTGCACTCACCCTCCCTCCTCCTCCAGGCAGGGCTGGCTCAGTCACCGGTTAGAAACCTCCAGGAAACCCCACAGGCCTGGTGTCCACGCCCCTCCTCCCTGCTGCCCGGTCACGTCCATCCCCCTGAGCCCGGTCCACACCCCACAGCCAGCAGTGTCCACTGTGCCTCGGCCAGTGTGCCTGCCCCTGGGACATCATGCCGACTGGCCGCACACCCTTCCCCCTGGACCTCCACCCCAGAGCGAGACTTCTGTGGCCTGTGCTCTGCGGAGAGGTGAAGGTCACAGAGGCAAGAGGCCGGGCTGATGCCACTGCCCAGGGCCCTGAGGGCAGCACCCTCCTTCCCGCCCACCCAAGCCCAGAGGCCCCCCGTAGGCTGGACCGGGGCACCCACGCTGAGCCCTGGGGGTGGCACCAGGGCTGTGCCCTCCACCCGCAGCCGCCGGTCTGGCCTTCTGGGCCCTTCCCACCTCTTCCCTGCCCGGCGCGCGGAACACACACGGCTCAAGCAGTGCGGAAGCAGGTTTTTTTAAATCTCTAAATTTGTTCTTGGAGGAGACAGCCTCCTGGTTCATTTTTAAATGCGAGTCCCGTTTTCATCCCCAACTTCCTGCAGCCTGGCTTCCTTGTCAGACACTCCCGATCTCAAGCAGACCCTCTTGGAAGACGGACATAAAGTACCCCCACCCCCGTCACTTCTCACAGGAGTTGCTCTTGGGCAGGCTCTGGACCAGGCTCAATGGTGGCCTCGGGCAGGCAGGGGACGAGGAGGTCTGATCTGTGTAGTGGCGGAGAGAGACCTCCCCTGGCACCCCAACCTTTACAAACCCCCTCCCGGCCCCTCAGCTTGGGGATGGAAATGCGGGCAGGGTTTGCTCGCTTGGCCCTAAACACAGCTTCCAGGCAAACGCAAAGGAGCCAGATCGGATCTTAAGGAGCCTCCCCCTCCTCCTTCCGCCACCCCCGGCTGGCTTCCCTGGTCTCCCTCTCTTGGCAGAGCCGAGCCTGTGCAGTGGGGAGGGGGGATCGCTGCGGGTTTCCCTCCCGGCTGGACTCCTCCGCCAGTCTCCACGTGCTCAGCCTGCCCCCCAGCACCCAGCCCGTGCAGTTATCTAAGCTGCCGGGTGTCAATCTGAGTCAGACCAGGTGATATCCAGCCGTGGCCTGACAGCCAGGTGCCAGCCTGCCCCCGCCCACCCCAGGCAGAAGACGGCAGCTCAGGGAGAGGACAAGGAGGCCCGGACGCCTGGTCAGGGGGCCTCTGTCCTGCACCGTCCTGTCCTGGCCACCCCTAAGCTGAGTCCACCACCCCCTCCAAGGCTTTCTGACCCCTTTGTAGGTAGAGGGGGTGTACATCTGGGGGACTCCAGCCTCAGCTTGGTTCCCGGGGCCCCCACCAGGCCTGGGTGGGCTGAGAGCTGATCCAGAGCCTCGAGGAAGGGCAGGAGGAAAGGCTTGGAGGCTCCCCTCCCTCGTCCACTCCTAGCCACGCCCCCCAGGGAGGCTCCGCCGGAGCCTGGGGACTAAGGTCCAGCTGGGGAGGGCTCCCCTGCACCCCTGTCTCAGGGCAGCCTCCTGGGGGCCAGCACCCCACACTGAGGGCATCCTGCAGAGAGGTCGGTCAGCCCCCCAAGGTCCAGTGCCCCAGGCTGCCCCCTACCCCACAGACGTCTGCTGTGCCCCCTTCACATGGCACCCAGACCCCGGGGCTGTCTGCTGAGCTGGGCGTGCAGGTGGCCCAGGGCCCCCGGCTGGCGCCCCACATGCTACAGGGATGGTTTCTATGCCACCGGGCCTGTCGTCTGGCCCCGTGGCTGCCTTCTCCCTCCTCCTCCAGCAGAATGCTGGCTCCTGTCCCCAACACTGGGAGGTCAGAGTTCCCTGTGCCCTTCAGCTGCCCAGATGTCCAGTCCTAAGTCCTGCCCCAGCCCCAGCCATTGGCCCCAGGTAGGAGGCATAGCAGCTGTCCCTGCAGGCACAGAACCTAGCAAGGATGGGCTCGGGCCCCAAGCCCAGCTCCCGCAACGCCCCCCACCCCCACCCTGCACCCCCGCTGAGCGCTCAGCACTCACCTTTGGCAGGAACAAGCCCCTTGAGCCAGTGGTCTGAGCCGTCCAGCCAGCCCCTCCTGGAATTCCTGGAGGAATCAGACAGCGGCACAGCCCGATCCCCAGCAGGACCCGGGTCCCCAGCAGGACTCGGCAGCAGCGCTCCGGCGGGAGGGACGCCTGCGGCCGGCGCCTCCTCCTGGGGCCAGGGCTGCCGGGTCAATGACACACGGAGGAGGAGAGGGAGGGACAGGGGAGCCGCGGAGAGGGGCAGGCGGGGAGGGGCGCGCGTGTGCGAGCAGAGAGCAGCGGAGTGACAGCGGGGGAACATCCGCGATGACAGCGACAGGCGCGCACACGGGAGGCGGGCGCAGGGGCGGGCGGGCGCACACACACCGGAGGCGCTCACCCTTGAAACCTCCCATTTCAGGGGGAGACGCGGCCGGCCGTGAGCTCCAGGGGCAGGAGCGCCGTTCACCAGCGCCCCCACCACCACCTTCCCTCCCCGCCTCTGCAGGCTTTCCTGCCCTGGCTGCTCCCCACACAGCATCCTCTAGCTCTGTCCCCTCTCCCCTTCCCTTTGAGGACCAAGCGGCAGGACCCAGAGCACAGAGGCCCCCGGGAAGCAGCGGGAAGCTGCTCTGAGTCTGTTTGGAGGTGGGGGCCATATTTCCCATCGCGCCTGCAGGTCAAAAGGACACCTTCTGGAGGGAGGGGTACACGAGGGCCCATCTGCCTGAGGTCCTCGAGGGAGGGGCCCCAGGCCACACAGAGTCAATGGCATGCAGACACACAGAGGTCACTGAGCCTCGCGACCCCAGACCAGGGCTATCTGGGGGAGGGAGACGCAGGCAGGCTGGGCCGGGGTCTGGGGGCAGGTTTTCTGGAGAGCCCTGGAGTGAGCCTGGAGGAGCCTGGAGGTGGGGAGGCGGGGCAAACCAGCCCCCTCCCCAGCCTGGACCTCTGGCTGGATGGGGAGAGATTGACATCAAGAGCTCAGAGGCCTCTCTACCAGCCAGTCAGGACGGAGGCATTGGAGAAATCAATATTCCAAGGGAAGGCAGGGGTTGACCCGAAGGAAACAGGTCAGGGACCAGTTGGGAGGAGCCACCGGCCAGAGCTGGACCCTGGTGACCTTCCTGGCCTCTTTCAAAGCCTGCCTGATGGCTGGACATGTGGCGCGTTTGTCAGGGGTATCCAGCGTCCCTCTTCCTTTACGCCCGCTTTCAGGGGTCCGTGGTCAGCTCTGGGTGCAAGCTGAGAGACCCCTTGACACTCCTGCACCTTCTTTCTCTGTCTGCTCTGCTGGGCAACAGCAGGAGTGTCCGGAGGAAAAGCAGCCTTCCCTCCCAGGATCTCAGCCTCCCACCCTGCATCATGAGACTGGCCCCCCCCCCCCCCCCCCACCCTAGACTGGCCCCCACCCGCCCCGCACACCCCCTTGTCCCCCGGCTGCTCCCAGGACAGCATGTCCTTCCCAGCATCTGCAACCCTCGTCTCACCCACGGGGCACCTTCCCGTCCTTGAAAACTCAACCAGAACTCCCATCCTGCTGCACGTGTCCGGCTGGACCTTCTTCTCTGACCCATATCACAGAAGACAGCTGTCTGTGGGTGGGCGGGTCACCCCAGGTCTACAACAGAGGGCCCTTCCAGAAGAGGGGTCTGCCTCCCCTGGCTGAGTGAGGAGTGGGCAGGGACGGAAGAGCTCAGCCGGGTGTCAGGGTCCAGAGGCTCTGACAACCAGTCATTAGCTGTTTGTTAACTGGACTGCGGGGTTACTCACTGCTCCAGAGTGGACAGGTGGATGACGAGGTCTCTGGGGTCCCTGAGCACCGGCTGCCCAGCTGCTACATAAAGGATGGGCCCCATCGACCCACAGCCACCCGACCCCCCAGGTCAGCACCGCCTGCCACTGGGTTTCAAGGGCACGGTCGACAGGAGAGCGAGGGGGATGATGGAGTTTCCGACTCCTGGGGCACGGCGGCTCCGGCAGGGCGGGTTTGTGCGTGTGCCGCACGGCTGTTTTGTTTTGCCGTCTGTGATGACAAAGCAACGCGGAGGTGACAGCCAGGACGCAGAGCAAAGAGGAGCATCTTGATAAGCTGTCTGCCGCCTGTGGCCTTATTGAGGCTCTTTGTCTGCCAGCCGTGCGAGCAAGCGGGTCTTAAAGAACGACTGCTCTGCAGGAAGCAGGCAGAGGAGGGCACGAGGCGGCGTGGAGCAGGGGGACAGGCAGGGTGGGGGCAGGAGGAAGGGGGTCCGATCGCGCCCCCTCCAGCAGGTTGTGGCAGGTCCCCCTAGGGACCAAGGTCGGGCTCTAATGCAAGGACCCGCCAAGCACAGGCCTGGGATGGTGGGGACAGCAGGCTGGGAGGATGGAGGCCTCACCTGCCCTCAGCCTCAGCCAGGGACTGACTCTCTTCACCACTCCATCTGCAACCCAGGACCGAGGGGTGGTCTCACCTGCACAGAGCAGGCTTCCGGGGGGTTGCCAGGCAGGGGTGGCCAGCCTGGGGCCCACTGGAGCGAGGGAGGAGGTCTGAGAGGTGCCGTGGAGTCTCCTGAGGAGGCTGGGCTCTTTGATGGGGTGGAAAAGCACGATTCGGGCTGTGAGGCAGGCATTGAACAAAAGGGTTTGAAATGATTCGAGCCCCAGGTAAGGTGTGGTGGAACACAGCGAGTGAGTTGTCCTTAAATCCTTGAAGATGCCCCCTTCCTGCCCCCTTGTCTCCCCCCAGGCCCCGCACCCTGCCTTCCTCACTCCAAACCAGCCCCTGCTCTCAGCATCTAACAGCTCTTCCCTAGGAAATTACTCTTCGTGTCTCACCTGAATTCCCCAACTCTTAGTGGATTTCCCTGGGTCCTCTAGGGCACCAGGCACAGCTGGATCTCCAGCATCCAGCACCCCATCTCTAGGAAAGAGGGGGACCTCTCCAGCACCAAGGACCCCCAACTCTAGGAAGGAGGGGCTCCGAGTGGAGAGAGGAGTTCTGCGAGGCCCCCAGCCCAAGGTAAGGGGAGTCCTTGCGGAACCGGCTCACCAGTCAGAGGGCCGACTCTGCAGAATTCACAAGCATTTATTTTATTTAGCTCGAAAAGTATTTATTGAGAGCCTCGCTATGTGCTAAGTTTTATTCTCGGGGCTAGGAAATTCCAGCCCCCTGCTCACTGTTAGCCCGCATTCTGGGTGGGGCAAGACAGACTATAGACGAGGAAAGCAAATGTCACGCTCCCTAGAAAATAAAGGGTGATGAGATAGAATGTGAACGGCCAGTCGAGGGGAGGACCTCATTATCCGGGAGGTCAGGACGCTGCCTCAGGGGATGCTGTTTGCACTGAGATCCAGTTGTAAGAAGGAGCACTTCATTAATTCTAGGGAAGTGCATTCCGAGGGTGGGGGTGCTGGTGGAGGGGAGCGGGCGGCTGGTGCAAAGGCCCTGGGCGGGGAACAGGCTTGTTCAAGGGAGTTAGAGATTCAGGCTGAAATCAGAGATTGGCAGGGCCTTGGATGCCAAACCACAGAGAAGTTTCTATTTTGTTCTGAGGGCAGCAGGAAGGCCTGGAAGGTTCTGAGCAAGGGAGAGACACAACTTCCCTCAGGAAGGTCGCTCTCTAGGCTCCGTGGGGAAGGATCCGCTGGGGGTCTGGGGCGTTAATCTGGGTGGGATGGGGGTAGTGGTGGGGTTGGAGAGAGTGAGGAGAGTCATGCAGTTTGGGAATAAAGGCAGCAGCACCCTGGCGGGATGTGGAAAGATAGTGACCATTAGGTGGGCGATGTGCCCTCATGTGGGGAGGGTTCGCAAGGAGGCTCAGGCTTGGGGAGAAAGAGCCACAGTCGAGTTTTGACCATGTGAAGTCTGAAATGCCTATTGGTGACCAGGGTGGACTGACAGCAAGCAGTGAGATGTCCCAAGTCCTAGGACCAGGGCCTAGGGCCTGGAGGGGCTCGTGAACCCACTGTGAGATGGACCCTGGTTCCGGAGAACAGGCTTGGCGCCTTGCTCCTCTGTCTCCACCCATGAGCCTCAAAACCCGGTCTCATTAGGGAAACCTTGGCCCCGCCCTCTCGAGATGCCCTGGGTTAGAATCCCAGAATTTCTTCCAGTTTGGAAATGCCATACCTCCAGGAGACCCGGCCCTGAGCCATGGAGTGGCAAGGCTGAGTCTGGCTCTAGAAAGAGTCTGAGAGCTTGGACCCAGAGGCCAAGATCAGGGTTTCTTGAATCCTGAACCTTTCACGCTGCTCCCCTCTGGCCACTGTTAGAAGATGCCTCCTCTTTCACTCAGCTTCTCCCTACAGGTGAGAGAAGTCTGTCTAAAATGAAGGGCAAGGGGACTTCCCCGGTGGCCCACTGGTTCAGACCAGTAGAGGGGGTGCAGGCTCGCTCCTCAGTCAGGGAACTGAGATCCTGCATGCCCTGCGGCACGGCCAAAAGACTAAAAATGGATAAATAAAATGAGCGTCAGGGGAGGTTATAACAGGAAAAACCAGGGGTAGGGCCGAGGGGCCTCTTGCAGCCGTAGGGAGAAATTGGGGAGGGGAGCGTCCGGTCTCCTTCCCACCCACTCCTTTAATACACACACACCCCAGACCCGACAGCAGCAAAGAAGCCCCCGATTGTGGTTGGAAATCTCCCCGTTGGGGTGATGCGGTCTCATGAACATGGCAGAATGCTGGGGACCCCGACCCGTCCCTGTTTCACAGAGGAAGGAGCCGCAGGTCCATCAGCGCCCTCCCGACAGGGGCTCACGTCAGGCCCAGAGGAGAGAGCAGCCAGGCAGGGCCTTAGAGACCCCGGGCGGTAGGTCTTCTTCATGTTTAGGGGCCAGTGACTTGGGCGTGGATCCCCCCGCCCCCGACCTCCAGCCGTCTACCGTGTGGACTCAAGCTCCGGACGTTAGCTGTCTGACACCCAGGCTATTTTCTCTTATCTTCATCCCTGACGTTTCCCTATGCTTTCTCTTTCTCTGCGACTTGCCTGTCTTCCTATTCTCCTGGCCCAGATTTCTCCTAGCCTCTGGGCATCACCTCGCCTTCTCCCAGCCTGTCTGGGGACCAGAGAGGCTTGGTGGCTCTCGTGAGCAGCAGCATCGAGCCGGGTTTTCCGGGGCTGGGAGCCTCCTGCAGGCCTGCTCGCCGGGTCCTGCTTTGTAAGGAGGAGTCTCTTACGTGGGGGTCTGAGCAGGCCGGTGGAGGGGTGTCACTCCCACAGGGCCCTGGACTCCAACCTGGGTCTCACTGGGAAAGTGGGACCGCCTCCCCCGGCACCCACCCAGAGCTCCTGGCTCCTTGACCTCATCATCGCATCTTGGGGTGTTTTCTGGTGTTGTCGGCTCTGGAGAGACCGAGCCACGTGCCGCCGCCCCCCGGCCCAGGCTGCCAGGTGCCCCCAGCCCTCTGCGGATGCACCTCCTCCCTTGGGCTGGGATCCAACACCTCTCTCACCCTCTCTTCGCCGCCCCCCGCCCTGCTCCGCGGCAGCCGTGGGCGTCCAGATGAGGATGGAATTCCTGCAGCGCAGCTTCTGGGCCGCCACCCGGCAGGTGCGTGTGGGGGTGCGGGCGGGACTCCCAGGGTGAAGACCCCGACCCGGGCACCTGAGCTGCTGCCACCAGCGAGGCCCTGCCCGCATCGCAGCCCCGGACCCCCCGTGCACATACCCAGGGCACACACGACAGGAACACACCATACACACGCCACACCACACACATCCCCCGTGTGCACACACCACTCTCACCACACAGGCATGTGACACACCCCCGCATGCACACCACAGGTGTCCTGTGGGCTCCATTCCCCACACACACCACACACACACATACCATGCACAAACACATCACACACAACACACACCACACACACACACACACCACACACACCACACACCACACCATACACATCACATACACGTCACACATCACACACCACACACACACCACACACATACATACCATGCACAAACACATCATACACCACACACACCACACACATCATACACATCACACACACACACACCACAAACATCATACACACATCACACACATACATACCATGCACAAACACATCATACACACCACACACCACACAGACCACACACATCATACACATCACACACACACACACCACACACATCATACACACACCACACACATCACACACATACATACCATGCACAAACATATCACACACACCACACACATCACACACACACATCACACACACGTCACACATCACACGTCACACACACGTCACACATCACACCCACACCACATACATACCATGCACAAACACATCACACACATCACACACCACACACATCACACACACGCACACGTCACGCACACGTCACATATCACATACCACACACATCACACACCACACACATCACACACCACACACACCACACACATCACATCACACACATCACACACCACACATACATCACACACATACACACCACAAACATCATACACACACCACACACACATCACACACACACCACACACATATATACCATGCACAAACACATCACACACATCACACACACACACATCACATCACACACATCACACACCACACACATCACACACATACCGCACACATACATACCATGCACAAACACATCACACACCACACACATCACACACCACACACACCACACACATCACACACACACCACACACATCACACACACACCACACACATATATACCATGCACAAACACACCACGCACATCACACACCATACACACCACACACACACCACACACATCACATACATCACACACACACACCCCACACACACATCACACACACACCACACACACATATACCATGCACAGATACATCACACACAACACACACCACACACATCACACACACATTACACATCACACACACATCACACACCACACACACATCACACACGTCATGCACATCACACACACACCACACACACATCACACATCACACCACACACATTACACACATCACATACCACACATATCACACATACACCACACACATCACACACACACCACACACACATCACACACATCACACACATCACACACCACACACATCACACACATCACACACCACACACATCACACACACGTCACATATCACACACCACACATACCACACATATCACACACACACCACACACATCACACACACACCACACACACATCACACATCACATCACACACATCACACACCACACACATCACACACACGTCACACATCA
This sequence comes from Cephalophus harveyi, assembly GCA_006410635.1. Classification (NCBI taxonomy): domain Eukaryota; kingdom Metazoa; phylum Chordata; class Mammalia; order Artiodactyla; family Bovidae; genus Cephalophus; species Cephalophus harveyi. The sequence continues at coordinate 261,580 of SJYT01032422.1, read as the reverse complement.
CACACCACACATACCACACATATCACACACACATCACACACACACCACACACACATCACATATCACACCACACACATCACACCACACACATCACATCACACACACGTCACACATCACACACACCCACACACATACATACCATGCACAAACACATCACACGCACCACACACATCACACATCACACACCACACACATCACATATCACACATAGACAGGTCACACACACGTCACACACATCACACCACACACATCACACGCATCACACATCACACACCACACACATCACACACACCACACACATACATACCATGCACAAACACATCACACGCACCACACACATCACACATCACACACCACACACATCACATATCACACACCACACACATCACACATCACATACCACACACATCACACACGTCACAGACAGGTCACACACACGTCACACACATCACACCACACACATCACACGCATCACACATCACACACCACACACATCACACACACCACACACATACATACCATGCACAAACACATCACACGCACCACACACATCACACATCACACACCACACACATCACATATCACACACCACACACATCACACATCACATACCACACACATCACACACGTCACAGACAGGTCACACACACGTCACACACATCACACCACACACATCACACGCATCACACATCACACACCACACACATCACACACACCACACACATACATACCATGCACAAACACATCACACGCACCACACACATCACACATCACACACCACACACATCACATATCACACACCACACACATCACACATCACATACCACACACATCACACACGTCACAGACAGGTCACACACACGTCACACACATCACACCACACACATCACACGCATCACACATCACACACCACACACATCACACACACCACACACATACATACCATGCACAAACACATCACACGCACCACACACATCACACATCACACACCACACACATCACATATCACACACCACACACCACACACATCACACACACCACACACATACATACCATGCACAAACATATCACACACCACACACATTACACATCACATCACACACACATCATACACACGTCACACACACATCACACACATCACACACGTCACACATCACACACATGGATACACAACTCACAGCTCTGCCCTTCCCTCCAGTGTGGTGCCGCGGAGGGGCCGTGCCAAGAGAGCTGCCAGGACAGCGTGAGTGCCTCCCCAGCGGGAAGGGGGTGGGGCAGCCCCCACCCACGTCCTCTGATGGGCCAGCCCCTCCTTCCCCAGCCTGGGGTCCATGCGGCAGCCTCCCCACATAGTCCAGCAGGGGTCAGTGTTAGGGCCTGGCCTTGACCTCCTTCTGGGCTTCTCCCCAGGATCTGGACTGCTTCGTCGTCGACAACAACGGGTTCATCCTGATCTCAGAGAGGCCCCAGGAGGTAAGACACTCAGAGGCGGAACTGGACAGGGTGGCGGGGGGCGGTCACGTTGCCCGGTGACCTCTACTGTCAAAAAGGCCAGAAGCAATAATCCTTACCCAGAGACAACCAGTAGACAATCTGAAACCACAGCTGGCAGCGAGAGACCCCAGGATCCAGCCTTTTCACCTCAGATGCCCAGACGCGATCATCTGTCTGTTTTGTCTCTCCCACTCTGTTGGTGGGGGGTTCCCCGAGGCCCCCGGGTTTTGTCTGCAGCCTTGCCTTGGGGGCCCACCCCAGAGTCCTGAGCCCCCTCCTGCTGCCCACCACCTACTCCCGTCTGCCTCCCCCTCCACCCACCATAGTCCATTCAGACATCCGGAGCAGAGCCCACAGACAGGGTGGCTCACGAACCACAAAGATGCTCTTCTCAGAGTTGTAGGGGCTGGAGCCCGAGGGGGCCCCCCTGGGTGGCAGGGTTCTCAGTGTGTCCCTAGCAGCACAAGGGGCAGGGAGCCCCCTGGGGTCTCTTCTGAGAGCACCAACCCCATCAGGTGGGCCCGTTGCCTGGAGGCACCTTTCTGCATGTGAATTCGAGGCACACACTCAGACCTCAGCGCCTACCCTCCCACCTCCGTGGGGCCAGGATCTGGACGCTCTCTCCCCTCATCTGGACCTCTCGGGTGGGAAAGTCCATCCTCACCGGCCAGCCTGGCCTGGAGTTGCCCCATCACACCGGCTGGCCACATGCCCAGGACCCCCTTGGACCCAGGAGGGCTGAGGAGAAAGTACAACCCCCCCCACACACACGCTTACTGAGCCCCAGGAGGGGCAGCCCAGACGCAGGTGAAGCCTGGAGCTCGGAGCGACCCCCTGTCCCGCCCTCTCCCCCTCTCCTTGCCCTCACAGGTGGGCCGATTCCTGGGGGAGGTGGACGGCGCGCTCGTGACCCAGCTGCTCAGCATGGGGGTGTTCAACCAGTAAGTGGGGCAGGCGCCCCCCTCCCGGAACACATAGAGAGGAGGCGGGGTCAGATGCTAAACAGATGAGATGCAGCTTAGATCCCAACCTCAGAACCGCACAGGGACCCCAGGGCTGTAGAGCAACCTCCCTAGGCCCGAGGCTGCGGGGGTGGGAAGGGCTGAGGTCCCTGAGAGGGGGAACGAGGTTTGCTGTCCCTTGACTTTGAGCAGCCCGAGCCCAGAAATGTCATTTTCTGACCTGCTGACAAAAGCCCTGCTGCAGAGTCTCTCAGGGCAGGGTGGGGGTGGAATACCGGTGGGTCTGGACTCACCCTGTCCCAATTCTGGCTTCAGAGTGACCATGTATGACTACCAGGCCATGTGCAGACCCCCGACCCACCACCACAGCGCCTCCCAGCCCCTGGTCAGCGTGAGTGTCCCCCCGGGGCTTCCCTCCACCAGATGGTGGCCTGTCCCTTTCTCTCCAGGAACCAGGGCCCATCTTGGCCCTCTCCCACTGCCCCCGCCGCCCACAGTCCACTCCCTCCCAGATCTTCTGGCAGGGCAGGGCGGTCAGGGCAACTGCTCCAGCAGAGGGACAGCTGCAGCCCCCTTCTTGCCTGGTTCCCACCCTCACCCCCGCACGGTCCACAACCCATCAGGGATCCCATAGACGCCACCCGGGGTGAAGACTGGCGTTATCCCGTCATCCGCTCTACAGCAGGAATTTCCCAGAACAGCTTTCCGCTGATCCCGCTGCTGGGATGGGGTGGGGGGGCCCCGGGGCTCACAGTGTGTCCCTTCTCCCCCCAGCCCATCTCTGCCCTCCTGTCGGCTACCAGGTGGCTGATGAACGAGCTCCTGCTGTGAGTGAGGGGCTGGGGGCTTCATGCAGGGGTGGGCTATGAGGGGCCCCTTGAAGGGAGCTGCCTGAGGCCCCCACGACCCAGGGGAGGAGGCTGAGGCCCGCGGTGGAACCAGCCAGGCACATACAACGCCCCCCCTACATGCAGCTGCCAGGGGAGGGCCTCTGCACCCCAGGAGCCTCCGGAAAAGGGTTCCCTGGGGGGAGGGGCAGACAGCCCAGGGGCCAGTGAGGAGGGCGATCAGGACTCTGGCCGCTTCTATCGACAGGCTCCTGCTGGAGTGGAGGGCCTGGGGCTCCTGGCGTGGGGACCACGGGGCTGAGGGTGAGTGCTTGGTTGCGGGAGCCCAGAGCCCAGCATCATTCCAGCCGCCACTTGGGGGGAGGGGACTGCAGAGGGCCCACCACTCATGTCCATCCTGTTGGCCTCTCCATCACCTTCCCTCACCTCTGTATGACGTCATACCATCTCGGGACACCACGAACCTGTGTGACATCATCCATGTGCCATCATCCGTCCCACATGATGTCATCCATCATATGTGACATCATCCATGTGACATCATCCATTCCATGTGATGTTGACCATTCCCGTGTGACATCATCCGTTCCGTGTGACCTCATGCCCACACCATGTGACACCACCATCCCCACCATCATCGCCACCCCGTGCTGGGCCACACGTCCTGGACAGCCAAGACCGTCTTCCATCATTGTAAGTAGAGCGGCCTAGGACCCCAGTGCTGGGCTGGGAGGGTCCCAGGAACCTCTCTCCTTCCAGGACTCCTCAACAATGAAGGCCCCTCCCAACTTAGAGCCTCGCTCCTTAGGGGAGGGTGTGTAGCCCAGACCTCATCCCACATGATCACAGCCCTGCCCTAGGGAAAACGGAACCCTCCAGCCCTCTCCTGGGCAATCGCTCTGACGACGCCAGAAGGACAGTGTCCTGCGGTCCAGAGGCCAAGGCCCCACGCAGGGAACAGCTATCTGCTCACCCAGCAGTGGACGTGGGTCCTCCAGGGCGGCTGCCAGGCCTCTGAGTTTGCCAAGTCCTTTCTGAGCCCGCTCAAGTGACCACACAGGCCCCACTGAGGAGTCCAGAAAGTCTGGGCACTGGGCCCCCCGCCCACCTCTAAGTGACCCTGGGGTCAGTTGTTGGGGGAGGCCCAGGGCTTGTCTGGGAGCTATGTCTGCAGAGCGCCCACTGGACCATCCACAGGGAGCCAGGGCTGTCGTCTCCCAGGCCCGCCACACCCTGACCTCCTCCAAGCCCCTGGACGTCACCGCTGACAGTGAGGAGAGAGACAGGTGTCCCCAGGGTCACCCAGGGTGTCACTCACACTCAGCCGCTCCCTCTCCCCCGCCCCCTAAGTCCTGATGGCTTGCCATCTGCCAGTGGATGGAGCGTCTTCCTCCCGGCGCAGTGACCTCACTGCCCAGGCTGTCAAGGCCCACCCCTACGGGGGTGACCGAGGCCCCGCGTCCACACCCGTCTGTGTCCCCGCAGCCCAGAAGCACAAGAAGCAGGACCTGCTGCAGCCCTGTGACACCGCCTACCCCGTGTTCGTCCACCAGACGGCCCTGCGGGAGGCCAACGGCACCGTGGAGTGCCGCGCCTGCCAGAAGTGAGCGGGGAGAGGAGGGAGCCGGGTGGGGTCCCCGCGGCAAGGCCTCTGTGCCCGCTTCCTGGGTGGAGGGACCACAGGCCTCGGCCCAGAGCACGGCAGCCAGGCGGGGACAGGGCTGGCAGAGTGTCCATATCGGCAGACAGGAGAGATGGCCCTGAGGCCAGGGCAGACTCGGGGAAGGAGGGCCAGCTCTCACTTAGATATCTGTCCACGCAGAAGACCAGGAGGCTGGAGGACGTTTCAGGAGTGGCTGGGGCACCTGACACCTCTGCCCGAGCTCCTGCAGGGAGGCCAGGCTCTGGCCCAGGGAGGCCGGGAGGCCTGGCTCAAAGTTCTGTGCTGCTCACTCCCACCCCAACCTCGGGCCACCGTCCACCCCTGGGATGTTCCATCCTGACCCGGAGGAGATGGCCTCCCTTAGGCTGTCCACTTGCCAGCATGCCACTCCCCAGGGGCTTCCGGGATGTTCCTGAGATTCAGGGCACAAGCAAACTGCCTCCTAGCGGGACGCCTCGGACCCTGGCCTCAGACACAGCCAGCCCATCTTGTGCAGGCAGGCACTATCATTGTAGGGCACACAGCCGCTTTCACGGGAATGTAGTTATTTGTACACTTATCTCGGAGGCTGGCAGGGTGGATACAGCGAACAGTGTGGGTAAAGCCAAGGCCTCAGAGTAGACGGACTTGATTGAAGACGAACTGGTGACCTTGGGTGCATCACTTTACCCAGAGGCGTCAGCTTTCCCATCTGCAAAACAGGGATGATACCAACTTCATATGGTGTGAAGGTTGAATATGTACATGTGAGTCTGTTGTGCACGTGTGTATGGGCACGTGGGTGTGCTGTGTGTGTGTGCATGTGCACGTGCACGTATGAAGTCCTCTACCCCATAGGAAATGCCTACGGTCAGTGTCTGTGGCCAACGCACTGGCTCAGCCAGTGACCGCAACCGGCTTGCACCTACCCGGCTCCCAATCGGGCAGCGTGCGGGCCTGGGGCGCCACCTTGTGGCCAAGCCTGAGCACTGTAATCCCCCTGGGGGCGGCCCCTCCACACCGGCCTGTTTACTTGACACGGTCTTGACTTAGGCCTGTGTTCCCCGCAGACGTCAATAACGACTCCTATCGCCCTAGATGTCTGGGCTTCCTTCCCTCCAATCTGCTAGGAAAGGAGCAGGGCAGCTGCAAAGGTTTGTGGGAGATGTAAACCAGGTTTCCTCCCACCAGGGGGCTGACCTGGGCCCCCAAGCCCTCGCGCCATCTCCAGAAGAGCCTCCCCGAAGCCCAGCGTCCAGCTGCTCGGAGCTTCCACGGGCCAACCTCTCTCGTGTCCACAGGGCGTTTGTGATGCAGCAGGTCCCCAGCAGCAACCTCCTGCTCCTGGTGACGGATCGCAACTGCGACTGCAGCATCTTCCCGCCAGTGCTGCGGGAGGCAGAGGAGGTCAAATATATCCTCTGGGGCTCCAGCCTGGGGGGAAAAAAAAAAATCCATTTACTCTTGAACATCACTGCCCACTACAGCTTCCAGGCAATAGTGCCCAGCAGGCAGCATCGAGGGCTGTGCCAACGCTGCTGGACGCGCTCTCTGAGCCCACGGGCTTTGGACCACTGGTCCAAACAGGGACTCTGCAGATACTTACTTGGAGAAGATCCGGGAGACCCCTTCTGAGTGGCAGTAGACTGTGTGGAACAGCCACGAGAAAGAAAGGCAGAGAATGGCCCCCAGGAAGAATAATCCGAAGACCACCTTTTCCTGCAGGGGGGCCACAAAGGAGATGTTGGGGCGAAACATATAAAAGATCCCCAGGCACAGGAAGAACACGCAACCTAGAGAAGAGGACGGAAGAAAGGCAGGGTCACTACCTGCTGAAGAGCTGTCTCTTATACACATCTGCTCCAAGGGCTGACCTCTGACCCTGGAAGGCAGTGAGGCAGCCAGTCCCACCAGAGGTTCCAGAACTGAGTCCCCAGAGGCTCCCAGGTGGCTCAGACAGTAAAGAATCCACCTGCAAAACGGGAGACCTGAGTTCGATCCCTGGGTCAGGAAGATCCCCTGGGGAAAGGAATGGTTATCCACTCCAGTATTCTTGGCCTTCCCTTACTCAGACAGTAAAGAATCTGCCTGCAGTGCGGAAGGCCTGAGTTCAATCCCTGGGTCGAGAAGATTCCCCTGGAGAAGGGAAAGGCAACCCACTCCAGTACTCTTGCCTGGAGAATCCTGTGGATAGAGGAGCCTGGTGGGCTACAGTCCTTGGGGTCGCGGAGTCGAACACGACTGAGCGACTGTCACACACACAGGCTCCAGCGTCGTCTCCGCCTCAGCTGTGTTCACCTTAACAGTGACCTCTGCACATAACGCCTCCATCAAGTGCGACCGGATGCGTTCCCAGAAGCTCCGCCGGCGCCCGGACACCTGCCACGCCTTCCATCCAGAGGTGGGGGCTGGGTGGGGGGGCTCTTCATCCCCAAACCTCGGCCCAAGCCTGTACCCTTCAGACGTGAGAGCACTGGACACCCAGTGTGCAGCTGGGAGGGCACCTCTGGAACCCCTGTCCATGTGCATTCGTGCAGGGAGGGACCCGGCAGTGTTTTTATGATGAGAGCTGGTCTCCCAGGGGCCAGGCCCTTGGTAAACTTAAACACAGCTTCTCCACATCGCCCCCATCGCACTTGGATCCACGGGGTCCAGGCGGGTAGGAGGAAACCATTATGCACATAACACTGTGGTGACCAGCCCTAACACCGTAGTTGGGCTTCTTGTACTCGAGTCGTCCTTGCTAGACACGCTGAATCCACAGCCAGGATACTCCCAGAGTGCCGGGCTTCCCTGCAGTCACCTAAGAGGATAACTCCACAGCCCTTCCATCTTCCTTCTCCTAGAAGCAGGGGGTGGGGGGCCAGGGCTCCCTCCACTTGCTGGAACTCCCTTCTCCCTCAGCCCTCAGTCCCTCTTAGTCCCAGAACCTCCCTCCTGACTCCCAGTCGCCTCTCCCTGGACGGGTACCTCACCGGGAGTGCTCTGGGTCCGCAGGAGAATGCCCAGGACTGCGGAGGCGCCTCAGACACCTCGGCCTCGCTCCGCCTGCTCCTGCTGCCTCTGTGGGCCTGGGTGCTGCCACCCCAGCTGCTGCGGTGACCCCACCCCATCAGGCCTGCTTTGACGCTGGGAAGTCAGCAGTCCGCCGTGCTGTCTGGCACTCTACAGCTGGGTTCCTGCTCAGGGCCATGCTCGTCAGTCGTGGGCCTCCTGAGATTGCTGGTGGAGTCAGAAACCCGTCCTGAAGACCTTCTGGGGTGCCGGGTACCCTCCACCCCACGTCTCAGTGGGTAGTCTTCCCCACCTCCTCTTGGGGAGTCCAGCAGGAGCTCAACCTGGACCAAGACCAGAGAGGTTTAGTCCCATCTATTCCCCCAGAAATCCAGACCCAGCTAGAGACAGGGCAGCTCTTTCTAATGAGCCTGGTTGGTCTTCAGTAGAATCCAAGGACTTAAGTGTCCTGAGGAGGAGAGGAATGAGGCTGAGGGCAGAGAGGGGAGGAGGGCAGGAACGCTCCCCCCCAGAGATGGAGCTGCCCCAGGGTGAGGTATACAGCAGGGCAGCTCAGTCTCACAGCTGAAGCTCAATAAAGGTGGGTGTGTATGTGTGCGTGAGTGTGCGTGTGCATGAGATAGAGAGAAGGCAGGTCCTTTACATGAACATGGCTGCATGTGATGCCCACAAACTATTGCTATTAAAAAATTTTCTATAAATGTCTTTGCAAAGCCCTGACTTACCATTTGCCTCTTTCTAAGAAAAACCTAGTAGGTTAGCGATACAGCTGGTGCACTGGAGAAGGATGCAAGTCCAGGGCAGGGGGCAGGACCAGTTGCAGCCAGAGGGGTCCTAGCAAAAGACTGGTCTTCAGGGAGGCATAGTCAGGGGGGTCCTGAAGGCTCCAGACCCCTGGAGGCCCAAGGACCCAGGGTGGTCTTTTTCTGGCTGATGATCTACAAGAAAGACCACCTGACTCTGGCCTTCGAGCTGGAGCTTTGGGGAGCATTCCCATTTGCAAATTGGAATCCAGTGAGGGAGACGGATGCATCTGGGCACGCCCCTCACCCAGGGGTCTCAGGGCCGCGGCTTCCTCCCACGCACACCTGGCTCCCCAGGGACTGCGGTCCCCACTGTGGGAGTGACGCTGAAGGCAGAACCGCGCAGAAACCCTGGGGTGGCCTCTGATCTCTACGTTCAGCCGGCCTCCCTGGAAGAGGTGACCATGATGTGCGAGGCGTGCACGTGGAGTCCGTATCCTGAACCTGAAACCACGTGGCCTGCGGTCGGCACCCACAGCGTGTCACCAGCTCTCCTCTGAAGCATCTGCTTTCCTGGTGGAGGGGAGGGAGAAAGGACATTGGAACAACAGGCAAGGTCACAGGTGCCCGCCGGGTGCAGGTGGGCGAGGAGGCAGCAGGGGTCCCCTCAGCTCGACTCCCCGCCTTCACGTCACAGAGCCCTCGAGGCGACAGTCCCTCCCTCGCCGTGTCCTTCTGGGGCATCGGAGCGTGTCCAGACCCTGACCTCTAACCTCTCTCCAGGACAGCATCCTGTTCCCCCTCCCCACAACCGGGAAGAGTCTTTTCAGGCAATTTATCGACGCTCTTGGCCACACAATTTAAAAACCACGCTTAGAAGTACCGGGGCAGCTCCCAGCCTCAGCCCCGTCTCTGTGTGGCCAGGAGGGGGCTATGGGGCCAGGATTCCCTGTCAGAATCAATGGAAGCAAAAGCCGTTGATACAATAAAGCTGCTCTTCACCTGGGAGAAGAGAACATAAGCCCTGCCTTCGGAGGTCAGAGCTGTTCTTGCCCTTTTCTATTTTGGTGGTTCTAACCCTCTGCCACCCACCACCACCGCCACCACAGCCCAGCGGACAGCAGGTGGCAGCCTAGCTCACGCTACAGAGCCATCACTGCGGTTTCAGACCAAGTGAAGTCGCTCAGTTGCATCCGACTCTTTGCGACCCCATGGACTGTAGCCCGCCAGGCTCCTCAGTCCATGGAATCTGCCAGGCAAGAATACTGGAGTGGGTTGCCATTTCCTTCTCCAGGGGTTCTGCCCGACCCCGGGATTGAACCCAGGTCTCCCGCATTGCAGGCAGACACTTTTTTTCCGTCTGAGCCACCAGAGCTTGGTGGTCTGAGCTCCTCAGACCAACAAAGTTAAAACCAAAGACAAGATTCTGGGGGAGAGAGTCCTGAATTCCCTTTTCCTAAAAACCTGTGGATGCCCGAGGGTGCCAGGGCTGCCAGGTCTGTCCTCGGGGCAGGGGTGCGCCAGCTCCTAAGTCACCTCTGAGCATGTTCTAGTGCAAGTCCTGCTGAGACAGAAGGCCTGAGCACTGCTGCACGATGTCAAGTGGGAATTCGTTCCGGAGGGCAAGGGAGCGGACGTCTCCAAGTCAAAGACACAAACTCGGGGAAGAATGAGGGCAAGAGCTTGGCGCAGACACCAGCCCAACCCTGCAGCTCGAGTGAGGGAGGCTGACTTGGGGTGGGGCGGGGACAAGCTCACAGGTGAGGAAGCAGCTGTCTCAGCAGGCCCAGGTGCTGTCCCCAGAGCACTGTCCCCAGGCCAGGATGGCAGGGGTGGCAGTGACAGGCCATCCTTCAGGCCCGGCTGGACTCCCGCCATCACCACCGAAGGCAGAGTCACACTAGACCAGTTTGCCGCAGGTCACGGGGCTGGGGGCGGGAAAACCCCCCCAGCACGACACAGGGCGTGGGGTCAGCGCTTGAGCCCTGACACTTGAGCAGGACACTCGGAGACCAGGGGTTACTCACGGGAGCTACGGCGCCCGCAGCCATCTCCAAGCCAGAGAGCCCTAGCCACTGTCAGGCCAGGATTCAAATGCGTCCTTATCCACTTCCTTTCCCACACCTCAGGTATCACCATGTAAAGGGTGCCTACAGACAGCTCAGCAAAGGACTCAGGAAAGCCAGGGGGTGTCTGCAGGCCTCAGGCAGGATGGGAGGGGCAGGACGGGAGGGGCTTCCTTGGCAGTTAAGACCTGGCCTTCCGATGCAGATTCAATCCCTGGCTGGGGACTAAGATCCCACATGCCTCGCATCCAAAAAAATCAAAACATAAAAGAGAAGCAATGCTGTAACAAACTCAATAATTAAGACTTTTAAAATGGCCCACATAAAAGAATTAAAAAGCAGGACACAACCTAGGGCCCAGCCTCCAGGCTCCCTACGCAAAAAACCTATTCCTACACCTAAAATGAGAACTCATCCAAATGCTGGAAATTCCCCTGAAGAAAACTAAATATACCCAAGGCAAAAAGGGCTGGGACCTTCTCTCTTCTCTTGAATTACACAGAAGGGTTAACAAGCCCCCAAAACCTTTCAGTCAAAGCACACAAGGCTTTTATTTTTGGCCGTGCAGCAAGGGGATCTCAGGTCCCTGACCAGGGATCGAACCTGCAACCCCTGCAGTGGGAAGCCCAGAGTCCTAACCACTGGACTGCCAGGGAAGTCCCTACATGAGACCATTTGATCTGAATTTTCCTTAGTGTAGACTGTGTCGCAAGAGTCAGACTTACCTCTCCTAATCTCACCTACAAAACACTAGTGAAACAACAGATCTGTTCACTGGGTGCTGGTTACAGTTACGTCAGGAGTCGAGTGCTTTAACACACCCCCTTGCATGATGCGTTCTTTACGTATTATTTTTGTACCTCTAACGATAAATTAGTAACTGCCCCTTGGAGCTGGCTGTCCCCTTCACTCTTGTGCCTGGGACCCCAGTTATGATGAAAGGGTAAGGAAGGCCGGAAAGGCTTGAGTTGGACATGAGCACTGGTTTTTATACTGCACCCTCTTTATTAACTCATCATCATCCTGCCTGCCATCATTAACACGTTAGGAAAATTAAATGGAAATGTGAAATACACAAATTACAAGATTTATCTAATTAAAACGGCCAGAGAACATTTTCAACTTCCGCACTCTCAACACTACACTGCGAAAATGACAGTATACAATGACTTTTAAAAAATTGGTAGCCCAACAATAACGAACCCCTAAGTGTCCTGAGATATTCTGTTCAGTATAGAGAATACCTTGTGGCCAAAGAATCCTGACTATTCATAATTTCACAAGAGCTTAATTTGTTGGTCAGTCCACAAAGAGCCTTTTCAGAATGGTCTCCAGAACTCAGAGTGGGATGTTTCCAGAAATTTAAGCTTCAGTATCTAAATGAAGGCTTCAAGTTAAGAAGTACCAAAAGCTATGGAGAGGGAAGCTGAGGCAGCTTTTTCTTTAAAAAAAAAAAGGCACAACAAAACTGTTCATATTCCACTTGGTCTTTTTATTAGAAGTTTGAGAATACAGCAAGGAGGGACATCCCATGGTGAATGGGGCCATCGCACAAATGCCCTTCTGAAATCCCAGCCCTCTATGATCCCCAAAAATGTGCTTTGTGGCTTTGACAATTTATAAACAGGAAGGGGGAAATACTGAGAAGGCCACTCTTCAATGGGTGAGAGGATGAAGCTGCAGAGGTCCGAAACGGCCGAGGGCCGGAAGAGAAAACTAACATCTGCCCAGAGCAAGCGAGCCTCTGACTGCTGAGAGTAAGGCATCCAGGCGCCGACCTGTGGGGTTCCCAGCAGGCGGAGGCGTGCGTGAGGCAGGCCGGGGCTTCGGGGACACACGTTCGGGGAGTGTGGTGGCAGGGGAGGGGGCGGGTGGGCCCTGGACTGCTGGCGGTGTCCCAGGGGCCGCACACAACACACCGCTTCCCCAGGCAGGCGACCGGACGCAAGGCTGGCTTCTGGGGTACATCCTGAAGCCCAGTGGGCCTCCTCCCAGGGGTGCGGTGGGGCACTGCCTTGTGGGCCGTGCTCCCTGGAGGGGTAATACTGCTTTTCCACCTGTCCATATGGCACCAGCGCGCCCAGCACCGGGGGCAGTGCCCTCACTCAGGACCAGAATACTCCCGAGTTCTACAGAAGATTCTCGCTTCCTGGTTCCCAGGTTTTGCTGGAGACGCAGGGGAAAGGAGACACCTAACCAAGAAAAAAACCCACACTGAGTAAACAGGAGACCTTCCCATGTTCCCAAACACTGGTGGGAGGTGGCCAGCCCAGCTCGGGACCTTGTTCACGTCTGACGCCTGCCGTCCTGGGTGCGATTCAACCACCAGAAGTCTTTGCTGAGACTAAAAACTGGACTCGGAGACATGTGTGCAGGTGCAGGCCTCCCAGGAGCCAGACCCTCCGCACGGGACTCTGACAGCCCCGCAGGGCACCTCTGGGGCTCGAGCGGCCTTATTTGAGCAGCTCCTCAGACTCAGCTTCAAGGGGCCAACCAGACTCCCTGGCAGTAACGTACCACTTCCTTCTAAACCTTCGCACCACACCACCCCTAGAAAACTGGGCTCTGGGGTGCCGCTCACCCCGGCACTGGTGGGTGAAGGGCTCTCGCCTCCGAGGCGTGCTGCTGGCTTCCCTGTTCCTGGAGACCTGACTGGGGCGGCGGGGTTGAAGGGGGGTCAGGCTAGCATTCACGTGCTCAGCCCCCAGGCACCAGGACAGCGCCACAGGGAGACTCTGCCCCACCACAGGTGGCGGGCCCTGGGCCCCTGTCAGCCAGCCTCAGGCCAGGAGCCGTGGTGCCAGGGAAGGTGGTCTCTCTCCTGGCGGGGGGCGGGGGCTGAGGGGGAGGTAAGGCAGTGGTTCTCCTGGAGGGACTCATACAGAGTGGTCCAGAGCTCCACTGCAGACACCCCATTCCCACCCCTGCAACCAGCCGAGTCCCCACGGCACTGAAAAGGATGCGGGAAGCCCTGCGGGCGCTCCCCCGATCCCCGGCAGCCTCAGTGACGTTTCTGGGTACGTGGCACAAACAAATCGCTCAAACTCTGACACGTCACTACTGCCTCGATCTCACACACCTCGCTTCCCCCAGCAAACACTCCGCTCCTGCCTTGGGCTCTCCAGGGTCGCCAGGCGGGGCGGGACGCTGCCGCCCCGGGGGCCCGAGGTGTTCCCGGCGGGAGAAGGCACCCGGGGCGCCGGGCGTCATACATTCTGGGGCTGTCGCCTGATCCTCTGGCGGTCACGTGTGCAAAATTGGAACAGCGTGTGGCTCTCGCGTGTTTCGTTCTATACAAAAGCCTCCCTCCCTCCCCAGCCCTGTGGTTTAAACATTTATATAAATTTTTATTTAAACAGTAAGTTAGAAATCTTATTTACATTAATTTCTTTGTTCTCCCAAAAGGGCATCTAAAATCACACTGCCACCCCTCAGAGAACATAATAAATGTTCGCCAACACTGGTCGGTGTCACCGTTTCTAAGGAGAGAGGACGGAGGAGGCACCTCCAGCTGACGTCCCCGCCGGCTACAAGCGCAGAGGCCAGCGTGCCCGGGGTGCGAGCGCCCTCCGTCGGCCTGACCCAAGAACGAGGCAGGGCTGGGCCATCTCGCCTCTTCTCCACCTGTGAGGTGTGATTTATTTTTGTTTTCTCTTCCCAGTTGCGGACCACGTGGAGCCCTGGGGCGTCACGAAGCCCCGCGCTGTGGGGCTCCTCTGGCGCTGGCGTCACGGCCAGTGGGGGTCACCGTCCCCGGCCTCTGGCCGCTGTCACAGTGCGTCCTCTTCGCTGCAGCCTCCGCCAACCATGAAACGGAACTCCTGGAGGTTCGAGACCCCGTGGAAGTGGACGAACGCGCCAGCCACCACGAAGATGTGGAACAGCTGATGAGAGTGAAACTGGAGATAGAAGCGGGGAGGGCGAGACGTCACTAAACGTGGGCAGAAGATCCCGGAGACCACGCGGAGCCGGGGCGGGGGCGGGGCAGCGGCTCTCATTCCGGGTCCCTGCTCCCAGAGCACCCGGCAGGCAGGTCGCCTTCCGCTGAGCGAGGCCCGCTGTCCCCACAGAAACGGCGCTGCGGCCCCAAGCTCGGGACGCAGCGCACACCTGGCGCCGGGGGCCCAGCAACGCGCTGCGTCTCCTGTGCACTCTACCCCTACCCTGCGGCCATCTCAGGATACCCCACCTCCACGTTAGGGCCAGGGCTCTCGCTGCTGTGAGAATCAAAGGGGCCGCTGATCCGACAGAAGGCAGGGCTCAGGCAGCCATGAGGGCGAGGGGGAGCAGCTGTGCACACACGGGAAGCCTCGCTCCCTCCCTCACCACTCAGCTCCCCAGGTGCAGTCTTGGTTCCTAACAGGCCACGGACCGGGACTCGTGTGTGGACCAGTACCAGGCTGCCCACTGGTCCCCTGCATTTTCTCCCCCCACTCTTTCCTCCTCTCGGTTTACCTTTAATAACCATCTGGTTAGCCCACCTCCCTTCCAGCCACACACACAGATCAGTCTCTCGTTACTACTCACTGAATTCTGGTGCTGAAAAGGACCTGGGTAAAAACCTAGTCTGTCCCCCTCCGCCCACACACGAGACCCAACGGAGGAGGCCTGAAAACCTGCCGCCCGGCACGGGGACAGGGGGATGATGACTCCACGCCTGCCCTGAAGGGCAGCGCGCTGAGTAAGGAGCACCGAGCTCCCGGGCCGGCCCGAGAAGGCACTGGTGGTGGCGGCAGCGGCCCATTTTGGGGCAGCAGGCCTCACGGTGGGGCCGCCCCTGCAGGGCGCGCCCTCAGCCCCGCACTCACCACGTTGATGTGGCTCAGAGGGAAGCTGGGGTGAGGGTACTTCCTCAATCATGTCACTTCCCTGGGTGCCAGTAACTAACTCACAGATGGGACAGATAAGACAGTGAACCCTGCCCGCCCCCAGCTGCCGACCACACTTACCCAGATGTCACACTTGCCGGGGAAGAAGCGCTCGGGGATGCGGGCGGCGTACAGGGCCGCCCCCGTGATGTACAGGCCGGCCATGAGCAACAGCCACCCGATCTGCCCGATGGTGGCGGCCTTCAGGAAGCCCTCCGAGATGACGTAGTGCAAGGCGGGGATGATCCCGCTCAGGCCGAGGCCCAGAAACACTCCTGGGAATCACAAGGACACAATGGAGACAAGGAGAAAGGAGGAGGGACAACTTGGGATGGTGCCAGGGACTCTGTAAACTGAGCATCTCAAAAGCAGGATGCAACATTAGCTTCTAGTTTGAAAGGAAAAAGAAGGTTCTTCAAACTCTGGGACTCTGCCATGCAATTCAGCACGGCTACGTTCTAAAAAGAGATCTATTTACAGAGGCAAAGAGAGAGCCTCCTGCTGAAAAAGCCTCGGCTCCACAAATCAGCAGTCTTCAAGGGGCTTAGAGTGATGTGCTGCTGAATGCCTCAGGAACCAACAACTCAAGTAGTTGGCTTGCAACACCCTACATGCGCTTCTTTATAAGACGCAGGCTACAGTACAGAGCAGTTCTACATAGTTTATTCTCCCTTAAGACAACGGACACCCGGGGGTGAGAGTGAGGTGGGGCAGGCGATGAGAGAGGGAGGGGCCCCAGAGCACCAGCCAGACACCCAAGTCCACCAGCACGGCACCCCCCAGTCGGACTGCCTTCGAACCCTCTGCAGCAAGTGATCTGCAAACTTCTGGACATGCCCTAGGTTATAAGACTAAACTGAGTCTGGATCACCGATTTTTTTTTTTTAATGAACTGAAATAAAACATATCAGACTGTGTCAAGTTGAAGGTTAAGTACCATTTTGTCCAAGTTTTGTAATTTACATTACTTATGTATTAAAAAGATGTGTCTAGGGTTGTCACGATCAGAAACAGCCTAAAGGTAGCTGGGGTCTAAAGCGGCCATGACGTGTGTGCCTCAACCAAGCACCACAAGGACAGGAACTGCAGAAAAACTGTGGCTTGGGCTTTAACACAAAATGGTTTAAAGCAAAATGACTGAAAGGACGAGTGCTCCTTTCAGCACTTCCTGTTCATTCTCGCAGGCACTGGGTGTGGCAAAAAGACTAGAGGCAAAACGCTGAGGGCACAGCCCTGGCTCCGACGGGTCAGCCAGGCCCTCGCACAGGAAGGAAGGGGCTTTCGGCTGGTTTTCAACCAAATAGGCATGATCCTGAACATAAAACCCTCTTCATTCTGTACCAGAGAAGGTGTGTGCTATCTCTATAACACCATCAGTTTGGGAGTAAGGACTCTTTTTTTTTTTTACACATTTTAAAATGAAAATACATAGAAAGGAACCATCATTTCACAAAAGTTATGGAGCCACAGCCGTAAGGACCACGTACAGTCCTAGACTCATGTAAACAGTACTATCAGATGCATCAGCTCAGCACCCACCCCCACGGATGCTGTGAGACGAGCAGGGACACCCCAACATTACAAGCCCCTCGAGAACAGGAACCATGACTTCTCCATCTCTGCATCACAAGTGCCTAGCCTGACGCTTGGCCAACGGTGGCCCTCTCATGCAGACTGGCAGCACGGAACCCCAGCCTGGGCTTCTTACCTGCTCTCACGCCCCGGTACTGGGGGGTGGCGAACATGTCCCACTGGGAGACGATGATGGCTGCGATGCCCAGAACACAGATAACAATCAAGTAGATGAAGCAAGGTTGCGGGTTACAGTAGAAGGAGTAATAAAGCCAAGGAACAAAACTTCCCATAATCAGAAGAGCAATACCAGAGTAATCCAATCTAGGATGGGGGGAAAAAAAAAAATCCATTTACTCTTGAACATCACTGCCCACTACAGCTTCCAGGCAATAGTGCCCAGCAGGCAGCATCGAGGGCTGTGCCAACGCTGCTGGACGCGCTCTCTGAGCCCACGGGCTTTGGACCACTGGTCCAAACAGGGACTCTGCAGATACTTACTTGGAGAAGATCCGGGAGACCCCTTCTGAGTGGCAGTAGACTGTGTGGAACAGCCACGAGAAAGAAAGGCAGAGAATGGCCCCCAGGAAGAATAATCCGAAGACCACCTTTTCCTGCAGGGGGGCCACAAAGGAGATGTTGGGGCGAAACATATAAAAGATCCCCAGGCACAGGAAGAACACGCAACCTAGAGAAGAGGACGGAAGAAAGGCAGGGTCACTACCTGCTGAAGAGAGTGTTATGCATCGATTACGCTTTCAGTCCTGACATCTGAATCAAAATTCTTCCGCACAACTAAACCTTATCCAAAGCATTGGTCTGCTCCAGACACTGTTGGTATCACATGTCCCTCAGCTTCACAAGCTCAGTATAACAGGGTAACCTGTGATTAATCCAAAAAGAAAACAGACAAGGCCTGCTAACTAAGCCCACCTCTACCTCTAGATCCATAAGAAGTTCCATTTATAATGTTTCTGGCACATGTGCTACAGCCAGGTTTCAAAGGCCCACTCGGCAGTTCCTTTTGCAATGAACGCTGACACCTCCAAACTCGGCTAGGAAATACAGCTTGTCTCCACCAACCGCTCTACGGAACCACCTGCGGCTCTGGTCCTCACCAGCTGGCCCAGAGTCAGGAGTTAGGGACAGTGAAGTGCTATTTGGGCAATTTCAAACCAGTTTTTAACCTGTTCTTCACAGTAAGATACCACATTCTTATTGCTCAGGGAAAGGCTACTTAACACAAGACAAACACAGAAATTAAGATGTTAAACATTTGCTAAGTGATTCTGTGTGATCACTTAGTAAAGTTAGAAGTCAGCAACAAACTCGATCTGATTCTCTACTCTGATCTACTCTCTGATTCTGGAGAACTTGGAGGCACAGAGGAAATCAAACGTGTGGTAAGATACGCACATTAAACGGGGAAAGGCCAGACTACTCAATACATTCACCAGGCTGTGCGAGCATCACTATTTCACTCCAGGACATTTTCACTGCCCCAAAAAGAAGCCCCACACCTGCTCAGCCATCTCCCATCACCCCACCCCACCCCCCAATAACCCTAACAAGCACTGATCTACCGGACTTTCTAGCTCGATGCATTTCCCCATTTTGGGTACTTCGTGTATATGGATCGTACAGTGCCCGGCCTTTGTGTCCGGCTCCTTTCACTTCACACAAGGTTTTCGTGGCTAGCCCGTGCCGTCGCCCCTTCTCAGCAGTCCAGCCCTTTTATGGCTGTATAATACTCCACTGCATCCATACACTACACTATATTTATAGGTCAGGTGATAGATACTTGGTTGTTCCCACTTTCCCCTTACGATGAATAAAGCTGCTAAAAACATTCATGTACCAAACCGTTTTCCATATAGATTGCGCCATTTTCCATTCCACCAGCAATGCGTGAGAGTTCTAATCTTTCTATATCCAGGCAAAGACTTGTCGCTTTCCATTTTCTTGATAACAGCCACTCTTGTGAGTGTGAAGTGGTATCTCACTGCACTTCCTCAAATGACTCACGATGTCACTGAGCACCTTTCTCATATGCTCACTGGCCACGCATAATGACTTTTAAAAATCAACTTACTTCTGTGAAATAACTACTTTCCTCTTCATGCTTATTAAAATATTACAGCCAATGCTGCACAGTGCCTTTTCCTTGGCCTGGTTTAAGGACATGTCTGAAAACCTAGTGTAAACTGGGACAACCAGAGACAACCACTGAGGAACTGCATCACTAGCAATCCAGTAAACAAAAACTGCAAATTCAAAACACACTTTTTAAGTTCTGTCCTTACCCTTAAATACAGCGGTGGGGGGAGGACCAGAAAGGTCACATTAATCATTACTACTCAACATACCCAAGAGATGTGTCCAGATGTTGCCTGTCTCAGTGTGTATTCTGAAAATGCTCTTAAAACAGGCGCGGAAAGAAGGCATTGGGGGCCGGTGTCCATGCAGGAGGAAGTCGTTATCCTTGAGCCACTCAGGTAGCACATCGTGAGGGATCACTCGCCATCGAACTTCCCAGACCTGGAAGAGGATCAGCAAATCCTTCTGTGGGCTAAACAGTCGATTCAGCAACATTGATGGCTATCTCTTACCGCATTGCCTTACACTGAGATAAAGTGAACTATCTTTAGAAAGACAAATACATTCAAAGGCATAATGGCCTATATTCTGAAAAAACTGACTGAGGGAAAAATACATTCTTTTTATTGGGGTAGGGGAGCTTTTCTAAGGAAAAGGAAAAGGCAAATGAAGTTATAGAAAATACCCAGGCGAGTTCCCTGGTGGCCTAATGGTTAGGATTCTGTGCTTTCGCTGGGGAGGACCTGGGTTCTGTTCCGAGTCAGGGAACTGACATGGGCAAGCCACAAGACATGGCCAAGAAGAAAAACAAAGTGCTTTCCAGCTCTGTTTCAGTCCGGCCAAGGCAAGATGAGGGGCTGGAGTCCTGCCCACACAGATGCTCCTCCTTCATCCTTCACTACAGACTTTGTGTTAATCGCTCAGCAGTGTCTGACTCTCTGTGACCCAACGGACTGTACCCCACCAGGTGCTCTGTCCATGAATTCTTCAGGCACGAACACTGGGGTGGGTTGCCATTCCCTTCTCCATGAAGTCGCTCAGTCATGTCCGACTCTTTGTAACCCTGTGGACTATACAGTCCATGGAATTCTCCAGGCCAGAATACTGTAGTTGGTAGCCTTTCTCCTCTCCAGGAAATCTTCTGGACCCAGGGATCAAACCCAGGTCTCCCACATTTCAGGCAGACTCTTCACCAGCTGAGCCACCAGGGAAGCCCAAGAATAGTGGAGTGGGTAGCCTATCTCTTCTTCAGCAGATCTTCGCAACCCAGGGATTGAACTGGGCTCTCAGGCACTGCAGGCGGATTCTTTACCAACTGAATTACCAGGGAAGCCCCTAATACATACCAGGAAAACCCCTGTTGTATTAAGTAAGACCATTTTTATACTTAATATCCCTGTTGGTGGGGAAAAAACGTAGAATCACACTTAGGCACCTTCTGCTAAAATTGCCTCCCTCTCCTTTGCTTTCTCTTCCAATCACAGCAACTATAATCAAGTAGAAAGAAAGAGCAAAGGGGTCGGAAAACCTTGGATCTCTGCCATTACCCAGTTGAAGGAGCCTTCATTAACTACAAAAATCCTCAAGCCTCAGTTTCTTCGTTTATAAAATGAGGACACGAGTGTGGGAACTTACGAGGATGCACAGAAATGACCCCCAGCTCCCCCACCCCAAAGGCAGTGTGCAACCCTGCTGTCCCCCACCTGAGAGCTCGAGCCTGGGGAGCCGCTAGGGAGCGCAGCCCCCCACCCCTCAGGGCCCCTCTTCCTCGCTGCCATTCCCCTGTCAGGCTCTAAAGGAAAGGGATGGGGGTGGGGGAGCCCCTCCTAAAAACACGCCAGCCTCATCACTCCACTCCTTTCACGTCTCTCAGCCCAGCGAGCTCACATCGTAAGATCACTTCTGCCTCCACTAACCTGCCCGTGCTGAGCCAAGCAGACGCCAAGGAGGCAGAAGCACCTCCACCTAGGGCCTCCCCCTGGGCCCCACCTGCCGGCCACCATGCCCACCCCACCCCTCCCCTCCCTGCACTCCACTGGGGAGGGACGAAAAACCGAGGACAGCAATGACCCCCTCACAATGGCACTCACGAACCGTCTCCACTCTCCTCCCGACCCCAGGCCTGTGCTCACCCGCCCTCCCCATGCTGGTTCCTAACGTGCAACAAAATAAACTCATCTGTCACCAGATGCTGCTACTCGGCTTTCCTTGCAGAGAACTTTATTTTCTAAGATGGAAACCAATCCTCACCTCCCTCCAGGCAGTTCACAGCCTGCAAACAGCTCTGTTGTGATCGTATGAGAGCTACTGTGTTATCACACGAGCAGTTACTAGCTCTTACCAGTGACACCGGTACAGTGTCAGAGCGACTTTCCCTGATGTTTCTAAACACACACTCTGGCCTCTGAAGACTGGGCCCAGGTGCTGTGCCTCGTTCCACTGTACCCGTGGCTCGACTGGCAGGGCAGCCAAACGCCGACAAGGGCAACGCCTAAATCAAACATCTAAGCAATGGCTCACTAGGGTGGTGTTAGACCATATGATAAACAAAACATATTAAAAAAAAAAAACGACCCAGAAGACCTCTATGTCCACACGGGCCAGACTATGCTGGTAGACTAGCAACGACTGAAGGCTGGAATAAAAGAGACGCCAAACCCAAACCCAAACACTCTCTGAAGCCTAAATGACTTTATTTACTCCCCCTATTCCTGTAGAAAAGCCTTCTCCACAAGGTAAGGCACACAAGCAAGGTGGCAGGACACTGCATTCTCAACTGTCTGTTTACTGTCTGTCTACTTGCTTCCAAGAAACAGAATCCGGTGTCACCAAATACAGGCGGGCGGGTTTATCAAGGTCAGTCAGGAGCTTGGCCACGGT
Source organism: Cephalophus harveyi (assembly GCA_006410635.1). Taxonomy (NCBI): domain Eukaryota; kingdom Metazoa; phylum Chordata; class Mammalia; order Artiodactyla; family Bovidae; genus Cephalophus; species Cephalophus harveyi. The sequence goes on along the minus strand of SJYT01032422.1, from coordinate 239,393 downwards.
GGGTGGGGTGACTCTGGAAGCCTGCCCCTTTCGCTCAGACACATTTCTAGGGGATAACAGGGGTTCATAATAATTTTATGACCCACTCCTTTCCTTCAGTAAATATTCATAGTCTATAGCAAACAAGTGTCCTATTTATTCACCACCTGTTAGCTCTTAAACTGGAAAGTTTTATTTGCCTTACTCTCTACTCTTGGTTCAGAAGGGAGAACAAAAAGTCAAGTTACCTACAGCACACCACTGATCCATAAATATAAAAATCCCTAGTGGCTGACACTGAATACTGAACTCTGAGATTTAAGGGAAAAACTTGCTTTTGAAAACCAAAATGTATCTTTTGTATCTCTTTGCTCTAACTCTACTGAGACAGTGATTACTAGAATGGGTTTAATGTTTCGATTGGCTTTTTCTTCACCAGTTTTCAAAAACTGATTAAAATTTTCTGGCCTCTAAAAGTAGATCCATAAGTGTTTAGACTCTGCCACCCTCTCCCTGAAATCCCTCTGGTCTTGAAAGCGATGTCTATATTCAGATTATAATGTTTTCTTCTCAGCTCTGGTCCAAACTACAGGACTCTAAGTCAGCTGGCCCCAGTTATTTCTAGCATCATTGTAAATGCAGAAAAACCTAAATTTAGTTTTTAGGATCTAAGACTATATACATAAAAAGTCTTGGTTTCACAAAACTCATGAAAAAGCAAAGTGTCAGAAAAGTTTTTCTCTAAATGATCAAGAGTTATTCAAAATCATTTAATAATAAATTTACACACACAGGTTGAACTGTGTTGACCTGAGGTCACACCTGCCAGGATCGGATGGATCAAGTGGCTAAACCCATACATATCAGGGTCCCTGATCATGTTTTCGAAACAAGCAACCCCAATTCCAGATGCCATTTTAGGGGAACAGAGCCCCACGGGGATCCTAATGACTCAGAAAACATACCAGCCACACTGACAACACTGGCTGTGTGAAGACGAGGCAAGTCCTGCCTGAGGAGGAGTCTCTCACCCACTGGACCCCGAGAGGAGCAGCACGCTGCAGAGCAGACTCATTTCAGGGCCTGCAGGCATCGAGCACCCCCAACTCTGCTTCCTTCTGTCTTATCTAACTGGTCAATAAGACATCTACTCTGTGAGCCGGTTTCCCAGCTAGATGATCTAGTCTTCTCACACCTTTATGAGGGCTGCTGCAGGCAGCCCACTCACTGGGACACACACTCTCCCCAAAGGCACGGTACTCCCGCTCTCCTAACTCGCAGACTTGTTTGGGAAGGACTAAACATACAGCGTGGAAATGACCAAGAGTGGCCACCTTACCTTACAGACAAACTCTTCCATCCTCTCCATGGCATGGTGGGCTTGCAGGAGCGGGGACATGCCCATGAACCCCTCATCTTCCTGAGATGCTCCATCATCGCACTCACGCTCCTCCACGCTCTGCAAGGCAATCACAGAGACAGTCGGGGACAGAGGTCAGGAGCCAGAGGAAACCAACAAGACCTTTTCCTTTAAAAAATTACACTGAAAATCTCTTAAGGTTAAAACAAGGCCTCAGACAAGTTAACAATATAGGAAGTAAGGTCTGTTTATTGTAGAATTACTGAGTACTAAAAATAAGAGGTGCCTGATTCTTCTCTGCAGACAATTAAACTACGGCAGCAGCATTCCTGTTTGTTTCCGTAGCAAGGTTCAGGAGTGGCCTTGGATGCTTTGGTTTTTGTTGTAAGAACAAACCACAAAATACTATTACATATACAAAGCTGAGAAGTTACTGAGGGGACAATCTCCAAGAACTCCACCTGGAACATGTAAAATAAATCTAATGCAGTAAGTGCTCTAGGGGAAAGGAGGAAAAACACTGTAAAACTATCTACTAAATCCTTAAAGCACACCAAGCACAAAAGCAAGGCCATCCAATTTAATCCTGACAACCACCTTACTACATCAGCATCCTTATCTAAACCTATAGCACATCAGGCAGGGACTTCCCTGGTGGTCCAGGGGGTGAGAGTCCATCTGCCTGTGCAGGGGACAGGGGTCCGGTCCCGGGTCTGAGGGAGTGCCAGCGCACGCTCTGGGGCAGCTAAGCCCGTGTGCCACAACCACAGCGTGTGCTCCAGAGCCCAGAACTGCAACGACGGACCCCACATGCCAAACTAGTGAGCCCGTGTGCCCGAGGCCAGCCAGGCACCACCACCGAGCCTGTCTGCTTCAGCTCCAGAGCCTGTGCACCGAGCACCTGTGCTCCACAGCAGGGAGAGCCACCACCACGAGAAGCCTGGACAGCACATCTAGAGACAGCTCACATGCGGCAACAAAGACCTGGCACAACCAAAAGTACCAACAAAATAATCCCCTGCCCCGCAGCCACCGAGCCCTCTCATAACAGAAGGCTCACAAACATGTCCTCAAAAAACAAATGTCTAAAACACAGGGCCACAAATAGCTATTTATTGTGGTCAAGCATTGCAGAGTTGCTAATTAGGGATCTTCACAGAGTGGGGGGTGTAAATATAGTTTCCTTGGTTAAACAGAGGATAACACGGTAGGAAATAAGTGGCCAGCAGAAGGACAAAAATGTTTTCTCCATGACACATGGGCAAGCTTATAGCTCTGCCACATGATGAAGGTCTGGGAAAGTGTGCACTGGGCACGATATACATCATATAAAAGCCTCTGTCTTCCAATATGAACTCTAAAGAATGACCCTGCTAGAAGTGGAAATTACTTTCAATTCCCCTTCCAGTAGCCACTAAACCACAGACCCAAAGATCTGTCTCAACAACGAACTGCACCCAAGGAGGTCACACATGAGGGTAAACGCACGCCACGTTCTGCTACTGTCGTCACACCTCTGACTGTCACCAACACGGATCACCAAGAGAAACAGGGCAGTGTGAACGGGGAACAGCGAAAACCCAAGCTGCCCAAAGTAAAGGCCGAAACCGCAGTGCTCCACGGCTTCCTACGAATAAATCACTCTACCTACACTAAAAGAGACGCCAGTGCTCTGCAGTGAGTACAAAGACACTTTCAAATCTCTTTTTCCTGCTCCCGTCAGTGAAGTCCCATCTGTGAGAAGAGTTAAAGTGGGTTATATATCTCAAAACACAACAATATCCAACTGATGATCCATTCAAAGTACAAGCTAAAATGTTAATTCTCCAGGGTACACTTTACCTTTGGAAAGAGAACCAGGGTGATAAAGACCAAAGTCCTTAAAGATCAGTCTAACACAAAATGACAATAACCCATCCATCTACTGGGTGTTTGTCTGCTTCAGCCCAGCTCAGCTCAATTCAGTTTAATAAATATTTATTTTAGAAGGACGTTTTCTATAAAGGTGAGTAAAATACAGTCTCTGCCTTCCATGCATGTACAATCTAATAAGGGACCAAATTAGCCACAAAGATAACTGTAACAAAAATAAGGTACAGTCAGTTTAGAAATGGAATGTGGAGCTCAGGAAAGGCTGCATGAGGAATTGGAATTTTGGAAAGACAAAAAGAACTGTCGAGAGGGAAAAGCAAAAGCACTATTTTCAAAAAAAGAGACTAGTTCAGCTGAAACTCAGGGGAATAGCTGGACATAAATTACATATTTACATATTCAGTCAGTAGACAAGAGCCACAGGCTACAATCGTTGTTGTTCAGTTGCTCAGTCGTGTCCAACTCTTTGCAATCCCATGGACTGCAGCACGCCAGGCTTCCCTGTCCTTCACCTCCTGGAGTTTGCTCAAACTCATATCCATTCAATCAGTGATGCCGTCCAACCATCTCATCCTCTATCGCCCCCTTCTCCTCCTGCCCTCAATCTTTCCCAACATCAGGGTCTTTTTCAATGAATCGGCTCTTGGAATCAGGTAGCCTAAGTATTGGAGCTTCAGCCTCAGTATCAGTCCTTGCAATGAATATTCAGGGTTGATTTCCTTTAGGACTGACTGGTTTGATCTCCGTACTGTCCAAGGGACTCTCCAGAGTCTTCTCCAACGCCACAGTGCAAAAGCATCAATTCTGTGGTGCTCAGCCTTCTTTATGGTCCAGCTCTCACATCTGTACATGACTACTGGAAAAACCACAGCTTTGACTATGTACACCTTTGTCCACAAAGTGATGTCTCTGCTTTTTAATACACTGCCTAGGTTTATCACAGCTTTCCTTCCAAGGAGCAAGCATCTTTTTAATCTCATGGCTGCAGTCACCATCAGCAGTGACTTTGGAGCCCAAGAAAATAAAATTTGTCACTGTTTCCACTTTTTCTTCTTCTATTTGCTATGAAGCAATGCAACTGGATACCAGGATCTTAGTTTTTTGAATGCTGAATTTTTCACTCTCCTCTTTCACCCTCATCAAGAGTCACTTTAGTTTCTCTTTACTTTCTGCCATTAGAGTGGTATCATCTACATATCTGAGGTTGTTGATATTTCTCCCAGCAATCTTGATTCCAGCTTGTGATTCATCTAGCCCAGCATTTCACATGATGTCACACTGCAAATAAGTTAAATAAGGTGACAATATACAGCCTTGACATACTCCTCTTCCAATTTTGAATCAGTCCATTGTTCCATGTCCAGTTCTAACTGCTGCTTCTTGGTTTCTCAAGAGACAGGTAAGGTGGTCTGGTATTTCCATCGCTTTAAGAATTTTCCATATGTGTTGTGATTCACACAGTCAAAAGCTTCTCAAGAGACAGGTAAGGTGGTCTAGTATTTCCATCGCTTTAAGAATTTTCCATAGTGTGTTGTGATTCACACAGTCAAAAGCTTTCATATAGCCAATGAAGCAGATGTTTTTGTGGAATTCCTTTGCTTTCTCTATGATCCAATGGATGTTGACAATTTGATTTCTTGTTCCTCAACCTTTTCTAAAGCCAACTTGTACATCTGGAAGCTCTTGGTTCATGTACGGCTGAAGCTAGCTTGAAGGAATTTGAGCATAACCTTGCTAGCATGTGAAATGAGTGCAACTGTATGGTAATTGGAACATTCTTTGGCATTACTGTTCTTTGGGAGTAGAATAAAAACTGGCCTTTTCTGGACCTTTGGACACTACTAAGTTTTTCAAATTTGCTGACATTTAAGTGTAGCACTTAAAAAGCATCATCTTTTAGGATTTTGAATAGCTCAGCTAGAATTCTATCACTTCCACTAGCTTTGCTTGTAGTAATGCTTCCTAAGGCCCACTGGACTTCACACTCCAGTATGTCTGGCCCTAGGTGAGTGACCACACCATCATGGTTATCCAAGTCATTAGGACTTTTTTGCACAGTATGCTTGCCACCTGTTCTTAATCATAATTGTAATGCTATCCATGACGAGAAGATAAAGGTCAAGGAAATGGAAAGGTATCCAGGGCCAGGACACCAAACCTGGGTCAAAGTGTGTTTGCCCCTCCAGAGGTCTGAGAACTGAGGCCTGCTGTATCCACATAATTAATTACAAGGACTACAAGCTAAGGCCCCCATACAATATGACTTCATGTGTTCAGAAAATACCTGCCCAGGAAGATTAAGGACACAAACCACTAGGTGACATTATGAGCTTCAGAACTTCTCAAAAATTCACTAACATTAGACTGCTCAACCAGCTCCTTAGTACAATTGCTAAACTGGTCAAATCTGCTCCCTTCCAAGTATCTGCTCACTAGACTTGCTCCAACTATCAAAACTATCATAAACTCTGTGCAATGTCAATATGATCTCGGTACTGAAAGACCTGCCATAAACCGCGACAGTCAGGCCCCAAATCACACACACAGCTGTCCGCAATCTCTCCTTTCTAAACAAAACCCTTAGAGTGCTGCCGACTCTAACTGCAGTAAGAAACTTCACTTCATCTCGTCCACAAGTTACTGTCTGCTTGCTTGCCCTGTTTAATTAACCATTTTGTTAACTCAAGTACAGTGAACTTACAGTGCTGTGAGTTTCACGTGTGCTGCAAAGTGATTCAATTATACAGCAACGGGCTATATCTTGGTCGTCTTTTTGGAAAGTTGACAGGTTGAATCCAGCCTTAAATTTAGAAATCTGCAATGTGTAGTAAGGGCAATAGCAAGCTGATATACCTAGCCCAGACACACACAGGGGTCAGCGGAAACTAAGGTGTCCACAAAAACAAGAGCTGAAAGAGTAAGCGCTGATGACTGCGTTTCTGGTATCATCCAACACAGTAAGTTCAACAGCTAGTCTCTGTGAACATTCATTTTGGTCTGCCTAGAAATACACATACTCTTAACCTTAAAGACTAGTTCTCTCTATCAAAGTTTGATGGAAAAAATCTTTTTAAAATCATCCAGATTTTTTTTTTTTTAATTCTCACAAAGCAACTGTTTTTTAATCTTTATTGAAGTTCCTAAGTAGACCTCAAGAAAAGAAAACGAAGTGACTGGCAGACAGGAGTCTAAGTATAAATCAGCTTTCTTATGATAAACTAACAAACCGTGGCATTCTTATGAGTTTGGTTAAAGCACATCAGTCCAAGAGAATAAATCCTAGGTTGAATGAATGAAGAGTTGGCTGCAGCCCCCATTTATGAGGAAGAATCTGGAGCAGAGGAAAAGCAGGACAACCATAAAGGCTGCTCTCTTTATGTAACTTTATGCCTTAAAAACTCAGAGATATGAAATAAAGCCATAAAACCCAAGATCAGGGTGACCTGGTTTGAAATGTCTCTTTTGTGTTATCTATAGATGCTTATGAAACACAAACTATAAACTTCAGCAAATACAGTTAAAAGAGCCAAGGCTTCAGAGTCAGAGACCTAGAGATGATACTCTATGCCCTTCAACCAATACATAACACTACACATGTCAGAAAGAATTTTGGCTGATAGAATACTGGGACAAGGGTTAAAGATCGGATTTCAGGCTCCACTGTCTAGGTTTACTTGTTAACAAACTGACTCCCTGTACCCTCTGTCCTCCATTCCAGCCATACCGAACATTCTGCAGATTCACACGTCAGCGTACACCACTGTGCACTTGACACACTTAGCTACTATCATTACCGCTAGTCCCTAAAAGCACTGTGCCCTTTCTGAGTCTGCACATCTGCTACTCCCTTTGCCTGGAATGCTTTCCAGTCCTTCAGGAACCAAGTCAAGCCTCATCTAGTTTTGCTTCATACATTTCCACTTCCTGTTAGATAACCCCAGTCATAGAAAAAGCAATCCTAAAATTCATATGGAATGTCAAAGGACTCTGAACAGTCAAATCAGTCTTGAGAAAGAACAACAAAGCTGGAGGCATCACACTTCCAGACATATTACAAAGCTACAGTCATGGACATGGTATGGACTGGCACGAAGACAGCCATACTGACCAGTGGCCCTGCTCAGACATCTACACCTTTGCTCTCCAGGCAGAGTTGCTTGAGTCACTTAAAAGGTGGTCTTTCCTCTGGAAGGTAAAAGAAAAGACTAGGTTCTTTGTCCAGAAGCCTACTGACTCCCAAGATAGGCACTGGAGACAAAGCATCTGGAGATGCAGTTTCAGCATACACTCAGGATTTCTCCAAAAACAGAAATGATAATGCCCTCAACTAAAGCATGGTCAAGGGATGTAGTTACCATATAAGGGATATATGGTAACTACAAAACCCATTTCACTCAACAAGATAGGGCAGCTAAGTGTGGTTTTACGTGTCAACAGAAAAGGTGTGACTAACTCCTAAATAACTTAAGAGACTTCAAAACCTTACAAACATGCTCGAGGTTCCTTTTCAAAACACCATCCTGTCTCCAGCAGAGTCCCCAAAATTTTTAACATTCTTCCTCTAGCCACATTCTCATAAATCTGTTTTTACTCACCATTCTTTCACTTTAACTTCAGCTCAGTTCAGTTCAGTCGCTCAGTCATGTCCGACTCTTTGCGACCCCGTGAATCGCAGCACACCAGGCCTCCCTGTCCATCACCAACTCCCGGAGTTCACTCAGACTCACGTCCATCGAGTCGGTGATGCCATCCAGCCATCTCACCCTCTGTCGTCCCCTTCTCCTCCTGCCCCCAACCCTCCCAGCATCAGGGTCCTTTCCAACTTACTTTTTTATGATAGGAAGAAAGGCCAGACGCCTCTACAAAAGGCTCCCGACCGGCGAGGTGGGCGTCACTGTCACCGCTCCTCGCGCCATCGAGCTGGTGCCCTTTCCTGAGCCTGAGAGCTGGCTCTGGAGTCTTGCTGTGCTCCAGCCGGCTTTCCTCTGTCTCGTTCATGGGACACCCAAGGCTTTCTGACAAAGAGGTCTTTCTTTCTGTCCCTTCTTCTTGGGAGGGTGGATGACTAGGATACTGAGTTGATTCTACAGGAGAGAAAGCTCTGCATTAACATATTTGCATGAGCGATGGGGAAGACATAGGCTGTATTATTATACACTAAAGCTAAAATTTTCTGTACTCATTAAGAACAATAAATAATGTATTAAAAAAAAACCATTTTGTTGAAAAAAGGACTGCCAAAATCTACTTTTTAAATGAAAAAAGCAGAATACAAAAGATACATGTATAATATTCCCACTTACATATTATAATAAAAGTATATAATCATAAACAAGTATAGTTGTGCACACAGAATAACTATTTAAATATTTAAAACTGTGTTTTCGATGCACAAGTACACACACAAGGAAGAACCTAGAGTTAGGAGGGAGGTGGCTTACTTTTCATTTTATTCTGCCTGCATTTTTTTTTTCCATATGCCATATACTACTCTTTCAGTTAAAAACATACCTAATATAGAAAGAATATATGTGGATTTTATGTACTACAAACTACTACAACTAGGTTTTACATATTCAATTTCATTTACATCATCACAACGATTCTCCAGGGTATTCTAATTTCTACTTCACAAGTAAAGAAATCAAAATTCACCACACATTTATGAAATAAAGCAATGCCTCTGACTGACAGGGCATATATTACTGGTAATTTTTGCATTTAAGTTGCTTAATGTCTGAAATATATCTACCTAAAGAAACTAAAGACCTAAACATAGAAAACTATAAAACACTGGTGAAAGAAATCAAAGAGGACACTAATAGATGGAGAAATATACCGTGTTCATGGATCAGAAGAATCAATATAGTGAAAATGAGTATACTACCCAAAGCAATCTATAGATTCAATGCAACCCCTATCAAGCTACCACCGGTATTTTTCAGAGCTAGAACAAATAATTTCACAATTTGTATGGAAATACAAAAAACCTCGAATAGTCAAAGCAATCTTGAGAAAGAAGAATGGAACTGGAGGAATCAACCTGCCTGACTTCAGGCTCTACTACAAAGCCACAGTCATCAAGACAGTATGAGGTGAAGTCACTCAGTCGTGTCCGACTCTTTGCGACTCCGTGGACTGTAACCTACTAGGCTTCTCTGTCCATGGGATTCTCCAGGCAAGAATACTGGAGTGGATTGCCATTTCCTTCTCCAGGGGATCTTCCCGACCCAGGGATCGAACCCGGGTCTCCCGCATTGGAGGCAGACGCTTTAACCTCTGAGCCATTCAGGCTCTACTACAAAGCCACAGTCATCAAGACAGTATGGTACTGGCACAAAGACAGAAATATAGATCAGTGGAACAAAACAGAAAGCCAGGGATAAATCCATGCACCTATGGACACCTTATCTTTGACAAAGGAGGGAAGACTATACAATGGATTAAAGACATAATCTCTTTAACAAGTGGTGCTGGGAAAACTGGTCAACCATTTGTAAAAGAATGAAACTAGAACACTTTCTAACACCATACACAAAAATAAACTCAAAATGGATTAAAGATCTAAACCTAAGACCAGAAACTATAAAACTCCTAGAGGAGAACAAGGCAAAACTCTCTCCGACATAAATCACAGCAGGATCCTCTATGACCCACCTCCCAGAATATTGGTAATAAAAGCAAAAATAAACAAATGGGACCTAATTAAAATTAAAAGCTTCTGCACAATAAAGGAAACTATAAGCAAGGTGAAAAGACAGGCTTCAGAATGGGAGAAAATAATAGCAAATGAAGCAATTGACAAAGAACTATCTCAAAAATATACAAGCAACTCCTGCAGCTCAATTCCAGAAAAATAAATGACCCAATCAAAAAATGGGCCAAAGAACTACACAGTATTTTTGAGCTGTTTTGAACTCTAACTGGACTACCCTGGAAGTTGTAAAACCTCAGGGCCAGAACACACTTTCATACCCCTCTGAGCTCCCAGAAACTCTGTGCACATAAATGTTTAATGAATAAGATGACATTTAAATGTTAAGTGGTAAAAACACTTTCAGAAGTCATCAATATGTCTCTAAACTGGATCACATAAGTTTCCTAGGAGTTCAATAATTCCAAGTCCTTGGCCCTCTAACTCATAAATTCATAGGACAAAAGCTTATTTATTTTAGAGATTTAGGTTACGTATCCAAATAAGGAGATTATCACAGCCAATCCAACTAAAAAGATGAAAACAGGAAGAAGCCAAGGTACATGTTATGCTCATAAATCCCAGGAGATGCAAAATTCTTACTGGGGGAAAGGAGGAGTGGGGCAAAGTGGGAGGGCCTGGCCAGCATGCAGAGAGGGTGAAAGGCACACTTAGTGTTCATGTGTGGACACACAAGACTAAGCATTAGCTCACGAGTTCAAGTTAGACTAAGAATTAGCCAGCTGTTAGCTTCATGAACCATCTGAGTTTGTTGCAAAAGTTTGCTCAAGTTTTTAGCACAAGAACAAACAACATCTTTAAAGATCACCAAAACTGGGCCTGTGCCTATCACATAAGGGCCTGAGCAAGCACATTCTAATAGTGAGATTATAAACTATGCTATAAATGCCCACTTCTGAAAGAGGAAACAATGTTAGTGACTTACACATACTTATTTGCAAAGCTGTTTCACACCCACCATTTCACTCTGTTTCAGGGAAAAGGGATCTAACATTTACTGTGGGTTGGAAAAGTTAAATTCTGTATCACAGGATCTCACATAATTCTTACGTATGGCCCTCTAGGGTATTTTACCCCCCATCATACAGATGTGGAAACTGAGGCTCAGAGATTAGGTTACTTATCTAAGGCTATTTGTCTCTAAGAGCAGCTGGAACTATGGTCCAACAGTACTTGCATAAATTATTTTCTTGCTAAGAAGAATAAAAAACAGGGGAAGTATCTGGAATTAGGCTTTAATTTGCTCTAAGATTCTTAACAGGAAAAGGCAGTGAGATAGAGATGGAAAGTAAGACTTCAGAGTACCATTATCTGTTAATCCAAAGAGTTATTCTAAGGGAATAGTTAGTACATCCTAAATTATTCTAATATTGTAAGTTATTCAAAGAGAAATTTTTCATTCATCAAGATTCTATGAATGTTATGCTTGCTGTATTACACAGAAGTTGAGAAAGAGAGGTGGTGGGGGGGGTGGGTAGAAAGGAACCCAATACACAACAGCTGGCAGGAAAAAACAAGTTAACTGAGAGGTGCTCTGAGTCTATGAACAGATGTAGAAATCCTACACAAGTCAAACTGGGTAACTTCCAGCAAGCAGAGCAGATCTAAGGTCTTTGAAAAGTGGCCTCATGTGTTCTAGGAGCAGACTCAAGCGTCACTTATTCTGCCCAAAAGCAATGGGGGTTTGCCAAGCAGAGTAGAGGAAAGGTACTCTGTGAGGGGAAAACAGCAATATGCAAGGCAAGGAGTCCAGGGTCTGCTCAGAAATCAGAGAACAGGGACAAATTCAAGATATGCTCAGTAGAGAAAAATCAACATTTGGATAACTGAATGAGGGTCCATGAAGACTAGACAGAAAGAACTCAGATGGCTCATGCTGTTTGCTCAGGCAGTCGACTGCAGAGAGGACGCCACTCACTCAGATGAAGAGATGATATGGGAGAAGTAAATTCACAGTAGAAGAATGAATTCGTTTTCAGAAATGGGGTCTGAAGTGCAAGAAATGTTCAGCTGGCACCAGGAAACACAAGTCTGGAATTCAGAAGAGAGAATGAGCTTGAAAACAGAACTAGGTATTACTAGGATTAGAAGTGATACTAGCATATTAGTTAACACTGGACAAAATCCTTCTTTAAAAAAGTTATGAATTGTAGTGCTAGAGAAGATTCTTGAGAGTTCCCTGAACTGCAAGGAGATCAAACCAGTCAACCCTAAAGGAAATCAACCCTGAATAATCACTGGAAGGACTGATGCTGAAGCTCTAATACTTTGGCCACTTGATGCAAAGAGCTGATTCATTGGAAAAGACCCTGATGCTGGGAAAGATTGAGGGGAGAAGGAGAAAGGGATGACAGAGGATAAGATGGTTGGTTGGCATCACCAACTCAACGGACATGGGTTTGAGCAAACTCTGGGAGACAGTGAAGGACAGGGAGGTGTGCTGCAGTCCACGGGGTCACAAAGAATCAGACAGGACTTAGTGACTGCACAACAACAAAAGGAGTTTGACGGGGTAAAAATCAAAGTAAAAAACCCAGGAGAATGAATACCAAATAGTAGATTGCCAAGTCAGGACTGGAACCTACTAATCTCTCAACTCTCGGTCAACTGTACTCACACCAGGTTTCCTTCCCAATGGGAAAACCATGAAAAATTTAAAACTCTACTTCTTAGACTTCCTTTTCCCTTCAAGTAATACTATATAAGGTAAACTTATTATGTTGCTTAAAAGCAACAAGGTTGCTTAAATGGTTACCTATAAAGCAATTTTTTTCTATCTGAAGAAACTGCTAACTTAATGGTTTGATACTTGTGGTCTAAAAACCTAACTCTATTCCAGAAAAGGTATTTTCTGAAAACCAATACTTGTCTGCATGTTCCATGAGGCAAGGATGTGCTCACTGCTGAGAATCAACCTGCAACAGATACACAGGATTCTTGAATGAATGTTTCCTTCCCCAGGGGAAAAAGAGAAGTACTTAATCAGAGTTACATTGGGTTCCTGCCAAGGTAGACTATAGTGCAATGCATTACTTCACCTATTTCACACTGTTCATTTTTCTGTTGTCCCTAATTTTAAAAGAGCAAGCAAGCTGTGGAAAACAGTATGGCAGTTCCTCAAATAAATTAAAAATAGATTTACTATATGATCCCACCAACTCCACTTCTGGGTATGCATGTACTCAAAAGGACTGGAAGCAGGGTCTTGAAGAGACATTTACACACTCGTGTCCATATTCACAGCAGCAGAGCAGCCCGAGTGCCCGTCATGGATAAACCACCACGACGTAGTGCCTACACACAGGAAAACATGCATCCTCCAAGGAAGAGGATGCTGACACAAGTTACGACCTGAATGCACCTGACGACCATATGGTAAGTGAGGTAGGTCAAGTACAAAACACAAATACTGTACGATTCCACTTACCATAGGTGCTTAGGGAAGCCATACTCATAGAAAGGATGGTGGCTGCCAGGGGCTGGGGGAAGAGGGAATGGGAGTTACTGTTTAACGGGTATAGTTTCCGTTTTTGCAAGAGGAAAAAAAGCTTTCTGAATGAATGGTGGTGATGCTTGCACAACAACATGGATGTACAGCAAGGTGACTACACACTTAAAAATAGCTAAAGTAACTTTTATGTTATGTGAATTTTACACATTGTTTTAATTGGGGGGTAGAAATACACTGTAGCACTATATTATCTTGCCTCTTTGTCTAGCAAATTTTTTATTGACGTAAAAAATATATTCAGAAAAGCACACCGAGGACACAAAGCTGACCAAGTATCAATGCAGTGTACCCATGAACACTGGCACCCAGAGGACTTCACTCCCTCACCACTGTAAAGCTTTTTAAAGTGCTAATTTTAAGAGGGCCAACCCCTTTCATTGCCACTTAATGGCAACAGAAATCTTCCAGCAAGGTTCTCTGAAGACTGGCCACCTGCCACGGACCTAAGTCTTCCAGTTCTGAGGGCCAGCAGTGTAACGCTCCACTGTATAAGCTGGGACACGGAGAGTGGGGGGTGCGCAGTCTAAGGCTGTGGCATATCTTTCCAGTTCTAAAGTTAGATTCTTCAGTAGTGGAAGACAGGCTGTAAAATATGTCCCATGATTTTGCTGGCTCCCCCTAAGGGGAAAGTAGCCAATTTCAAAGTGACCTGAAAGTTGTACACTGAAATCACTCCAGCGTGCTCTGTCATTCCACACTGGGGTATGCGTTTGAAGTTAGTACATGGTTAAAATGAGATTTCTGGTATCAAGTTCACGCTCTTCTCATTGGGAAACCTGAGTGGTACAGAATGTTCTACCTGAAAGTACCAGTAGGTTATGCCTTCATGATCTCTTTATGATGCAAATCTAAACTTCTAATAATGAAACCAGATTATTTTTTAGGATGGAATGGTTTATTTCAACAATGGAACCAGCAGGGATATTAAAGGCACAAGATTTTCTTTTGAATACTAGCTATTTTTTCTCTTTTTAAATCATTATTAAAAGTAAATACTAGACGTGTTACCTTGGCTGGCTTTCAAGTCTTCAGAGAACCTTGCTGGAAGATTTCTATCACGTTAACTGGCAAGGAAAAGGGCTAGACCTCTTACAATTAACCCTTTTAAAAGCTTTATAGTGGGAATTCCCTGGCAGTCCAGGGATTAGGACCCAGGTTCAATCCCTGGTTGGAGAACTAAGATCCCACAAGCTGCGAGGTATGGCCAAAAAAAAATAAAAACATAAAAACAGTTACAGTGATGGGGAGAGGGGTCTTCAAACACCCCAATCTACTATTTCCCTTTACTAACTTTGTGATTCAAGCCACCACCACGTCTTACCCGTCCTAATACAAGAGCCAGTTACCCACCCCCCAGCCCACTCCTGATCCTCAGGACCCAGTTCCCATGCGGCAGTCACAGGGTAACTTTCTCAAAAGGCACTCCCTTGCTTACTGAGCCTAAGGAAGCTCTTACCTGGGCTTACAGAATCTTAAATGGCTTAGCCCCTAACTCTGGCCTCACCCTGTACCCGTTTCCCCCTCGCCCACTACGTCCCAGCCTCAATGGCCTCCCGTCTACTCCCCAAATACTCCAAATGCTCAAGGGCTCCTCTATGTCACTGGTTCCCACAGCCTGAAATGTTCATTGCCCAGATCTTCCCATGGCTGGGCTCCTTCTTCACATGCGAATCTCAAGACCAGGAGCTGACTGTGGCTCAGATCATGAACTCCTTATTACCAAATTCAGACTCAAATTGAAGAAAGTAGGGAAAACCACTAGACCATTCAGGTATTACCTAAATCAAATCACTTATGATTATACAGTGGAAGTGAGGAATAGATTTAAGGGCCTAGATCTGATAGATAGAGTGCCTGAAGAACTATGGAATGAGGTTCGTGACATTGTACGGGAGACAGGGATCAAGACCATCCCCATGGAAAAGAAATGCAAAAAAGCAAAATGGCTGTCTGGGGAGGCCTTACAAATAGCTGTGAAAAGAAGAGAGGCGAAAAGCAAAGGAGAAAAGGAAAGATATAAGCACCTGAATGCAGAGTTCCAAAGAATAGCAAGAAGAGATAAGAAAGCCTTCTTCAGTGGATTTCTTTGGAAGGAATGATGCTAAAGCTGAAACTCCAGTACTTTGGCCACCTCATGCGAAGAGTTGACTCATTGGAAAAGACTCTGATGCTGGGAGGGATTGGGGGCAGGAGGAGAAGGGGACGACCGAGGAGGAGATGGCTGGATGGCATCACGGACTCGATGGATGTGAGTCTGAGTGAACTCCGAGAGATGGTGATGAACAGGGAGGCCTGGCGTGCTGCGATTCATGGGGTCGCAAAGAGTCGGACACGACTGAGCGACTGAACTGAACTGAACTATTCCAAGAATCCTTCTCTGACCACATAATCTCAGTCTTTCCTTATCACATCACCTTTTAATCTCACAGCACTTGTCTCTGTTATTTTATTTCTTTGTTTACTACTAGTCTTCTCTCACTAGACTGAAAATTCCTCAAAGAAGAGACATTATGTATCTTCTTTACTCCTATATTCCAAGTACTTAAAATTGCTTCTGGCACAGCAAGTGTACTCACTAAATATATGCTGAATAAATAAATGGGGAATCACGACCCACACTTCAAGGATAAGTTAGGCAGAAACTAACTTCCCTGACTTCCCCAGGTTCCTGACACTAACTCCTTCAACTCTTCTCATTTACTGTTTCTAGTACAGTAGCTGTCAAAATTGACTACATTTCTCTGTTCACTGGTCTCTTCCCCTTCTCAACTGCAAACTTCTCAGGGTCAGGGAGTCTTTTATGGAATCCACTTTTGTATCCACACCCCCAAGCTTGGTCTGGGATGCAAAGAAGGACCTCACAATCCTTCCCTGTATGATGTGGAGGAGGGGGAAGACAGGGACAGCTAAACATGCAATCAGCACTAAGTGCAAAAAACCCTGGACTCTCTCTTGAAATCCTTTCAACAGTTTTGGGAGACTGGCACAGCTGCTTCCTCCATTTTGGAGATGACAAACACCCAGAGAGGTTATAAATAACATGTCTTAAATGACAATAATAAGGGGCAACCTAATCTACCCAATCAATCTAGTCCGCCTAACACCCCAGTTAATGCTCTTATCCACAACCCTCTATGTTAGCATGAACCATAAGCTGTTCTCAAATAAACGCACGGTAGCACTTAAATGACAAAACCAGGAGATAACACTGACAGACTGCTGTACTTTACAGCAATGTTGAAAATATTAAGAAACAGGGAAGAAAATGGGGAGGAGCACAGAGCCTTGCCACATACCAGAAACAATAAAATGACTGGTTAAAACTGGAATTCTTCCCAAACACTCAGAAGAACATTTCTGAGTAGAAAAAAAAAATGTCAATTTAAAAAAAAAAAATGGTAACTGGGAAAATAACTGATAAAACGGGAAAAGTTCCCAACATATGTTACTGACACAGCCCTTAACAAATGGCACAGTTGATAACTGAGACGGAGCAACAGTTAGATTTTTAAGACAGGCACTATTATACATTCATGTTCATAAAATCTCAACTGTTGGAAGCACAAAGAAACATTTCAAATCAAATGCAGCTATTTCTTAAAGATGATCTTGAAGCTATAAAGACAGGCAACACTCTTATCATTTATGCTACTTTCCTTCTTAGCATGAAGTAGGGTAACTTTAAGTAATATCACAAGGAACCTCACTGCCCCACCCACTGACCAACTTTGCTGAGAAGAAACCAGCAAAGCTGATCCTGTGCAGCAGAGCTGGGGCAAAGCCAGTGAGAGCCAACCTCTCAGGCTTGAGACCTACTTCCCAAGTACAGCGTTACTGTCCATCACTACACAGGTTCAGAGGCCAATTCAGAGGGCCACCAAGTGCCAGAGAAGGTGAGCTTTTACACATTCTCTCATTTTAACTTTAAAACCTGCCTGGTACAGACAGTACGAGCTCTGTCTGCAAACAAGAGGACTGGGGGTAAGACCAGTCTAGGTTACACAAGTCACAAAATAGAGAAGCGAGAACTGCCCAGTTAGGCCCCCTCCACGATACAATACTGCCTCCCACAAAGGGAAGTGGTTCCCGTTTTCCTAGTCATGATGTTATCTCTTTGAAGGGAGGTGAACAGTTGCTCAACACTTAACGGAGCCAACTCTAATAGCTGACCTTTCACCCATCATCTCATTTAACCCTCCAGCAATCCTTATAAAACGGGGTCCTATCTTACAGATGGAGAAACTGACACTAAAGGAGATCAAGTAACTCAATGACACAAACTGAAGTGGAAGACAACAAATTCAAAGCTGTATCTGACTCCAAAGACCAGATCTTAACTCCACCGTGTTATTGTTCAGTCATTCAGTCGTGCCTGACTCCTTGTGACCCCATGGACTGTCACCCGCCAGGCTCCTGAGTCCATGGAATTCTCCCAGTAAGAATACTGGGGTGGGTAGCCATTCCCTTCTCTAGGGGATCTTTCCAACCCAGGGATCGAACCCAGGTCTGCTACACTGCAGGCAGATTCTTTACCATCTGAGCCACCAGGGAAGCCCATCACTCCACATTACAGGGCTTCATTTAAGGTACAGACAGTGCATTATAGCGACTGGTCATGGTCATGAATTAAAAATAGTTTATAAAAAGGTCTTCCTACAACTCTTATAGTCCTGTTACGATGTCGTTTCCCTTTCCCAAGACCTATAAGCAACTCTTGAGTTTCTAAAACAAAGAACAGTGCACAAAAATCCACGTACAGATGAGAAGAACAGCAGTCCTAAATGTAGTCAGTCACAGAAATCCTGAGAAGTCCAGGGTCTATAAACTGTCATACCTACAATGAACCAAAATATGTAAATTATGCAAAGACTTCCTTCCAGAAATCCTCTGCCCTACAATACCACATGTTGTGATTAGTCGCTCAATCATGTCCAACTCTGTGCAACCCCAGGGACTGTAGCCAGCCAGGCTCCTCTGTCCATGGGGATTCTCCAGACCAGAATACTGCAGTGGGTTGCTACGCCCTCTTCCAGGGGATCTTCCCAACCCAGGGATCAAACCCAGGTCTCTCGCATTGCAGGCGGATTATTTTACCACATAACCATACTCATGTTCCAACTATATCAGAAATAAAATCTTTCCAGGTATATCTGGATATCTGGCCTGTAGAGTCAGTGTTTCAGGCAAAATCAAAACCCCTACACTTCAGTAAAAAGCTGTCTAAGCAACCATTACTCAGGGCCCCATCTCATCCTGCATAACACCCGCTACAACACAAGTTTCTTAGGTGGACAGGGGAGGGTTAGAATGGTGCAGATGGAGAAACTAAGAAGTGGTTAATTATCTTTCTCAATATCACAATCAGAAATTCAGAAATAAAATTTGTATCTATAACTTTTCCCAGGATCACTGAATTCCATTAAACCGTAAGGTCTTCTTTTGATCACCAATAAAAAAAGAAATGGGAAAAAAGAAAAAAGAAAGATATAGAATATATAACTATATGCAGACCTCACAGCAACTAAACACTCATTTCAAGTGGAAACAAAAAGTTTTTATTCTTAAATTGATTTGTAGAAGTTTCTATTAAACATTTCAGAAAGATTCAGATTTCTATGTATTAATTCTCCTAAAACCAACACTGAAAGTGTCAAACTTCAGAACGTATCCATAACAGCAACTGGATGACTAAATACCTGTAAGGATTCTGAAGTTTCAAGTATCAAGGAGTCAATCTAACACCTGCTTATCTAGTTTCCAAAGTCTGTGGGTATTAACCAACAAAGCAAAGACACCAGCAACCTGTCCCCTCCATCAAAGTTTATCATCAAACCGTCTGCAACCTCGCTGCTGTTGTTCATTCACCAAGTTGTGTCTGACTCTGCCACCCCATAGACTACAGCATGCTAGGCTCCTCTCTCTTCCATTATCTCCCAGAGTTTGCTCACATTCACGTCCACTAAGTCAGTGATGTAACCGAGCCTCTATTTAAAAACTGGTTGAGAGAAATGACATCTGGATGAGATCTACAAAATGTGCTATATCTATTTACTCCTCCAGGTTCTGTTTCTGGATCAAGTAATCCACTAATGGATCAAACCTGAACATGTAAAGCAGCCTGATAAAAGACAAAGAGGGTGTTACTGCGTTGAACCAGAAAATGCTTAAAAGATTTACAATTCAAATTTAAAACACACTGTATTTTAAACAGGCAAACAGTGCTGTGATGACTGGCTATGCATATAAAAAAAAAAAATTAGATCCCTGACTTATACACACCAAAAAATTCTTTTCAGGCAAGATCAAGACCTAAACATAAAAAAACAAACTTCTAAAGCTTTTAGAAAGAAATCCTTAATGCCCTTGGAGTACAAAACAGATTTCTTAGATAAAGCACAAAGAATACAAATCAACAAGGAAAATGATGATAGATCTGATAATCATTTCCATTCACCAAAACAAACCACATAAAAAGTTGACAGATAAAGCCACCCAAACTAGATGATATCTGCAGGTCACTTCACAGACATAAACAGGATATATAATAAACTACTAAAAGCAATTTTAAAAGTCAACCCAATTAGGGGTAGGGGAGATGGACAGGGACAGACTCAGCCAAGAAATGGAAATCTGAATGGTCACTCAACATTTCACTCACAAACAAGAAAAAATTTAAGGTAATATCATTTCACACTTATCTGACTTTTAAACAAGTAAACAGGTGAAAAATCTGACAATGTCATGGATCTATAAGGAGTTAGTTAGATACAGCAAATTCTCTTTCTCATGCTAAAAAACGTCAAGGGACACAATTCTGGAGAACAATTTGGCAACGTCTGATAGAATTTTAAATTCTCATAATCTACAAAATCTCAAACCAGGTAAATATCACTCCTGGGTAATTTACACCAGAGAACTTCATTTCAAAGTTAGTAACCATACACCATACACACACACACACACACAATCACAAAACATTTTATCCTTGCTGCCTGCAAAACAACCTGATACTTCTCTAACCTATTTTAATTCCTAAAGTGATTTCATAACCAATTTATGGCTCCCAACCTGTAGTTTGAAAAACCTGCCAATGATTTTACATACATGCAAAGATTTCTAACCAGCAATGTTCACTATGGCACTGTTTTTAAAACAGGAAAAGTGGAAACAACCCAAATACCTTATCAACATGAAAAATAAATTTAAACTGGTTGCATTCATATAATACAATAATATAGCTATAAGAAGATAAAAGTGATGACTAATTAGGATGAACCGTATGAAAGTGCCATTTTTGTTGGTCAAAATGGGTTTTAAAAAATCAGCATTTTCAAGAGTCTAAAAGACATGTTTCATGAAAAACAAGTTACAGAATATCTAGAATATTGTTTCATATAGTTTGAAAATGCCCAAGACATAATATTGATTTATGAATATAATCCAATGTAGTAATTACATAAAAACAGGCATTAGAAGTGATCAACACTAAATTCAAGATAATAGCAATACTTCTGCAAAGTGAAATGTAACCTAAGAAGGTGCTTCATCTGTATGTGGGAAAATGTTAAGATTTTGAGAGAAATGACATGTATGGTGGGTATGTGAGTATTAATTATATTGGCCTCTGGATTTTCCCATATATTTGAAATATATTAATGAAAAAAATTTTTATTAGCCAAATAAAATACACATGTGCAACCTAAATTCAAACCAACTGTCCTATACAAAACTTCTTTCATTGGTTTGAAATGTTAATGCATCATCCTTCCCCTTTTCTAAACTCAGGCTTCTAGCCAAAAAAAAGGCTTTATGTAATGCCCAATTTCCTTAAAATCTGTCAAGGGAAGATTTATCCCTAGAAAACTGGTCTAGTTCCTTCTTCCAGTTCAGTGCTACGTATTTTACCATATTTTCATTTTTATCTCGGCGGCCAAGAAAATTCAAATCCAAATTTTATTCTTAGTCATTGAATTAAGCTGCCACTTGGAAAAAGAATATATGCTTCCTCCTTTACCTTATATATATATATTATACATGTATTTTTCATTATAGGAGACTGGAATGCAAAAGTAGGAAGTCAAGAAACACCTGGGGTAACCGGCAAATTTAGCCTTGGAATACGGAATGAAGCAGGGCAAAGGCTAATAGAGTTTTGCCAAGAGAATGCACTGGTCATAGCAAACACCCTCTTCCAACAACACAAGAGAAGACTCGACACATGGACATCACCAGATGGTCAACACCAAAATCAGACTGACTATATTCTTTGCAGCCAAAGGTGGAGAAACTCTATGCAGTCAGCAAAAACAGGAGCTGACTGTGGCTCAGATCATGAACTCCTTATTGCCAAAGTCAGACTTACATTGAAGTAAGGAAAACCACTAGACCATTCAGGTACGACCTAAATCAAATCCCTTATGATTATACAGAGGAAGTGAGAAATAGATTTAAGGGACTAGATATGATAGATAGAGTGCCTGATGAACTATGGACGGAGGTTCGTGACATTGTACGGGAGACAGGGATCAAGACCATCCCCATGGAAAAGAAATGCAAAAAAGCAAAATGGCTGTCTGGGGAGGCCTTACAAATAGCTGTGAAAAGAAGAGAAGCAAAAAGCAAAGGAGAAAAGGAAAGATATAAGCATCTGAATGCAGAGTTCCAAAGAATAGCAAGGAGAGATAAAAAAGCCTTCCTCAGTGATCACTGCAAAGAAATAGAGGAAAACAACAGAATGGGAAAGACTAGAGATCTCTTCAAGAAAATTAGAGATACCAAGGGAACTGGATCATGGAAAAAGCAAGAGAGTTCCAGAAAAACATCTATTTCTGCTTTATTGACTATGCCGAAGCCTTTGACTGTGTGGATCACAATCAACTGTGGAAAATTCTGAAAGAGATGGGAATACCAGACCACCTGACCTGCCTCTTGAGAAATCTATGCAACAGTTAGAACTGGACATGGAACAACAGACTGGTTCCAAATAGGAAAAGGAGTACGTCAAGGCTGTATAATGTCACCCTGCTTATTTAACTTATATGCAGAGTACATCATGAGAAACGCTGGGCTGGAAGAAGCACAAGCTGGAATCAAGATTGCCGGGAGAAATATCAATAACCTCAGATATGCAGATGACACCACCCTTATGGCAGAAAGCGAAGAGGAACTAAAAGTGAAAGAGGAGAGTGAAAAAGTTGGCTTAAAGCTCAATGTTCAGAAAACTAAGATCATGGTATCTGGTCCCATCACTTCATGGGAAATAGATGAGGAAACACTGGAAACAGTGTCAGACTTTATTTTTGGGGGCTCCAAAATCATTGCAGATGGTGACTGCAGCCATGAAATTCAAAGACACTTACTTCTTGGAAGGAAAGTTATGACCAACCTATATAGCATATTCAAAAGCAGAGGCATTACTTTGCCAACAAAGGTCCGTCTAGTCAAGGCTATGGTTTCTCCAGTGGTCATGTATGGATGTGAGAGTTGGACCGTTAAGAAAGCCAAGCGCCAAAGAATTGATGCTTTTGAACTGTGGTGTTGGAGAAGACTCTTGAGAGTCCCTTGGACTGCAAGGAGATACAACCAGTCCATTCTAAAGAGAATCAGTCCTGGGTGTTCATTGGAAGGAATGATGCTAAAGCTGAAACTCCAGTATTCTGGCCACCTCATGTGAAGAGTTGACTCATTGGAAAAGACTCTGATGCTGGGAGGAATTGGGGGCAGGAAGAGAAGGGGGCGACAGAGGATGAGATGGCTGGATGGCATCACTGACTCGATAGACAAGAGTTTGAGTGAACTCAGGAAGTTGGTGATGGACAGGGAGGCCGAGCGTGCTGCAATTCATGGGGTCTCAAAGAGTCGGACACGACTGAGCGACTGAACTGAACTGAACTGAAAGATATTCTGGCAGCTTCCCAACTTCAGCTAGTCTTTCCCTTCTGTCTGGACACTTACAAGGTCTACCGAAGCCAAGATACCATTTAGGTGGTACACAGGCCCTCTACCACATGGCATACTCCAAACCAGGGGTTACATGAAACAACCCCCCTAATTAACTCAGTCCTTTAACTTCCAAAACTGAATATGTCTGTACTTACTAAATAGGTTTGGTTAATTATTTCCTTACAAACAGGTCCTAGGATATTAACCAGTCTTATTTACCTCATTTTAGAAATAAAGGATGATATAGATAATATACACCAAGATGACCAATTCATGCTGTAATTTTTCAAGTTTACATTACACAAAGACTTTGAAAAGGTCATTTTTTAACAAAATTAAAGCACTTCACTCAGAAGTAGCCCAAAAGAACACAATCTAATTTAGGTTTTAAAAAGAACATAACATTTACCCACCACTAGACACTGATGCTGGGAGGGATTGGGGGCAGGAGGAAAAGGGGACGACAGAGGATGAGATGGCTGGATGGCATCACTGACTCGACGGACGTGAGTCTGAGTGAACTCCGGGAGTTGGTGATGGACAGGGAGGCCTGGTGTGCTGCGAATCATGGGGTCGCAGAGAGTCGGACATGACTGTGTGACTGAACTAAACAGAACTGAGGACTGCAAGAGACATGAAGAAGTTATATACACTTATTCTCAACAAGTATATTGTCTACTGGGCAGTCACCCAGATTCTTTTAGCAGGGTTGGCAAAATTACACTGCCTTTCAGGGAGGGACAGGGAATCTAAACAGGTGAGCAGCCCTATCTAAGGGAGAACATACTAGAAAGAACTACTACAGAAAGCTTGGTCTTGCCTAAAGTAACTCTAAACCAACTTCAAACAAAATATATCTCCCAGTGAGAGAGACAGACTACACTGCAAGATCTGTTTAACTGCCAATCAGATAAAGATTGAAAAAAAAGTTCAAAATGGTATAAAGAATCTACACCTCAGCCACAGTTCTGACAAGAGTTTACAATGCTGTGACCTTTCTGGGTAGCAGTCTACTAATATACTTCAAAACAAAAAATATACATTTCCTTCAACCCAGTAACTAGACTCAGAAAGTCACCCTAGGGACTTCCCTAGCGGTCCAGTGGCTAAGACTCCGTGCTCCCAATGCAGGGGGCCTGGGTTTGATTCCTAGTCAGGGAACTAGATCCCACATGCTGCAACTAAGAGTTCACATGCTGCAACTAAGACCTGGCAGAGTCAAATCAATAAATATTGAAGAAAAAAAGAAGAAAGCTACAGAAAGTTGTCCTAAAGAGAGACCAGCATGCGACATTGTACATACAATGCACACATATTAAATTTAAACACTAGACAATCAATTTAAACAATCTAAATACCCAGCAATAGGAAAAACTATTAAATTATGGTGCACGCATTCAATAAAATACCAAGAAACTAAAGGATGGCGTAAATGCAAAAGTACTGACCTGGAAGCCATCATGGACCTTGGTTTTTAAACACACTCCATGTGTTCAGTCGCTAAGTCATGTCCAACTCTTGCAGCCCCATGGACTGCAGCCCACCAAGCTCCTCTGTCCATGGGATTTCTCAGACAAGAATACTGGAGTGGGTTGTCATTTCCTCTTCTGGGGGATCTTCCCGACTCAGGGATCGAACCCATGTCTCCTGCATTGGCAGGCAGATTTTTTTTTTTTTTAACCATTGAGCCACCTGGGAAGCCCGTTAAACATATTACTATGACCAAGATGCCGCCATCAGCCAAGCTCCCAGTGCTACTTCTGGTCACACCTGGAAGAAGGACTGCATGACCCAGCCTGAGAAGGGCTGGCTGCTATCAGTAGTGTGGGTCTTCTGAGAAACGCTCCAAGAAAATCAGTCTACAGTCAACCTGTCAAGCAGAAATAAACACAAGCTGCCCAGCAACCTATGGCAGTTACAGGATTAATAAAGTAGACCCTCTGGTCTACAATGAGAAGCTTACACAGCAGAATATTCACTGCAAATCCAATATGGGAGATTTTCAAATTGCAACCAAATAAATCTGGAGAAAGGAATGGCAATCCACTCCACGGACAAAGGAGCCTGGTGAGCTACAGTCCATGGGGTCACAAACAGTCGGACATGGCTCACCACTGAGTGACTAACACACAAACCCAGCAAAGAACTGGCAATGCTGGTGATGTTTATGGCACAGACTGGTCACTGCCACCCAGAAAAACATCTAGACAACTTTCCTCAAGAACCAAGACCTTCTCTCCTACACTGTCCTGAATGTAGACCTCCCAATAACACTGCAAAGTTCTGACCTCACCAAGAACCTCATCAATCCATCAAGGCTGCCAGAGTTCTTTTTTGAACCTCTATGTTGCCATGTAAGCTTCTAAGACTTTGTAGACTCATTTTGTGACTGATGAGAATAAAGGTGCAAAAAACAAGAATAAAGTGAATATGCATTGCAGAATTGCACACACACACAATAAGAGACAGCAGCGCAACTGCAGCCAAGACATCTCTGGCAGTGATGACTAAATCACAGAAGAAACAAGTGAACTGATGCCGAGAGCATCAGTCAGTGTCATCACAACTGTATCTTCTCTAAGGTCACCAAAGCATGAGGCGCTGCCCTGACATTCTTCCAAGGGCAAGATGAACCAGAACAGGGCAAGGACTCGGAGTGCCCATGCTGCATGCCTCGGGGAGAGGCTCCCAACACAGGACCAGAATATTACCAAAGCACTGCAAAACCAGAAGAAAAAGTTACAAGGGTTAACTTCTCAATGATCCATTCAGTTCATGAGCCCCAAGGATTTGCAGAAAAACCACTAAAGCAGCTGAAGAGTTATAAGGAAACTTCTGAAGTGAAGATACTGCTCATGAACTTCATCTCCAGACTGGCAAGAATTCACAAGCGCTTTCGGTCCCATTGTGCACAGCTTCCTGCAGCAGCACCAAGAGGAGGAACAAGACCCTTCTGTGTGCACTACCTTCTTCTCTGCACCTGGCAGTCCCAGAGACCACTGAGGTGCTGCTCAGGAGCACGCCACCCACTCTGTCATGACAAGAACTCTGGGGAAGTCATGACAGGAGGAAGCAATGCCCTGAGAGAGATAACAGCTCAATGACTGAAAACCTTCCTGAAGACGTGGCCCAGTATAAAACACACTCTTGACCTCTCCTAGAACTCTGATTCAGTTCTTTCGAAAACTGAATCCTCAGATATCACAGAAGGAACTCCAGGGTAAGCCTACAGAGGCCTCAATAAAATCAAGGGTGCAAGAATATGGAGACTTAGATGCTAAAGATTACATTCCAGGAACTGAACTTCTGAAAGCTGAGCAACAGAACGCTGAGAACCATTTGGATAGGTGGGGAAATACCAGGCTCAGTGAGGAGGAAGCTGATGTAAATGGGGGGGGTGTGGTGTGGTGTGGGGGGGGTGTGTGTGTGTGTGTGTGTGTGTGTGTGCGCGCGCACCACTCCCTTGATGAAGAACAGCTAGAAATCTCCAAGAAACTGAACAAGCTTCATGGAGGAGCCAGAATGTCCAGTCCAAAAGTAAGTGCTTCTTCAGAGAAGAGCTGCTGGTGCTACAGGATAAACCTCTGAAAAACGGAAAAAGCAGTAACTTCCAAGCAAATTTTCCATTCCAGGGAAAATGCTAAACTTGTGTTATTAATCTGAATATTAGTGAATTAAGATTGTTCATTTGCATTTAAAAGTCCAGAAGCACTATTTTTTGAAAATCATCCCCAAAAAAGTACACTTGCTGAACAATGACTGGTTTGATTCCACTTTAAAAACTCTGCAATACAAAAGTGAATCCTAATATGCAGATTTTAATTAACAAGGAAGCAACACTGGTTTATCAATTGTAACAAACATAGAATGTTAATGCAAGATGTTATTAATAAGGGAAAATGGAGTGTGGGTGATATGAGAACTTTCTCTACTAGCCACACAATTTCTATAAATCTAAAACTGCTCTAGTGAAGTATGTTAAATTTTGTAAAACCTGCATGTGTTAAGACGGATTTGCAAATAAATATTTGCATATGCAAAGAGAGAGGGAAAGCTCTATATCAAACTTGTTAGCAGTGGTTTCCTACAGAGTGAGGAGCTCAAGGAAGAACTTTTACATTATGTATCTCTCAACTGTCTCAAAACTTACTACATGGACCAAGTAGCACACTGAGGGCCTGGGCGCTGAAAGCAGACTGTGTGCGCTCAGTCGAGTCCAACTCTGCGTCCCCATGGACTGCAGCCCGCCAGGCTCCTCTGTCCATGGGGATTTTCCAGGGAATTCTACTGGAGTGGGTTGCCAGGCCCTCCTCCAGGGGATATTCCCAACCCAGGGATTGAACTCAGGTCTCCTGTATTGCAGGCGGATTCTTTATTGACTGGGCTTCCCTGGTGGCTCAGAGGTTAAAGCGTCTGCCTCCAATGCGGGAGACCCGGGTTCGATCCCTGGGTCGGGAAGATCCCTTGGAGAAGGAAATGGCAATCCACTCCAGTATTCTTGCCTGGAGAATCCCATGGACAGAGAAGCCTAGTAGGTTACAGTCCACGGGGTCGCAAAGAGTCGGACACGACTGAGCGACTTCACCTTTCACCTTTCTTTATTGACTGAGCCACCAGGAAACCAGACTGTATGGACTCAAACCCCAGCTCCATCATTAACTAGCTGACCAACTCAGGTAGCTAATTTCTCACTGCCTCCAGTCCCCTCACGAGCAAGTAGGGACAACAGTTTGTGTACCTGTACTGAGCTGCTGCAGGCATTAAATGACTCACTACCTGTATCACGTAGACTGGAAAACTATCTGGTCCATAGTAAGTGCTCAATAAATAGTGTCCACCACCAGTAAGCATCTATTGTGTTCAATAGTGTCCACCACCAATAAGCATGTTATGCCCCATTTTTTTTAAAAAACCTTGATTGGTAAGACAAGGAAAATTTGGTTCATCAAGCCCCTTCTAGTGAAATCTTCAATACAGAAAATACAATGTATTCAATTGCGAAATGAGTATTTAAAAGACTGCAAACCAATATTTGGCAATATAAGCCCATTTACATAGAAATAATCATTAACAGATTCTACAAGGATAATCATAAAAACAAACCCCTGATTTGTGTTGTGATTTTTGCTGTGATCCTATTTATTTTTTCCTTTACATTTTTCTGACTCATTTTAACAAACACAGTATGTATTTTAACATTCTACATTGAATATGTGTTGTTTTTAATAAAGTAAAGGAGCTGGCAAACATTTTCTTTTGAAGGCCAGATAGTAAATATGTTTACCGTTTACAGGTCATAAAGGTCTCTGTCCTTACTACTCAACTCGCACCACAAAAGCAACCAGACAAAACCTAAATGAGAGCATATGGCTATGTCCCATTGAAAATTTAATTTACAAAAACAGGCAGCGGGTAGGACACTGCCCACAAGCTGTCAAGTTTGCTCACCCCTGAAATAAAGAGGGAAACAAAACTGTGCTCATTTTGGAAAACAAAAAGAAAGTGCATCTGCTAAACTGACACTACTGATTGGGGGGAAGGGACTTGTTCATTTATTAATATACACAAGAGTAGGGACAAAAAAAAATCAACTTTTTTATTTAGGCTCTGGAAATCCTCCTCTCATCCTTAGTGCCCCAGTAAGAGAAAGCTTGCTAAGGAGCCTGAAGTCTGAATGGGAACACATACTAGTAGCTAGGCAATTAAAAACACAGGCAAAAAGAAATACCTTTCGTATTTGAATCGATTTGAAATTTCTTCAAATGTCATAATAATTTACCACCAGTGGCTGCCACCACAGGGCCTGAAGTCCCAACTAACTGATGAAGGGATTTTGGTTTTGGATCAGGACAGTCAGCACGGAAAAATTTATGAGAAGAGATGAAAACATCTATGGACAATTACCAGCACTAGAAGTGAAATTTCTATGAGATAAACATGAGGAGTGAAAAGAAACAGCAATGAACCATCTATGAAAGTCTAACAGAATTACAGTCAGAGGGTGGTAAGACGAGACACGCAAGTGGCCTTTGGTAGGACTCTTCAAACTTCAAAAAGTTTCTGATCTCCGCCTCCAAAATAAAGCTTTGGGTTGGAAGAAACTATTCTCAACATTTCACTTGGGATGCAATTTGAAATGTTATGACAGATTTCTTGGAGTTTTAAAAGGTTTCTTTGGAGGATGGACGAAGGGCTGCTTTGGGAGGAGATGCGAGGGGAACAACCCAGGGCTGAAGAGTCCAACGTTAGCAGACCCCTCTGCTTAAAAAACACGCCAACCCTGCACCACAGTCCGCGTGCCGGTTACGAACGCGGCGGGACCCGTGCACCTTTCTACCCGGCGACCGCGCCAAATTGTCAAGCCCCAGCGGCAAACGAAAACAGGGTCCAGAGCCAGGGGCGCCCACAGCGAGCTCCGGCACAGACGCCCAGGCCCGCCGGAGCCGGTGAGCAGCCGCCTCGAGGGGCGACACCGACACCCGGGCCCAGGACCCGGTCCGGCCAAGCCGCCTGCGCGCGGGCAAACGCCGGTGAGGGGGTCTCCCCGCCGCAAAAGCCGGATCGGGATCGGGGCCCGAGCGGAGCCCACCTCGGAGTGCGGCCAGCGGAGACCCGGAAGGGTGACCCGGGGCCGAGCGGACCCGGGGCTGGGAGGGGAACAGGACCGAAGGAAACCGGGGACCCTGGGCCGGGGGAGCCGTGGCTGAAAGGGACCCGGGGCGGCGGGACTCGGGACTGAGGAGATCCGAGGCTGGGGAACCAGCCTGCAGGGAGCGGAGGCTGAGAAGATCCCGGGGCTAAGAGGATCCCGGCGGAGGGGGCCGGGGACTGAGGGGCGCCGGCCCGGGGGTCGGAGCAGAGGACCGACTAGTGCGCTCCTCGCCCGCCGCGCTGCCGGGACACCTGCCTTCAGCCCTCGCCCCCGCCAGCCCAGCCTCCCTCCCTAGTACCGCGCTCCCACTTGAGAACCTCACCAGAGCTCGCCGCCGCCTCGCCGCACGTCTCGAGCTCCTCGGAACCGCGGCTGCTGGGAGCCCAGAGGAGCGGAGGTAGCGCCCGCTGCCGCCGCCGACGCCGCCGCTGCCGCCGCGACCCAGCGTCCGGGAGGCTCCTACAGCTGCCGCCGCCGTGACGCTAATCACACGAGGCGGCCCTAGCCAATGAGAAGGCGCCTCGTGCGCAGCCGCGCTGGTTGAAGCCGGAAGCGCCCCCTGGCCGCTCCCGGACCTGGAGCAGCTTGAGTGGGTCGGGAATCTAGCGGGAGGCGCCGAGCACCCGGGGACACGGAAGTCCCTTAGCTGCCCTCCCACCGGAAACGGGAGCATGTGCAGCGGAAGAGGCGTGGCCGCCGCGCTGGACGCTTCCCGGTTTCTATGGATACGGCCCGCAAGCCGCGGGCGGAACCGAAAAGAGGGCTTGCTAGACACAGTCGGAGGCGGCTTCAGACCTAAACGTGAAGCGTCTTGCAACAAGAGAACAGCGATTGCTTTTTATTACCTCACGGAGACACTACCATTTGTGCCTCACGACTTACAGAAAACGAATGTGAGCCCGCTCCTCTTAAAAGTATAAAATTCAGAGCGATTCTAAAAATGTTTCAGTGTAATAGCAGGTCAGAAACTAATTCAGCAATACCGTGTCCATTTGCCCAAAACGATTTATTTTCTATTTGTTTCAACTGAGCTTTAACTTCTTTAAACCCAAAATCTGCCTACATACTTATCCAATACAAAACAAAGTGTAGAACTTGGCCTGTGTAGAAAATGTTTCTTCACATTCCGTGCTCTCAAGAGGTTATTGCCTTGAAGGTGAAGTCGCTCAGTCCTGTTCGACTCTTTGCGACCCCGTGGACTGTAACCTACTAGGCTTCTCCGTCCATGGGATTCTCCAGGCAAGAATACTGGAGTGGATTGCCATTTCTTTCTCCAGGGGATCTTCCTGACCCAGGGATTGAACCCGGGCCTCCCGCATTGGAGGCAGACGCTTTAACCTCTGAGCCACCAGGGAAGCTCCAATTATCGCCTTAACTGTCAAAAATCTTGGTATACTAATTAAAGGAAAGCCATAAGCTTTCAAGGACGCCCATGCCCCCGGCTTGTCCATTCTGAAACTCAGTGGCACCTTGTGAGGCTCCCAGGCATGGAGGCCTCGTTTTTATGTCCCCCATTTCTTGTAAGCAAGACTCCACCCTCCACGGTCCTTCCGGAGTTCCAAAGGGCAGATTTGAACAGTTGCTAATCAAGGGAAGAGACGCCAAGAAACCACCTGAGGCAAGATTACAGGGACCAGAGGAGCTTAGCCAGATTAGGAGACCACGTGAGACCCTGCAGGGCTTCCCTCCTAGCTCAATGGACAAAGAATCAGCCTGCAATGCACGAGACCCAGGTTTGATTTCTGGGTCAGGAAGATCCCCTGGGGAAGGAAAGGGCAACCCACTCCAGTATTCTTGCCTGGAGAATCCCATGGACAGAAGAGCCTGGCAGGCTACAGTCCATGGGGTTGCAAGAGTCTAACACACTTAACAACCACCACCACTATGAGATCCTGTACACACCCTAATCTTGTCAACAACCCCCACCCTTGGGAAATATTGCTGTATAAATGCATGCATGCTCAGTCATATCTGACTCTTTGTGGCCCCTTTGACTGTTCCCTGCCAGGCTCTTCTAAAACTCCTTATCAAATCCTTCTGGGTAAGAGGACTCTCACCCAACTATGCTGGCACCCTGATCTTAAACTTCTAGCCTTCAGAACTATGAAAAATAAACTTATGTTGTTTATAAGTTTAAAAAAAAAGCTTCCTGGGTAGGGACACATTTTTTCAAGGCCTGCTGTATCTGCCTTTGCCTGGCAAGATAATAAAGCTATCCTTTTCTACTTCACCCAAAACTCTGCCTCTGAGATTCAATTCCCCACTGGGGTATAGAGAAGCTGAGCTTTCAGCATCGCTCCCTGGGACCATACCAAGAGAAAAAACAAAGGAAGCTGGAAAAGGGTCACAGATCCCATATCAAAAGACCTAGGGTCTGATACATAAGGGAAAATGTTTATAATAGAGAACTCTTCAGCCTGGAAATGTAAAATCTTAAAAGTGATTAAAGTTACTAAAATCAGAAAAAGCATGAATAAGATGATCTTAATACTAGTATTTTAGAATACTGGTATTAAGTCCGCCCAGGTAAGCTTGAAAAAAGCCAACAAGGACTTCCCTGGTGGCTCAGTGGTAAAGAATCTGCAGGCCAATGCAGGCGATACAGATTCGATCCCTGGTCTGGAAAGACCCCCACACACCAAGGAACAACTAAGCCCGTGTGCCACAACTACTGAGACTGCTCTGGAGCCCAGGAGCTGCGACTGCCGAGCCCTGGAGCCCATACTCCGCAATAAGAGAAGCCACCGCAATGAGAAGTGTGTGCATCACAGCTAAAGAGTAGCCCCTGCTCTCCACAGCTAGAGAAAGAGCCCCCGAGGCCAGGAAGGTCCAGCACAGCCAGTAATGAAGTACATAAATAAATAATTTTTTTTTAAAGCAGACAACCTTATACTCCAGCACCTCAGAAACAACACCAGTGTGTCTGCAGAGCAAATTTGACTTACAGAAGGCAAAGAGAACTGGGGCCTCAGGCTTAATGAGACATCTACTGAGGACGACAGAGCTACATAAACACTAGATTGTTCAAAGACTTCAAACTTTGTCTGTATCCTTCTCTAGGTGATTTTGTTTTGACAAACCAAAGCACTTTACTCTGGAGCAGTCCTTGCCCTGCTGAAACACGTGAGAAAGAGCCTTATCATTTTCCCCCCAAGATTTACCTTCTGTCATTATGGTCCTGCCCCCGGATCACCACTGCCAGTTCCTGATGACCCCCAAAATGAAACAAACGCCACCATTTCTTCAGAATGCTCCCACCTTCTCAGTCAGTGAAGACATTGTCACCATCCCCAACCTGAAGGACTGGCTTCACCCATATCTCTTACCTAAAGGTCACCATTAACTGTCCCAAAGCAGATCTTTCAGGCCTCTCTTGCCAAATGTCCTTCGGTTCCTAATCTTTGTATACTGTCTTCTAAGTAGCCGTGCAAAAACCAAGGGGAATTCAGTCAAATTCTGCATCTTCCAGCGTCAGCTGCATCTCTAGAATGTGGGTTCCCTCCATCCTGAAGGTGTCCCACTTCTCCACAGGAGGGTGGAGTTCTTCCTCTCAGCAGCACCCAGGAAAGAGTCCCTTTCACCCCCACTCCCCATCCTAGTCACCGGTGACCCAGCACTGCCCAGCAGCACAGCTGGCCAGATGTGGTCATCTGTGCAATGACCAGATGCTGCTGACAGAGAGGCGCGTCACTGGGTAACATTCATAATCCAGGTGCGGTCACTCCATGACGAGGAAATGGCGCAGCTGAAATGGTGACAATGGGCTTGCTCTGAGGACAGCCTCAGCCTGCATTGTGATCTGCAGATCAACAGCCAATGAGAACTGAGGAGGTCCCCAAAGTGAGCAGCAAGTGAAGGTGCAGCTTTCAAATTCTGAACCATAAAGAAAATACTCTAGACCTTATAGTGAATTTAACTTTGTGATCCCAATTGATTTTTGGTGTTTTTTTTTTTTAG